>JASJUZ010000498.1:0-428634 GCA_037159825.1 Tupiocoris notatus
GACTTCGAACCACAGTGAACGAAGCCACCTTTCCCATGAATACTTACGCAGTTGTCTAGCGGGTCACCTGATGCCTTTTGTGATGGTATCGTGTTCAAAATTTCCATTAATATTGATTGACTTTTATGCGCTCTTCGAGCAACGTAATCGCGATTTAAACTCAACCCGATACGATTACAATGATGTCCGAGTTTTGACATATTTCTGACTTTTATCGGACTAGGAATGATTCCAATTATTGATACCTAATTGAAGTAACATGTGGAACGAAGGGGAGAAAATGGATTTGAAATTGATGTTTACCTGCATTTGTAAATGAAGTTGACTTTCAGACCGATTACATTACATTTCTTTCGCAGACAGTTATTTCAATATTAGTCGACTGCAAAATAGACACAATCATTTCTGTTGAAATGGTAGTAATTCCTATTTTGCATTTTCATCCCTGAAAGTCAGAATGTTTTCGGATGTTAAATGATGGGAGATTTCATATTTTCTGATTTTTCACTAAATAGGTATATTTGTTTGCAAGAAACTTTAGTAGAAAGTTCGTACCTTTTTCTTTCGCCTGGCTCAAAAGAGAAGTCTCACCAAATTTATCTCCTAATAATCGGCAAATTACCCAGAGTAGAGTAATGAAGAGAGAAGTATGGTTTTCTGATTACAAGAAAATAAAGATCAATGAATCAAAACTAAACACCAGTGGTGGGCATAGATCACAAAGTGCTTCCATGTTTAGTCGGTAAAAGGTATTTATAACCAAATGTACTCGTAGAAAGGACGCAACGCCAGTACACTAGAATCGTAATTTGAAAACTAGCCAGGGGACTCAAAAATAGAAAAATGCACGAATTGGATTAATATTGTGGAAGTGACGTATATGCTAACGATACAAGCCAAGTTTTGTAAAATGGGATCCAATTTTATAGCAACGACTCCCAAAAATGTGTAACCGGCACTTAAGCGTCGTTCACTCTATTATAGCTACATACTATAAGACAGACATTTAAAAACCTCAAGCATTGAAAGATAAAAATCAAAAGTCGTCTGCTTGCCATGAAGAACATTTTGAGGGTAATATTGATTTTTTTGTCGTAAAAATCGCTATAAACAACATGGAAAATGTTTTAATCCTTACGTCTCGGAAGTACTGTGAGTTCGGTATTGAAATTTTATTTACGTCGTATTATTCGCACTGGGAGAATATTTTCTGAAAAATATTGAATAGAGTTTGAAGGTATTTCGTGAAGAGAAATGAGTATATTTTTCACTGCGATCACAGACAGACGTGAGAACATACAAGCAGACAAACAGATTTTTTAGGGAGGTATGACAATGTTTGTCACTTTTGACCATAGACAGACGGACGCAAAGTCAGACAGATACACAATTTACATAACCCTTTTACATAAACACACAATTTACACCATTTTCAAACAAAAAAAACAGTATCCCGATTGGACGTACAGGAGCTAAACGCCAGCGAACAACACATACAAAAAAAAAAGAGCAAGTTAACTATAGTAACTTCTTCCTTTTGAAGTTGGTTAAAAATTAGATCACGTCATCGTATTTTGCACTGGGGGAATATTCCTTAATATATTGAATCGAATTAAATTTCAAGGTTTTCTTGCGACTTGCCATTGTTTGAACATACGATAGATTGACAAACCAACGGACGCACAGACACTTGTTCAGAAAGTCAGTAGAGCACCCGAGGAGCAGGCGCACGAAACGTTCAAGTTAAGTAGACAGAGGTTTACATAAGAATATAATTATTATCTCTACTCGGGAAGTTTCGTCTTATTTAACATTATAAAGCGGGTCTTGCAATTTTTCAACTTTGTGTTCGCTGTTTAACGGGAAGACTAATCGCCAACAGGTAAAGTAAAATAATTTCCCATGTTCGACGGTAGGATGATTGAAAATATATTCACCTTAATTCCCGACGTTCTGTAAGTGAGGTACATTTTGGGCTATATTTCCGCTTTTCCTTTTATGTTTACATAATAAATGGAAGTACTGTGATCGTCCAAAAAATCGAAGTAGGAATGAAGGTGAATTTGTAAGAAATTTTTATAGCACTATACGCAGAAAATTTTTCAAAACAAATGTCTGTGTGTCTGTCTGTCCGTGCGTCCATGCGGGTCTGTGGTCAAAAAGTGACATAAATCGCCATATCACGCCATTCAATGTGAGAACATTTCCTGCGAATTTCATTGCGTTTCATCAATTTTTCTGGCAGATGTGGCGATTTATGCCACTTTGTGACCACAGACAGACGGACAGACAGACACGTAGACAATTGTTCAGAAACTTTTTCTGCGTACCTATTACTATCAGTTTCTTCCAATCGGACCTCCGTTCCGAATTCGAATTTTCAGACGATCACCATACTTCCATTCACTATGAAAACATGGAAGTAAAAACGAATATTTATTATTATCAACGAATATTATTATCAGGTTGAAAACGTCAATAATGAAGAGAAATAATTAAATTCCACAAAACGAATTTCATTACTTCAATTTTTATTTTGAGAAATAAAGCGCCTTTCTTACGATGATAATAATAGTGTACTTTTATAACTTGGAATGAGTTGATTTCCCAAGTTTTACGGAAACGTAGAAAGCTCTGATCTTTTTTAACGCCGTGAGGATCTTGATTACACCGAGATAAGGAGCACCATTGTCGTTTAGCCGAATTGTTACCGCCAATTGGTCCGGTCGGGTCGTCATTGTCTTCAAGAACGATGAGGTTTTGCGAGTCTCCCTCTGCAATTTCACAGTTATGGGGTTTCGAAGCGTATAAGAACAAACCTGACCAAAATTTTCGTTTCCGCGTAAACTCTTGGTTACAAACTCAGCAAATTGAAGGTATTCAGAGCCACGATAGTTCGATAAGTTCGCATAATGGCGAGAGATAATAATAAGAGTTTAATAAAAGTAAATGAAATGAGCTGGTGTATGAGATAAGAAGTAGAAAACCGCTGCAAATAATTGTAAAGTGGTTTATTATTCCTTTGCTTGAATATTAATGTAAAAATATCATACATTTGTGATAATAACTTGTCCAAACATTTGTGAACGTTTCCACCTAACAACAGATTGGTAAATAAAAGGGAAAAATCCGTAGTATCTAGTGTAATTTTTATTTTTCTTAGTTTTCAGTTTAAAATAAATTTTCGCCACCCTTTTCAGCACACTCTCTCCAGCTGTACGGTAGGGCAAAAAATTTAGCTTTTAATTAGGAAATTAAGAAAAATAAAATTGATTAAAATTACAATAGTTGCTACAGATTTTTCCCCGATAGTTACCATCTGTTTTTCGGTGGGATTGTTCAAAAATGTTCGAAATAATTACTGTCACAAAAAATGAATAGTCTTTCTAAATCAATATTGAAGCGAAGGAATAATAAACCACTGTACAATCATTTGCAGCGTTTTTCACCTGTGTTTTTCCACGGGAGTATTGGTTACTTTGTAAAATCATTCGCATCTAACAATCATCTGGACCTTGGATCGTGGTCTCTATTAGTGACGTATGATTTAGCAAAGTAACCAATCATCCTCTCGGTCACAGTGGAAAAACACCGCTAAAAGCAGAAACTCCCTATTTTCGACAAATTGTCGCGATATCAGATGTGTATCGCGGTGCAACTGTTTCCCATTTTAATGAAAAAAGTTACCAACCGATTTTGTGAATCAATATTTCCCTACTTCTTGCAACAACCCTTTCCAACACTGTGCGATTGGTTGGCTCTGTTTAATTGGACGACGAGCCACCCAATTACCGGGTCAATTCTCTTGCCAGCGTTTGCTGAGTTCGGCACTACCGGCAAAGTTGATACAAATATTGCAGCTTCTATTTACGTCGGACTTTTTCTCTTTCCGTGCTAATGCCCAGTGGGAACGTTCAAAAATGTTCGGAATAATTACTATCACAAAAAATAGTCTTCTTAAATCATTATTGAAGCGTGTTATATCATTTGGAATAAATTTATTTAGTAGAGGGGTTGTGAGGGGGAGAAAAACCAGGCGACTTATTCTCCAGATTTTTAATGGCTGGCCGAGCACTTTCGCCCATTCGGGCATCTTCAGGGCGAAAGTGCTCGGCCAGCCATTAAAAATCTGGAGAATAAGTCGCCTGGTTTTTCTCCCTCTCACAACCCCTCTACTACAATAAATGCGACGACAACCAAACGAAAATTTATTTAGTTTATATTCTTTAATATTGGCAGCACTGGCAAGTCGCCATTGTGTTATCAAGAAGTCCTGCTGTTCACTACAAGTTGTCAACTAATAAACGTGTCTAAAAGTATCGTCTTAATTAATGAAATCCGGCACCACATTAACAAAGCGAAGGAATAATAAACCACAGTACGATCATTTGCAGCGTTTCTCGATATCAATCGATATCTTGATGACAATAAATTAATGTTACATACTCCGGTAGCTATTGTTGATGTGGAGTTCTTCGAGCAGCTGCTTGCTTTCGTTCTTCGGTGCATATGGGATTCACAACATGCCATTACGTAGCAAAAAAGAAATCAGCAAATTCCCTCCTCAAAAGCCAATAGGTCAACGTTAATATTCGCGAGGAAGCCGCAGGACTCGGTAAAACGGTGTGCATATCTTGGCAACTTGGTTCCATCAGCGAATGGAAGAACTTTGAGGTCGTTCAGGTTTGTTCAACGGTATTCGTTTCACGAACAAAACCAGCGAGGCCAGATAGACTCGGTTCAAGGAAACTTTCGATTTCATTTGCGATTTCTAACGTATCCACTCTCACTGCTTTTACTTACGTTGTCCGAATGTCTTTTGTAAAACAGCGGAACAAATCTACGTCTTTGTGAGGCTAATGGAACGTTTACTGGGTACACAATTTATTAAGTTGAAAGAAGTGCTGAAATTTTTGAAAGTAAGCGGCTTTAAACGAACACAATTAAGAGAGAAATAATATTGTACTGTCTACTTCCGAGTATGCGTTGTAAATGGAAGTATTGTGATCGTCTGAAAAGTTGAATCAGAAGCGGAGTTGAATTTTTTGTACTGGGGTGTGAAAGGAAGAAAAGCCAGGCCGAGCACTTTCGCCCGTTCGGGCATCTTCAGGGCAACGTTAAGCTGTAGGGTCCATAGTTGAAGAATCTTTTCTGCAGTTTGTTGTGAATTTTACTAGTCATAAAAGTCAATATTTTTTATAAGTCAAAAACTTACAATTTTCTTCACGGCAAGCAGATGACATTTTCAATCTTCATCTTTGGTTCACACCACGTCATGTAAAACAGTTAAACCTGTTATTTACTCAAACTAATTATGATTGAATGCTTGAGGTTTCGTAGCATTTATGACATCAAAATTTGACTCTGTTTATGCACACCACCGTTTTTTTATTTTTAAAAGCATAATTCTTTTGCTAACATCTCTAATATTTCCTCATAATATTCAGTGTTAAACACTGCCAATTCAAGTGTGACTATAGCGCCTATATGGCCATTCTGTGCAAATTCACTTTGCACCACTTTGTATGGCTTTAAGGTTAATTTGTGCAAAAACAAAAATTGATTGATGAATCAAATGGAAGAATACTTTGTTGCGCATCTATAAGCATAGCAGGTTACTTGATAATAATTGTGTGCATTCAACTATTGAGAAAAGTTCGGGTACTCAAATAGCATACTGATGATGGATGAAAATTATTCGTTTTTGGGTAGTCGCTTCATATCTTCTTGGTTTTGAAGTTTGCGGGGGAGAAAACCCCGAAGGGGCGAAAGTGCTCGGCGGGCAATAAAGAAAATGGAGAACGAGTTGCCCAGTCTTTCTCCCCAGCAAACTTCAAAACCAAAATGTAAATTATTGCTCAACTTGTGAATGTCAATTATTAACAATCGCTTCTTTTCCGAATTTTGGTTTATTATCCAATAATAAACCAAAATTCAATTATTATTCAATTGTTGTGTTTATTATTCAATAATAAACCATTGTAATCGCCCAAGAAAAAAAATTGTCTAACCCCCCCTCAAAATTTGATGTTTTACGTTTCAAGGCATGTAGAATCCGAATATCCAATAAAAAAATTTCTGTCCGTCCGCCGTACGCCGTTAGCAGTTTTCCGGCCAAACTGTAAGAGCTAAAAATTTGAAATTTTCACCAAAAATCAATCTCGGTCCTACGACGGCCCAATTCTTGAACCAACTTGCTAGCTCAATTTTAAGGGTATTTTTGGGGGGTTTTGAGGGGGAGAAAATTCATATTTTCCAAGGTTTTTCAGAGAAATGTGTACGTGGTATCAAATTATATAGATTTTTGGACGCTGAATCGAATGAGACCATCGCCGGGTCGATAGCTTTATTGGTTCTCGAGTTATCGCAGCTTTTGTGAAAAATTTGGGAGATTTTCAGAAATTTGACACGAGGGTATAACTCGAGAGTTCTTGGAGCTATAAAAATCGTTCTATACTCTTTGGAATGGTCGTTAAACACTCTCTCCAGCTGTATCGTTAGGCAACAGGTTTAGTTTTTAATTAGGAAATTAAGAAAAAATAAAAATTATTAAAATTACAATAGTTGCTACGGATTTTTCTTCTATAGTTACCATCTGTTTTTCGGTGGGAACGTTCACAAATTTTCGGAATATTTAAAATGACAAATGGATGGTCTTCTTAAATCAATATTGAAGCGAAATAATAATAAACCACTGTACAATCATTTGCAGCGTTTTTAAATATTTTAAAAGAGAAAAAGAAAAGCAAAACATGAGAATGGGGGAGGATTTAAGGAAAAGGAGGAAGAGTAATTTGATCTTCAAATTTTTTGGGGGAGTTTTCCCCAAAAAGACCTGGCAACACTGGGTAGGAGTTCTTTGTCAACGTGGCTCACCAGAAGAGCTCTTACGTGGCCCAAAAGGCCCCATGTGGCAGTCAAAGGTAACTTGTTGCTTCAGTGGGTGGAGGGAGATTGTAAAACTACAGAGCGCATGCGCCCAACGACGTTGCCTTATGATAAAGGTTTCTCTCACCGACGCGTTTCAATGGACACTAGAGCTAGCAAACTGTGTAATTCATCGAAATTAACTACCATTAGCAACCCACACGAGGCGCAACTTTACCATGCAAACTTAATATTTTTCTCTTTCTTGACGTCGCATTCCTTGATGTTCGTGGATTGTGAGGGGGAGAGAAACCAGGCGACTCATTCTTCAATTGTTTAATGTCTGGTCTGGAGCCATAGGGTCCACAGCCTACTTCCAAAGCTCCACGTCGCCCTGATGATGCCCGAACGGGCGAAAGTACTCGACCAGGCATTTTTAATGAGTCGCCTGGTTTCTCTCCCCCTCACAATCCACAAAACTTAATATTGTTCTAGTTCAAAACCCAGATAACTTACGCTAACGACGGGGATATTTTGAAAACATTTAATGGGACATCAAATTTTGATAGATGCATTCGCTTATTGGCAGGAACAGGCAATTATCGGCTGTCGAGTATTTTTCTGTAATTAAAAAAAAAAAAAACGCAGTTACTTCGTAATTAAAAATAAAGATTTCAAGAACGTACCTATGATTGTTATAACAGATTGTGTTTTACCTAAAGATAATTGTAATATCTCAGTTGGTCATTCGCTGACCTTGAGGTCTTCAGCGATCTACAGGTTTGGGCAGGATGTATGCACGATTAGAAAAAATAACAGTTGCACAGTCATTTCTAAACGAAACTCAGAAGTTATTATTTTAATGTGTACCTTAGATGTTGCCATTATAAAAATTAAAGAGGATAAATTAAAACATTGATTCCGTACGAAAAATAACATCCGTTATATACTGACAGTTTTTGTCCATACTTAACTCCAATAGACGTTGTGAGAAGTTGTACACTCCTCTGAAGCATTGCACGTGGTACCGCTCGAATTTCTTGTATTATTGTTTCACTCTGGGCTTCAAGTGTATCTGGTTTGTTAATATACCACGTGTTGTTAGGAAGCCCCACAAAAAATAGTAAGGGTAGTAATTTTAAGGGTATTTGTGGGAGTTTTGGGGGGAGAACATTCATATTTTCTAAGAGGGTTTTCAGAAAAATGTGTATTTGGTATCAAATTCTATAGATTTTTGGACGCTGAATCGAATGAGACCAGCGCGTGGTCCATAGCTTTATTGGTTCTCGAGTTATCGCAGCCTTTGTGTCGAATTTGGGAGATTTGCAGAAATTTGGCATGAGGCGAGAGTTCTTGGAGCTATAAAAATCGTTCTAACTCGCTGGAATGGTCTTCAGCACTCTCTCCAGCTGTATCGTTAGGCAATAAGTTTAGCTTTTGATTAGGAAATTGAAAAAGTAAAAATGATTAAAATTACAATAGTTGCTACAGAGTTTTCCCCTATAGTTACTATCTGGTTTTCGGTGGGAACGTTCACAAATGTTCGGATAATTAAAATCACAAATGGATAGTCTTCTTAACTCATAATTGAAGTGAAGGAATAATAAACCACTGTACAATTATTTGCAGCGTTTTTTAACCAGCTTACATGGCGGAAGCGCGTTTTATAGAAAACGGCTCTCAACAGGATTCGAACCTCGGTTCCTGAGCCTCCACGAAAGATAGCCATGAAATAGTCTACTCGACTAATCCTGACGAATATTGAGGAGCGTACAAACTTGTTGTGGAGGAAACCGGTACGTTTTATTCATCGAGTTACCTTTATTCGTTGGCGTTACTCCATAACTGCTCAAGAGACTCGTGA
This sequence comes from Tupiocoris notatus, assembly GCA_037159825.1. Classification (NCBI taxonomy): domain Eukaryota; kingdom Metazoa; phylum Arthropoda; class Insecta; order Hemiptera; family Miridae; genus Tupiocoris; species Tupiocoris notatus. The sequence goes on from JASJUZ010000498.1 coordinate 8,732, forward strand.
CCTGGGCATAAGTAGGCACTAGCTCCGGATCACAGAAGTAACGGAGTGTCAACCTGTGAAATATCTAACAACATTTAGCGAGCCATAGTTGAATCTATTCAGTTGATCCCTCTTTTTGCCTCTCGCTTGCTCCCACTCGCCAGATCAGTCGCCCTCGTGGACTCCTCGTCGCTATCGCATTCCCCATCCCGTCAGTACCCGAGAAACTTCCATAAGTTAAGACGTCCCAACATTCAACAGCTCAGAATCAAGTAAAAATTTCCATCGCCCGAATCTGCGGTGTTCGACCTTGAGTTAATTATTGTCCGAAATAATTTTGGTTAATTTGACGATTCGAAAAAATAATAATGTGCTCGTGGGTTGGATTCGCGTTCGTCGCCGTAGTCGCGGTACTGGGAGTAGTTTCCGCTGCCGACTTGAAAGTCGAAAATGTATACGTTCCTGAAGTTTGTGACAGAAAGAGCAAAAACGGCGACATGCTCACCATGCACTATACGGGAACGCTAGCAGATGGAACCAAATTCGATTCAAGGTTAGTAGGAATTATTCAATTTCCTATTTCTAAAATGGTTTGTCGAATTGTTTCTTTTCTTTTTTTTGCATGCAGATTTGTGCATTAGTAATATGGTTCTGAATTTGTAGGGTTTATTTCACATACAACGATTCGCTGGTTATTCCAAAATGCTCATTGTTTCAGAGATGAAAAAACTTTAGCTGTACCTACAGCTAAATCTAGAAATAATTAAACGGTTTATTTAAATTTATATTCTAGAAATAATAAAACGGCGTCACGTTAATTGAACAAAATTATATTTACATGACAGAGGTAACTTGGATTCGGTATAGGAAGGACTTGACACTCGTGCGAAATCATAAAAATTGATCAAGTGCAGTGGGCATTCCAGATTAGATAACGTTCGTCAACAGGAGCCAACTCTGCTTTTGAAAGGTCGAAACTATTTGAATGACCAATTCTGCTTTTCATTAAAAATGGGAAATGATTGTGCAATTTATTAATTGAACTTCTCTTTCTTTTTCTCTTTCCTATTAATTTAATTATTCTTACCATTATTATATCTTATTAATCCCTTAGGTTATTAATTGAAGGTTTTTATGGTGAATTTCACACTTAAAAAAAAGAAGAATTTCTCAACTTGTTTATAAAGCTTTGGTTTGTTATGAAATGTAATAAGTCTTTGTCTTGTCCAGCATTTTGGGTTTATTACTAATAACAAACAATCGTAATCGCCCAAGGAAAATGTCTAACCCGCCACAATGTGATGTTTTACGATCCAATGCAAGTGGAATCCTAATATCCAATTGAAAAAATTCTGTCCGTCCGCCATACGACGTTAACCCTTTTCTGGCGAAACTATTATGGCTAGATTCTTGAAATTTTCACAAAAACCAATGTTGGTTTGAGAATAGCTCAATTTTTTGCCACCTCAATTTTAAGGGTATTTTTGGGTGGTTTTGAAGGGGGACACATTTTTATTTCCCACCTTTTTCAGACATAGGTGTATAACTATTTGGTAGAAATTTTATTAGATTTTTGGACGCTGAATCGAATAAGACCATCGTGGGGTCGATAGATTTAATGGTTCTTGAATTATCTCAGGTTTTAAGAGAAATTTTCGAGATTTTGAAGACTTTGCCATAATGGTATAACTCGAGAATTTATGAAGCCATATAAATCGTTCTATACTCGTTGGAATGGTCGTCAACACTAGTACTGTTAAGTGGATAATTTAATTTCACTTTGAAAATTAAGAAAAATTAAAAATAATTCAAATGACCATAGTTTTTACGGATATTTCCCATACAGTTACCAATCTGTTGTTTGCTTGAAACGTTCACACAGAATCGAATGGTTACTATTGCAAATTGATGGTCTTCCTTGATCATTATTGAAGCAAAGGGATAATAAACCACTGTACAAGCATTTGAATTTTGCAAATCATTGGGTTTTTGACGTTGGAATTATTTCAGGCCCGTTAGGAGGACCTGGCTCTAAAGCAAAAATATTCCCATGTTCAAGAGTTCAGAAGGGAGTGCTAATCGAATCCGCCGGCAATTTTTTGGCAATTGTATAAAAAATGTATTTGTCTAGGATGCAACATTTCTATAAATCCCTAAGGAATTATACTGACAGTTCCACAAACGCGCTCAGTTACTATTGACATCGCTGTTTAATAAAGAGGGATCACAATATTTATACTACTTACCTTTTGAGGTTCTAACTTCTCAATACATAGGAATATAAATTATTCGTTCGTATTCTGGTAAAATGAGTGAACATATTTGTTGGCTTGAGCTGTATCTTTCTGAACCTTCGCAAATTTCGGCAGTAAAAAAGCAATAATTATTTTATCTCGCCTTTGTGAACTTCACATTAGCTTCAAACTCGAGAGGTTTTACGAGTCAAGTTCAACAGGATATAACCCATGATCTTGCTTTCTCTTCCAAAAGCGAGTTTTTCGTTTAGAGACACCAAAGTTGTATCGGGAAAACTTTTACGCTTAAGCACTTGACGCAGCATGTTGGTGATAAGCACATGGCGCTAAATGAGAAACTTTTCCTCAGATAGAATGCGACCCTAGATCAATGATGTTAGGTTGCATTAACCAGCGATTTGGGGATAACAACTCCATCAGCTTATTTGAATGATAAAAACTCATTTTTGCTGGATTTTGGTTTATTATTAGTATTAAACCATTGTAATCGCCAAAGAAAAAAAATTTTTTTAACCCCTGTTTTCCTAGATCCGAATATCTAATTAAAAAAAATCTGCCCGTCTACCGTCAACATTTTTCTGACGAAACTAAAAGCTAAATTCTTGAAATGTTCACCAGAAATCAATCTTGGCCAAAAAATTCTTTGACCAAATCGCATTAAGGATATTCGCATCAAGGAATAATTTTAAGGATATTCTTTAGGGTTTTTGACAGGAGATGGTTCGTGTTTTCCTACGTTTTGCAGAAAAAGGTGCATTAATTTGGTATCGACTGAGACCATCGCGTGGTTGATAATTTATTGGTTCTTGAGCTATCGCAGTTTTCGTGTAGAATTTTTGAAGTTCTCAGTAATTTGGCACGAGGCTTTAACTCGAGAATTTTTGGAGCTATGAAAATCGTTCTGTACTCGTTGAAATGGTCCTGAAACAGTAGATGTACGCGTTTTAACTTTAACTTTTAATTTGAAAATTAAGAAAAATAAAAATGATTAAAGTTAGATGCTGCTGATTTTCCCCTTATGTTTATCAATTTTTTTTTTTTTTTTTTTTAATGGAAATGTTTACTAATGTTCGGAATTCTTTCTCTCACAAACAGATGGTCTTTTTACATCATTATTGAAGCGCAGGAATAATAAACCATTGTATAATTATTATTTCCAGCGTTTTTCTCATCAATCCTGCTCTGTTGATTTGTTTCGATTTTGAGAGTTTGCCATATTAGGTATTCCTTAATTCGGTGGAATTTATTTTTATTGCCCGAAAAACAGCTTTTCTTGGAAATCCGGTGGAACATGAATCCTATTTTGATTATTATGTACCGCTAAAATAGAACCGAAATTACGTATGCGATCACTCGGATAGTAAATACCTTTTGTGATAATTATTTCGGAGATTTCTTATAATTGCGGAGGAAATAATGTCGTCGAGTCGATGATGGGATCGCTAACCTCTTGCGACCGCTTTCGAGTTTTTGCCAACAGTTATCGAAGACCTGTTACGCAACTTTTCACGCCCGCTTTTAACTCCCCATCTTCTTCAATTGGTTTAGGCGCTTACTACCTCATCGCATCATATTTACTGGACGGTTGTTTCCTACTCTATTCCCTTCCGTTTCCGTATCAGTGAAGACGTTGATTACGCAAATTCGGCTTATTTTCATTGATCGGAGCCGTTACGTTACAGAAAATTAGATTCGAACCACCAATTCGATGTGGTATAACGACTAGGAACGAAATCTCATCAACATTATGATAGTGATGCCATATGTAAGTAGTTGAACGCGAGCATTGCGTCTTATTCTAATAATATGTAGCTACCCAGCTTCAGTTGTTCGAGTTTTTTAAAATCGGGCGCTAATATAGGACGAACAGAGAGACGCTATAAATCTTTTCAGGGCTTTTCGGCTTTCGGCTCTCACGCAATAAATTCTTAGCGTATTGCAAAGAAAAACAGATGGTAACTATAAGGGAAAACTCCGGAGCAACTATCGTAATTTCAATCATTTTTATTTTTCTTACTTTCCTAATTAAAATCTAAACTTATTGCCACTTACCGCCTTTTCTCCCTCTCAAAAATCCCAAAACATACCCTTAAAATAGTGATAGCGATGTGGTCCAAGAATTGAGCCGTTGTGAGACCGAGATTGATTTTTGGTGAATATTCCAAGAATTATCATAGAAAAGTGTCGACGGAGTACGGCGGACGGACGGATTTTTTTTTAATCGGATATTCGAATTCTGTACATGCCTTGAAACGTAAAACATCAAATTTTGAGGTGGTGAGGTTAATAAAAATTGTTTTTTTTTTTTTTTTTTTTTTTTTTTTTTTTTTTTTTTTTTTGAGCGATTACAATAGTTTATAATTGAATAATGAACCGAAGTTCTCATTTTCTCTTATTTCTTGGTGATGAAAAATTCTCATAGCATGAAGTCTGTTCAGTGTTGAAAAACTTACTCAACAAGAAGTGTGTGGGCCAGTACGATTTGCGGTTGTTATTGATGCTCTGGGAAGTGAAACCTTTCACGTAAGCGAAAGCTCAGTTTCGCAAGGGGCGCAACACCCTCGGGCCTCTGAACTGACTTGGCCAAGTGCTGACCTACTAAACGCCGGCTGGCTCTCTCCCGAAGAGGAGCTTATGACACGTCGCTCACTAAATTTGAACGGATGATTGCCCAATGAGAGGTCATTGACAATTCAGTAGCCTCGTGAGCCGACGTAGAAAGATTCTATAATTTTAAGGAGTGCACTTTGAATGGTGCTTAAATTTTTTAGTGTATTCTATTCATTGGTAAGTAAAAAATAATCGCGTTAAATCCCCGAAATTTCCGGGAACTTTAGGGGAAGAATTGGGGAATATTTGACGACTTAAAGAATCCTCTCATGCTTTTAGTTTTGGTCCTTCATTTTTGTCCTAAGGATGGCATGTCGAATGTACTTGAAAAATTGGAACCATTGTAATTGGAAATCATCGCAAAATATAGGACTGGGAAATGTTTGAATGAGGTAATCCCTCAAAGATATTCTCCACTAATAGGATTATTTTTTTAAACTTATTTGTGTAACTAAAAGTTTATTTTTCCTGTACTTCCTCCTCTTGTCACTCCTGTTCGCCGATAGGAGTCAATTTTCCCCTTTTGGTTTATTATTCAATAGAAATAAACTAAAATAATAAAAAACTAAATAATAATGCATGCCTTGAAACGGCGAATTTTGAGGGGGATAGACATTTTCTTTTATTCAACGGATCAATATTTAATAATAAACACATCGTAATCGCCCAAGAAAAATATTTTTCTTTACCTCTCATTCTTTACGTTTCAAGGCATGTAGAATCCGAATATTCAATTGAAGAAATGCATTGCAAATGATTGTACAGTGGTTTAATATAAAATTGAAAAAAAAAATTCTGTCCATCCGCCATCATATTTTTTGAAAAAACGATAATATAGCTACCTACTAAGTAGAAATTTTCACCAAAAGTAATTTTTGGGCTATCGATGGCTCCATTTTTGGTTTATTATTCAATAATTAACCATAATAGCTCAACAAAATTTTTTTTCTATCTCCCTCGAAACGGAGTATCCATTAAAAAAAATCCTGTCCGTCCGCCGTCAACACTTCTGACATAACTATGATTGCTAAATTCTTAAAAATGTTCACCAAAAATCAATCTTGGTCTAACAACGGCTCAGCTCTTTAACCAAATCGCTACCTCAATTTTAAGGGTATTGTTGGGAGATTCTGAGAGGGAGAAAATTCATATTATCCAACACTTTTCACACAAAGGTGTGTTTGGTATAGATTTCTATAGGTTTTTGAACGTTGAATCGAACTAGAGACCATCGCGGGGTCGATAGTTTTATGGGTTCTTGAGTTATCGCAATTTTCGTGTCGAATTGTCGAGATTTTCAGAAATCTTCGGGAGTTCTTGGAGCTATAAAAAACGTTCTATGCTATTTATTGTTTAATAATTTCTTGCTGTTTATTTAATTTAATAGCTGGCGTATTTCCTTTTCATGAACAAACTACCTAGCTTCGAGTTGGAATTCGTTTGCAATGCCAGTATTTTAAATGTTCAGCTGGCTGGATTCGTTTCCCTCGTGTCTCCACCTTCTAAACGTTCGCACTTTGTATCCCCAAATAAACAAGCGATTCCGTAAAATAGAAGTGGAGTTCATGTTGTGGAGTGGAGTTGTTTAACGTAGAAAGGAGTTGAAACCTAATGTGATAACGCCATCAAAATTATGTGTACTCCCAAGATGGTGGAATGTTTGGCTCTCTTTGATGATGCTTGGTTTACTTTGCGTTAAAACCGTCGTATAAATGCGACAAGCTAGGGCTCAATCCTTCAAGTACCAAAACATAGCGCGGGTTATGAAATTACACAGCTCTTGTTATCTCGACCGCCAACAAACAACGACGGGTATATTGTATGTTTAGAATCGACCCGAGGGGATGAGTTGGTTTGCCAACGTCGAACGAACGATGAGCGTTTTGATACTTCAAACGCCTTACACGTTGACTTTACTGAATGCATTGCTTGCAAATATTGGGGACGCTTAGTCAATCAAAGTTATAATTAAATGTGTGCTTAAAATTTAATAAATCCTGCCTCAAAGGTATATTTGAGCTAGGACTATCTTTCTGGGATTAACTGCACTATAGAGATAAAAATTTTCCCTACCTTCAAGTCCATGACCTACAGCTTCATGTAATAATATTCCAAAAAGAAAAGAAACAAATGATGGACTAGTATGCTCAAAAATAAGTGATAATTTTAGGGATTTTTTTCTTAAAGTTAAAAAAAATTTTTTAAAAAAAAATAAAACCGACTTCAAAATCTTTGTCTATAAAATACACTCTGAAAAGTAAAAAATAACAAAAATGTCCCAACTTCGCAGCAACTCATTCGCCAACTACACATTTTAAGGACTACTTTACTACTCGTATTGACCTGACCACTTCCTGATTGATTGGATCACCTTCCCTAATAATATAAAAATTACTATTTCTCATTTCCCGAATGATTAAAAGATTTTCCTTTCACCTCTGAATTGCCTCCAGATTTATCATTTTTTGGAGTCGGCGCCTCTCTTATATTGTATTGGAGAAGCCTATAGATTCCGAATTACCAGTAGTATGAATATAAATATCATGAGTTTTCACGATTCTTGAACAGAGCACATCAGCATTTATGAGAACTGATTATTAACAATATCTATTTGAAGGTGACTATTCACGCCTTTTCCAAAAAACCATTTCAGATTTCTCTAAGAATCTTTACGTCCAGACCCAGACTTATTACCTGGCACCTACTAATTTATCGTAAATTCATATTTATTTGTAACCATCGGTTATTTTGCCAGAGAGGCGCCGACTCCAAAAAATGATAAATCTGGAGGCAATTCAGAGGTGAAAGGAAAATCTTTTAATCATTTGGGAAATGAGAAATAGTAATTTTTATATTATTAGGGAAGGTGATCCAATCAATCAGGAAGTGGTCAGGTCAATACGAGTAGTAAAGTAGTCCTTAAAATGTGTAGTTGGCGAATGAGTTGCTGCGAAGTTGGGACATTTTTGTTATTTTTTACTTTTCAGAGTGTATTTTATAGACAAAGATTTTGAAGTCGGTTTTATTTTTTTTTAAAAATTTTTTTTTTTATTTTTCTCTTTTTAGTGACTTACAACTAATTATGGACAGCTCTCTTTACAGAATTTTCCCAAGCTTTCATTATTGTGTTCTTGTCACTTACTACTAACCGTCCGAACTCATTTCATAAGTCCGTTGAACGTTGAAGTTCTAAAGTATAATGATTACCTAACTATTTTCAATGTTATTATGTTGATTGAGAGTGAGTTTGAACGTTTGGAATAATCCATCGACTGATTTGGGTCTCTTGGTCAACATACCGGATACTTTGATCCCATTGATACACCTTACAAAACTCAAATAATTGTCTACACCATTGCTGGTTACTAAATTGCACCAATTCACTCGTTCTTTATTTCTCTAACGATAATAGAGTGATGATTTCCTGAAGCGTATCCGCATTCACACTAAATGAGAGAATCCGAACCTAATTTCAGAAATTCGCCAAACGTTTGTGCATTAAAATGAAGTTATTTGGCCTTCAAAACCATGTTATTTATTGAAAATTTAACGCTGAATTCAAATCTTCTAACGAGAATGCTATGACTAACGTAGTTTTTTTTATACAAGCATAAATAGTCCAAAAAACGTGATTTTGAAACAAATTTTTTAGAAATACGGCCTAAAAAGTATCTACTTTTAGTCCAATCAATACCAAATTTGAATCACGTAAACTAGACTCAACTTTGAACAATTTAAGTTTAAAAACAATGGAAAAACAGTTTTCGTTTGGAAGTTATGAGGTCTCAAACACAGGTCTATTAAAACATTGATTGCTCCCTTATTATGCCACCTAAACTTGATTTTTTACCATCGTTAGAAAGCTCTAGCTAAGTGCTTCCAAGTGCACTAGTGTTCATATTTTTTTTCTCGACGTGGTTGGGAACGGTGCTCGAAAAACCTCAAAAAAGTGAAAATCGGCATCACGTTTTTTGTTACACTTTCTTCTCTACACGCTATATTAGAATGCCGAACGAAAAATTGGAGCTAGGCTCTTGTAGGCAGATAAATTATGAACAAAATGACACCAGAAACAAAACAATCGAGCAAGTATTCTAGATGTTATAAGCTTGCAAAGTCAAAACTTCCTTTTTTCGCGAAAATCACGTTTTCCGGCGTTTCTCCGCGTCTGGAGACGTAACTACTGGACGGACTCAATTGAAAAAATTATGGGACCTACCTGGATAGTAACCCTTTCAAACAAAAAAAAAAGTAACCCGATCGGACGTACAGGAGCTGAACGCCGGTGGACAACACATACCGAAAAAAAAAAAAAAAAAAAAAAAAAAAAAAAAAAAAAAAAAATCCCGCTAGACGACCATAGTAACCTCCTCCTTGTTTGAAGTCGGTTAAAAAGAGACCTAAACCAGGAAATAATTTCATGCATTGCAGCAACAATTACTGGTGCACGTGTAATTTGCTTTCTGTTACTTGCTATGTAGCCATGTTGAAGGAGCTTCAACCGTTTGTATTTACTGTCATTCGAAGTGTGTCTTCAAATACGTATCAAATGCTGATAGAGAAATGATTCCCGACCTAATTTAATCAATCTATCGAATACATCAAAATCCGTATTTGCTGATGCCTCGAGATCCGGTTTTAATCCGGACCAATCGTCATCGTGAAAAAACCGGTCGTTCTTGTTTGTAAAACAGGACCAAATCACTGCCGATCTTTTTATAGAAATATATTTGAACGCTCGATGTAAACTCTGGCTGCTCAGAAGAGTAGATTTTTCCTTGATGCAAAAAAAAAATCAAGAAATGCTCGATTAGCCTTGAACGTTTTGTAACTTGTATTTGCGCCTTCTAGTGTCTTCATCTACATGGAGTAGTATACAGAGCACTATTGCAACATAGGGCTGACTGAAACTGTAGTCTTCGTGGTCGAAGAATATTTCAATTATAGTTCAATAATATGGATTGGCCTGACAAAACCAAAAACTGAAATACCCTTCTCTTTCTTCACGAACTGAGTTAAGGAACGAAATGCAATGGTGGATTTATTTTTAATTATTCCAAGGAACATAGGAAATTATTTAGTCTATTGGTCATTGTCTGATTCAACAACGTTTACAAAGCGGAAAACATTTCAAGACCCACAGCAAATGGCTAAATAAGAGGATACTGTCGGAATAAAGGTGATATTTTGCGCTCACTTTCTGAACATCTGTTTATGCGTCTTCCTCGCGTCCAATTTTTATGGCCAAATAGTGACAATTATCGTCACATCTCCCAGAGAAATCATTCGAATTCGAGCCAATATTTTCATAAAATGTTCTTTCAGCCAAGACTATGCCATTGAATTGTAAATAGGAAATGAAATATTCTTCTGTGTTGTTTATAATGATTTATACTAGCCTTAAGAGTCAATATTGTGAAAGATAAGAGCCAATGAGTTCGGTTTTCAATACATTTTGAAATGTTCTTTATTGCATGCAGATGTCGTTCGATTTTTATCTTTGGCTCACACGCCGTACTTCCAAATTATTGACTTCTTTGTGGGTATCTTCAGTTGGCTGCAAAAATCAATTATATTTTAATGCTTGAGATTTATAAACACTTTTAGCGGTGAGTGGATGACGCTTGATTCCACCTTCAGGGCTGGTCATACATCTTGGATGTTCTCGCTATAAAAATCATCCCATTTTCCCCAAACTTGGCTTGTTTCGTTAGGCTCACATACTGCACTTCCGCATTAAAGACTTCAATTTATTTTTGGGTCTCCTCAATATTTATTCAATAACAGTTGCAGGGTAGCGGCCTTAGTATGAGTTTCTTGATTTTATTATTTATATTATACCTGTTACCGACTCAAAAATGGAAATTCTGTGTGATAAATGCACATCACGGTTTTTTATTTGTGTGTTACGTGTATATTTGCGGAAGTGGAATGAGCCTAATTTACCTCTATATGTGTATTATGCCAAATTGCTGACATCTGTTACCACCGCTATGTCAAAAGTTGCGAAGCAATAGGTAGCCCGTAAAGCTGGCAGGGTCGGCAGTTATTGGTGTCTCGGCGTTAGCTCGACCGAAAAGGCCACTGAGTGATTATATTAAAGTTAACCCAAGAGATGTTTAACTGGTATAGCGTCGACCAGTCATGCCGTGGAGGGAAGACTATCGGCTGAGGAGATATCCCAGCAACTAACTTGACCCCTTCCCCTGTAAGGTCCCCTGGGGTGCAGTGCCCCCGTCCAGCGTTGGCCTCTACGTATACCAAACCCTTGCTCACCAGCCTCTCACATGAAATGTCCGAACTTGTTAACAAACTTCATTAAAGTTGCGATAACAGCGGCCGTGGGAGAAGCTCGCGGGTAGGATAAGCTGCTGTGTACTGTAGTGTAGCGAAATGTGTTGTGTAAAGGGTATCCCTTCTCTCCTGTTATTTCACAGTGCTTCATTCTCTCACTTTTCTCTCGGCCTTAAAACGGTAACTCTTTTGAAATGCGATACATACAAATGGCGTTTTTAAATTTAAATGCCCTTTGTCTCCTATCAACGATGCATTAAAACCTTTCGCTCTTCGAGGAGTCAAGTTTGGTTAATTTTCGGCTCGGTCCCGTCCATTTAACGGAAATCTTTCGAGTTCGTGTTTGGCGTGGGGCTTAACTCGCAATTTTTGCTAGAAAATTTCGCCATTACGCTGTAACTTGAATTTCTTTATTATGGAATGAAATATGATTTAGTATGAATTTATTAATCATTATTTTTTTATTTTATTAGGATGAATCAATTACAATTTAATCAGTTGGTCGTATTCTTTTCCATTTAAAATCACTTCCCGTTTCCGTAATAGATATACCGAAAAAAATTTCGAGTTGCACTGCATAAAAAGTTGCTATCGCTTTACCGCTCGTTACCTACGTTGAACATTGTGATAATGGTTTTAGAGTTCTCTCAGACAATTTGTTAGCAGCCTTATTTGCAAAACTCTTGCATCGAATGATGTGTCACGGAAGCTAGCCCCGCCCTTGGTTGTATAACTGCCCCATCGGTTCATGAAGTAACCTGAGACCTCAAGAAACTAGTAGTGGTTGAAGCAAAGCGAGTTCCTTGACTGCCAACTTTCGCTTTTTCGGGGAACATCCTGCTTCACCTAATGGGTAACATTTTAGCAATCGTCTTGTACTCAATGGAATGGTCGTCAAACACTCTTCAGCTGTACCGTTAGGTGAAAAATTTAGCTTTTAATTTGGGAATCAAGAAAAATAAAAATAATTAAAATCACCATAGTTGCTACGGAGTTTTCCCTTATTTGATCTTACTTATTTTAGAAGAATAATATAAGTACCTAATTCAAATTACTATAGTTACTACGGAGTTTTCAGATACATTTACCATTCTCCAGGGGTTGTGAGGTGGAGAAAAACCAGGCGACTCATTCTCCAATTCTTTATTAGCTGGCCGAGCACTTTCGCCCATTCGGGCATCCTCAGGGCGACATGGAGCCATAGGGTCCACAGCCAGTCGACCACAGCTGTCCACGTCGCCCTGAGGATGCCCGAATGGGCGAAAGTGCTCGGCCAGGCAATAAAGAATTGGAGAATGAGTCGCCTAGTTTTTCTCCCCCTCACAGCCCCCAGACATCAAATATTTGGTATTTGTCCGTCTGCTTTCTAGTCCTGTTCACTTTTGTTAAGTCGAACAACGCAGGTGCAGGACAGGTGACTAGTACCGGCGACGGGCAGATCCGATGACGTTCTCGTAATCCGTCAATCACAAGAGGGAGCAAATCGCGTTATTGACAATAAACCTTGTTCCTCCTCGAAATGAGGGCGAACTCAATCATATATCGTGCACTGCTCGCTAACTCGTGGGAATCTTCCTCGTCAGAAATCATTGGGCTTCAGAGTGAATCAAGTACCTATCACACTTTTCCTGCTCTAGCTCGTCACCTCTATCAATCGAGAAATATATTTATACTTTTTTATTTTATTTTTATTTATTTTTTTTTTAATACTCGAAGAGGCGAAAGTGCTTGGCAGCCTAATAATAAAAAACAGGAGAACAAGTCGCCATGGTTTTCTCCACCTCAATCTCAACAACGGAGAAATATTTGTAGTTTCGAGTACCTTTTCAAGATGCCGGGTTCGTTATAATTAATTCACGAGTTTTAACTCACCAGATTTTAGTCGACTGACCACGTTTCAATTTCTTACAGGTTATTATCCGGTTGTTCATTTAATTAATCTTATGTTTGACTCAGCTTGCTGTTTCAAGATAATATGGCCTCTAACTCATATTCACGTGATGGCCAGCTCTAATTATATTTTACAATAATTGAACATCTTCCCTATTTTTTATCAATAAAAATTTAAAGCCGAATTGCTTGAAATTGTGAACAGAAAAGTTTTCACTTGATCCAATGCAAATTTATTCAAAATGATGCATAGCACATTTTTCATGGGGAAATGAAAATCCAGCTTTCAAAACATAAATCTTCGACAATTACGACATCGTTGCCCATCAGATTTTAAGTCATAAATTAAGAAAGAAAAAAAAATTCAAATAATTACTTAGATGTCCATGGGGAGCGGGAGAAAAACAAGGCGACTCTGTCTCCGATTCTTTATTCGCTGGCCGAGCACTTTCGCCCATTCGGGCATCCTCAGGGCGACGTGGAGCCATAACAACGATCTATTTAAGTTCCAGTTCGTGCGAAATCTTTTCCCATCTGCCATGCCTAATCAGAAATACCTAAAATAAATGAGAAGAACATGATTGAACATCATTTTCATGCACGGTGTTGTTTACTCCATTCCAGCGGTTTTAGTGAGATACGGAGGAAAAAGAATCTCCATTCAACACCACGCTGTAGATTGGTAGGAAGAGAAAAATTGAATTCCACCTCGGAAGCTTTCCTCCTCTGGATGATTCCTCATTTTTCTTCATTTCGTCAATCGCAATTGCTTCCGGTACATACACGCCTCACTACCCCTTGTAACGCCATTTGATCATTCCCAGCTCTACACGCATGTAAACTTTAGTGCCTTAGAGCGTTAAAATAGGCGCGGAGGTTTTGCGAGTTGATGAATTATAAATTGTGTCAAGATGCCACCTCAAGAAAAATGCCGATCGGTTTGCAATCGTACTATTATTTTATTACCCTGACGTGACGAGTGATTATTTCTTCCAAGATGATAACTTCCAGAGCACAACCTGCCGCTGTATGATAAAATTCTGAAGCTAATTGGATTCGATTGAAGTATCTGAAATTCATTTTATGCGATAGTTTATCGTTAAAAAAACACTCTCGTGATTCGAGACTTTATCTGCCTCTTAGATTAAGATTATTATGTTCTAGCAGAAACTAACTTTTTTTATTTTTATCTGGAATAATCACTGCAAAATAATAAACATAGAAACCGAAATTGAAGGCAGACGTTAAAACATCTCGTTCAACCGACGCGTGTCGGGCTGGTTGCCGAAGTTTCCTAGATGGATGTAAACGTAGATTTTCTTCTTCTTGAAGATTGTCTCATAATTACAAAAAATGTTTTGTATTGAACCTATTCCTTCGAACCTTTCGTTTGTATTGAAAAAAAGATCGGCCCTCATTAATTGATTGCTGTCATTGATCAGGATAGAGGTCAAACCAAAGCCAGATATCTCTTTCGCCGAGCTTTCGGAATAATTTATTTCCTTCCTCAGAGCTTGAAGATCATCATGGTGTCAATCTAGTATGACCACCGTCGAACATATTAGTGACTAGGAACCAGCAGGAACATTAAATTATAGAAGCATTTAAATTTGGTAACTAAGTACAAGTCAAAACCTAAAAAACTTTGTTAAACATTGAGGAAGGAAATAATACTAGGAAGTAAAACTCGTTGTCTTCTGTCGTAACTGCGCTTGTAATTTTCGCGGTATTTCCTCGCTATTTCTGAAAGTTTTGATTCATCAGACTGGTTTGACATTGTAGCTAGTTCCGTCAAATGAAGCGTGTTCCTCAGTCTTCGGTTTATCAACAATTTATTGTGCTGCAGTGTAACCTTTTTGGAGAGGGGTATGCGCCTTTAGTACAAGCTTCTTGATTTTATGATTGGTTATTCTTGTTACCGACTCAAACATAGAAGTGCTGTGCGATCTAATGTTCGATATCAAACGAAATATCCTCTGGAATTATTTTCTGGACAAAGAAAAAAAGCATTGATTCTCTTATCCAATCACAGAACAGAAAAAAATTCTGTCATTGCACCTGCATAAGAATAAACCTGCTCTTGGTCTTCCAATTATTTCATTTCCAAACTTCTTCCTAAAAACCAGTTCGTATCTGTTGTATTTTTACTGTAATCGGGTACGCCTGTGTTGTTTTATCTGTCACTGATTTAATCTATCCAAAAAATAACTAAAATGAGAAAACAACCCTCCGATGTTCTCGATGGTCATTCTCGCGTAATAGCGTTTTTACGTTGATGATGCATCGTTGTTTACCTAAGCCAATTAGCAATCACACTCAATTAATTGTATGTTGTTTAGCTTAAATTAGAGAATCGCAAGAAAAAGGGTTTTTGCCACATTAATCCTGCGTATGTTTGAAGAGCTGTGTTACTATTTTTCGACTGTACAAGCAGAGAAGAAAATAAAATCGATCAATGTAATAAAACTGTCGTTAAGCCAAAATGTCCATATTCCAACAATTTCCGGATCAACGCGAGAAGTTGAGACAGTGTTTGCAAGAACAACATGAAAGAGAAGCTTTTGAGTCTAACCCAAGTAAACAAGTGTTGAAGTTGTTATGAACGTTTCAAGCCCATTCAGCCTAAACAACCCTTCCTGCCTGCAAATTGTTAGACGCTTTGTGCAAGTAGGTATAAATGAACGAATTAATTAAACCTGAAAGGAATCGTGAAAAACTAAAAACAACTATGAAAGAATAATTGAAGAAAAGCTTACCTGAGAATGAAATTCACGAGGTGATGAAGGGAAAATTTGAATTAATAAATGAAAATGCTGTTTTAAAATTAGACGAAATATTTTATTGAAAGTAGAAAAATATAACTAAGGCCATCTGAACTTTGAATTGCAAGGGAAACGAAATTTTTGCTCAGCGGTGTCTGGCACAAATATAATTAGATATAAGTAATCTACCTTAACAACAATCCTAAGAAAATCTTAGACGGTGTACAATTAAATAAAACGAGCTGGAGCGGGGAGCGAGCTAGGACGATTGAAATTGATTTATTGTACAGTGCTTAAATAATAAGGTCAGAAGATCATCCATTGGTGATGATAACTATTCCGAATATTTGTGAACGTTTACACCTAAAAAACAGAATGGTAAATGTAACTGAAAACTCCGTAGTAACTATTGTAATTTTATTTGGTAGGTACTTATATTATTCTTAGTTTTCAAATCAAAAGTTAAATTATTCGTGGAACGGTTTAGTCTGTCCGCCGTCAAAACTTTTCTGACGAAACTATAAAAGCTGAATTCTTGAAATGCTCACCAAAAATCAACCTGGTCTGGCACTTAATGGCTCAATTCATTAATCAAATCGTTACCAATATTTTAGGGGTATTTTGGGGACTTTGAGGGGGAGGAAATTAATATTATCCAATGTTTTTCAGACAAAGGTGGATTTGTTATATATTTCTATAGATTTTTGGACGCTGAATCGAATGTAACCATCGCGGGGTCGATAGCTTTAATGGTTTTCTAATTATTTGCAGCTTACGTGTTGTGAATTTGCGAGATTTTTAGAAAATTGGCATGTGGTTTTAATTCGAGAATTTCCGGAGCCATGAAAATCGTTCTATACTCGTTGAATGGTCGTGAAACACTCTTCAGCTGTTCCGATAGGCGAATAATTTAACTTTCAATTTGAAAATTGAGAAAAATAAAAATGATCAGAATTAAAATAGGTGCTACGGAGTTTTCCCTTAGGAGCTTTCCCTGATGTTCTGAATAGTTACAAACTCACAAGTAGATGGTCTTCTAAAATCCTAATTGAAGCAATGTAAAATCATTTTCAACGTTTCCTTAATTGGATATTCGGAATCTACATGCCTTGAAACGTAAAACATCAAATTTGAGCGGGGTTCGAAAATATTTTTCTTGGGTGATTTCAATGGTTTGTTACTGAATAATAAATGGGAGAGGTACACTTGCAGCTGCTTGTCCAAGAGCACACTTCACTATTTAAGATGTCAACTGATTCAATCTCAATCTTCACTGGATGTTTGATTTATTTATTTTTATTTTTCTTACACTGAAAACTGATGACACTGACTGGATTAATTTCACGGATCTACTTATAGGGAAATGGGCGGTATAATGTAAAACTCCGAGGAAGATCGGCCCAATGCAATACATTTTTTTGTTCTGAAAGTCGAAAATTCTACAAGTTGTTAGAAATGCAAGATCACCGATATCGATCATTCTACTGTAGCTTTCCGTCTCATTTCGAGCTGGAAAATGAGCGATAAACCTTGTCTGGGCGCTTGATGAAATATTTTACGATCGCATTTTACCTTATTGAATCTCCAGTTCACAACTACTTTGCTTATCAAGAGCTCAAGACTAGTAACTCTTCGTCTTCAAAGTGAACAGCTTATTCCGTGTTGGAGTTGGAAGCGTCTCCTGAACTGCTCTAATATTAATCGAGTTCTTAGATAGTTTATGAGATTTTCGAAACTATGCCAGCTTACTCAGCCAGCGACAAAATTATTCTTCGAAGGTAATCGCTATACGTCGTTCGAGGAGATGGTTTTAGAGGATCCTCAAATATTGGACAAGTATGGACCAAATTAAAGAGGCAGTTATTTTTGTGCTTAAAATGTAGCTCATCACTAAACAACGAGGCGGAGCTCATCTATTGCTGCGAGCAACGATTTTCTCAGAAATACAGGATGAACAAGATAGTCGCCTCTGCAATCTCCCCCTTCTATAACCTTCCCTAATATCTTTTTATCTCTCTCGACTAAACATTGACCAAAAGTTACGCATTTTTGATGCGCTGATTCAATTCTTTTTTTTTCGTTCAATCGGTGAATGTAAATTTTATTTGTAGAATCTGTAAGCATCTTCGGTTTTTTAATCGATTTAATTAAGCGGAGGAAGTTCGTGCCACGAAAGTACTAAAAAGCGGATTTGGTTTATTATTCAATTATAAACCATTGTAATCGATCGCAAAAAACATTCGAGCCACCCCCACCCAAATTTGATGTTTTAAATTCAAGGCATGTTTCTAGAATCCAAATATTAGATTTAAAAAATTCTGTCCATCCACCATAAACTTTTCTGAAGGGAACAATAATTTAGCTACCTACTAAGTAGACATTTTCACCAAAAGTCATTTTTTGGCTAGCGATGGATGGCTCCATTTTTTTTTTTTTGTTGTATATTATTCAATAATAAACCGTTGTAACAGCCCAAGAAAAAAAGTTTTCCACCCCCCTCGAAACCGAATATCCAATAAAAAAAAGTCCGTTCGCCGTAAGCCGTCAATTTTTTGACGAAACTATTATAGCTAATATTCTTGAAATTTTCACCAAAAATTAATCTTGTCCTGACAATGGCTCAATTCTTTAACCGAATGGCTGTCTCAATTTTGAAGGTTTTTTATTGGGGTTATGAGGTAGAGGAAATTCGTGTTTTCAACGTTTTTCAGACAGAGGTGTATTTGGTTTCAAGTTTCATACATTTTAGGACGCTGAATCACATGTGACCTTAGCGAGGTTATCGTAGCTTTCATGTAGAATCTTTGAGATTTTCAGAAATTTGGCATGAGGGTGTGAGTCGAGAATTTTTGTTGGAGAAATAAAACTCGTTCTATACTCGTTGGAATGGTCGTCAAACACTCTCTTCGGTTGTATCGCTAGAAGAGTAATTTAGCTTTTTATTAGAAAATCAGGAAAATAAAAACGACTTAAATTACCATAGTTGCTACTGATTTTTCCCCTATAGTTAATTAGTTAGTTTAAAATATTCGGACAAGTTATTATCACAAATGGATGGTCTTTTCAGACCATAATTAAAGCAAAGGAATATTGAACAAAAAAAAAAAAGAAGTTTATTAACTTGAACTTGGTTTCCCACAATTTTTGGTGTCCCCATCAATTTGCATAGCATCAGTATTGCTGATTTTTTACGTAACGATATAATTATTTTGCTGATGTTTTCTGCGGAAATAATGAAAAAAAAATCGTGGGTTTATAAAAATTCCCTGATTTTTTTTCTTCAAATTATTTATTCACAAGGGGCAGCATGCAAGAGTTGCAAGGTGTTTGTGCGGAAGGGTCCATTCCTCTGATGGCCTCTTAGCTTAGCGATCCTCCTTCAAAGCGGTTGGGCTAGAGGTTACCTCCAGCTCAGAGCAACGGGAAATGTTTGCGTCCCTTTTGAACCGTCGTTACGAAGGCAGTTAACCTTGACAGACACTTTTGAAAGATGTTGTTTGTTTTGCTGGCACCTTGTTTTTCTCTTGTCTCTTCCACCGAGTCAAAGAGTTCACTTTCCCTGCGTAAGTGTTTCCTTCGGGTTCGATGAAGTAATTGAATACAGTGGCGGATCCAGGGGGGGGGCTAGGGGCTGAAGCCCCCCCCAGAGCTTCGAGCTTTGCACTAGATATTTTGGAAAATTACTTGGAGTGCAACAGAGGCAGTTTTTTCAAAACTCAACCTTTATGCCTCTCATGGTGGTAGACTGATAGGCACCAAATACAAACTAGAAATACGTAAATCGCATTTACTTACTCCCGCGATATAATTGGATAGGTAATCGACTTATGTGACGAGTCAATTAATCGGAAGCCGATGAGAACAATGAGAATCGATGATGAGTTAGCTCGAAATGAGTTATCGATCATCTCCGAAACCCAACAACCGTTTTCACTTTCCTTTTCCTTTTTTTTTACTTTTTACTTACCTATCGAAGAGTTTTAGTAGAACTTTAGTGGAACCTAATCGAAGTTTTAGTAGAACCGAAAAACTATGAGAACAACGGTTAATGAAACAATTGTTAACTACGATTCACGTTGAACCGATTTTATTTAATTCTTATATTATTATTCCTATTTAACTTTTATTTATTCTTATTTAATTCTTTAATTAATGCATTTTCGGTAATAATAAATATTTTTGGTTTCTATTGAAACTGAGTACTTTCTGAAATTCGTTCCCACGTGGGTCATGATCCAGCCCCCCCAGAAATGATTTCTGGATCCGCCCCTGATTGAATAATATTTCGATCTCTTTTGTTGTCACATTAGTAGTTACAGTTGTGGGCCGAAGGTAAGACAAAATTGGCGACAGTAGGTACCAATATTGACCTATACTCTGACTCTACCTCAGAAGATGCCCGGTGTGGTGAAAGTGCTCCGATTTAAGGGGATATTATTAAGAGCGAGTCGATGGCTTTAGTTATCTTACTTTCAATTGATAATTACTCATCGGTGCTTCGTTCTAGAAAGAGATTCCGATTCAAACATTTGAGAATGATTCCTTATTAGCTTTCCTCAAGTTAATATTATGTTCGTCTCTCAAGTTAATTTTAACCCTCTTTCGCACGAATATGTAGTCACGCTTGAGTGAAACTTGTGTCGAGCTAAAAAGGCACGAGTTCCTCCGCACCGTTCCGAGAAGAACAATGAGGCTATCTCGAAGAGTAGCGATCAAACTTGTACGCTCCAACTACAGTCAAAGGTTTCAAGCTTTGTGTCTCATACAAAGGTTTCTTCACTTCAGAAGATTTTATTTGTTTCTATAGCAGCCAACGGCAATAATTTGCTATCGCGACAGATAGACGTATAAGTGAGCCAATTAAAAACCAGTGGAGTGCATAGATCACCCAGTACTTCCACTTTGAGTCGGTAACAGGTGTAACCAATTATAAAACCAAGAAACTCATACAAAGGAAGAAACTACTCTACAACTGTTATCGAAAAATTGGCCCAGGGAGACTCAAAAATAGAAAAGTGCACGAATTAGGATAATAATGTATAAAAGCGGTATGTGAGCTGACGATAAAAGTTTTGTTAAATGGGATCATTTTTATAGCAAGGACACCTAACCAACTCTGAAGGGGATATTAGGCGTCATTCACTCAGCGTTACAATCATTACTAAACCTCGAGAAGAAAACAAATTATTCTTGCACTTCAATATATTTATAGAATAATAACAATAGATCACCACGCAGATTATGATTATCAAATCTTATGAAACATTTCTATTATCAGCAATATTGTGGAAAATTTTGAGTGGCTTGAAATTTCGTTAGCTAAATAATGGCATTGAGAATTTCCGTTCCTCTTTTTGACTCGATTACAATATATATTTATTTATATATTGTACGGGCGAACCCAATTGCCATAAATACAAAGAGAAAAAAGAAAAATTCTAGGAGAGCACAGCGCCGTAGGGGTATAATCAATGGTGACAATAATTAAGGTAAGAAAATGTACATAATTACAAAATGATTACATAATTCTAGAATGAAGAAAAACCAACACAATTATGTCATCTTTTTGGCAAATATCGTTCAAACCGAAAAAAAGAGTCTCTTCAACGTAGATAGTGGAAAAATATATTATTCATCTTTCAATATATTGATTGCTTAGTATGAAATTTACTCGGTAGCATTTAGCAGCGAGAAAATGGTTTTAATTTCCCGACTATATCCTTGAAAGTCTACTCTAAATTTATACATAATCCGTCAAGTAAACGGTGTTAATAATACGCCAGTGGCGCTTTCTCATACTTCAATGCAATTATTGCTATTTCAAAGGGTTTTGTAACACTGACAGTCGGTGGAGTTCACGTGGATCCAATTCATCCATTTATTGCCCTTTTCTAACTGTGAGGGGTCAGTGGCAATTGAAGTGGTCTAAAACTCGCAAAGGTCTCTTACACCTTGTAATCCAATGAATGCAAATAACTTGGTAAGTTGAAAATTAGATTCTGGCTGGAGATGACGAGGAACGTTAACTTCGATGCTAAAAACGGCGTAGTCGAATGTGCTGTGTTTTACTGTTCTAAAACCTTTTGGTTCAATCGAGATTTGGATGATGTAATTCATTAATTTACGTAAACATCTTCACCTAACCACATATTAAAATATTATATTAATGACTGAGAAAGCTGGAGTGCGACTCTATTTTGGTTCATCCCTTTATCAATTTTGGTTTAATCGCCCAAGAAAATAAGAAATTCTAACCCCCTCAAATTGTGATGTTTTACGTTTCAAGGCATGTAGAATCCAAAAATGAAAAATTCTTTTAGTACCTTTTAAATATAAACTATAAAAGCTAAATTCTTAAAATGTTCACCAAACATCAATCTTGTTCTACAAAGACTCACTTCTTTACCCGAACTAATTTTTTTTTTAATTTAAAAATTTAAAAAAGAATTTGTTATGATGCCTTGTCTTGGTTGTTCGTCGGGAGCAACCTCCAATTTTCAAAGAAAGTTATTTCTTTTAGTTGCCAAGAAAAAGTGAAAATACTTTGAGCATCTTCCCTCTCACTCGCACACTTGTCGTCCACATTAGCCTTAAGGGTATTTTTGGAAAATTCTGATAGGGAGAAAATCCGTATTATCCAACATTTTTCTCACAAAGGTGTATTTGGTATAGATTTCTATAGATTTTTGGACGCTGAATCGAATGAGACCATTGTATGGTAGATAGATTTAATGGTTCTCGAGTTATCGCAGCTTTTCTGCGTAGAATTTTTGAGAAATTTGGCATGAGAGTTTAAAAAATTGCCTTGTTGATGAACCAATGGAAAATGAAAGAGTAGAAGAAAATAAAAATGAACCTAAAAATTTTTAATTAGATCCAAGAAATATTTCTATCAGGACCGTTTTGGGTGGTAATCATCAAGGACGTACAGCGAGGCGCTGAGGATATAATATTTTCTAGATGATTAAAAATGTCCAATGGTTTTTGTTTTTCAAGATATTGGGAATAGAAATCCACTGTGCATGCAATTTCTCGAAAATGTAATCCGTCCAACGTATTCAGGTTTCCTGTGATAGCTTCAACCTCCTAATTCCGTATTCAGATCAGAAGACCGAACTCCCTCACGGATCCGTTCAGTTCGTGCTGATATGTCTTCACTGTCTCCATCTAAAAGGATATCCGATTTTAACCCTCCGTTCAGTTTGAATCGCCCAAATAAAATGTTGATTTCCTTCTCATTACGCTTTTTACATTATTAGGAGCGGTGTCCAGTTGATCAGGAAGGGGTCAGGTAGTACTAAAATGTATTACCTTCCTGTATTATTAAAATGCATCAATAATATCTCACATAAATATCGTCAGAATACGAAGTCTTTAAAATGTGTAGTGGGTTGCAGTGAATTTGGGACATTTTTTTTTCTCTTCATTTTTTTATTATTTTTTTAATGCAGATATTTTTGAAGTCGATGTAAGTTTTTCTTAATTTTTTTTTTTTTTTTTTTTTTTTTTTTTTTTTTTTTTTTTTTTTTTTTTAGTGTCATCGAATTTATACTTTTCGATTGAAGAATTCGCTCAAGGTTTCGTTATTGCGCTTTTGTCACTTTTTCATGAAAGTCAGTACATATTTTCGACAGTCAAAGCCCTAAAATGTTCTTCATGGCGATGGCTTTTTATTTTCATCTTTGGCACACTCACCGTGCCATGTAATGAGCTTATTTCGTGGGTATGACCTACTGCCAGCAAAAATAACTTTATTTGAATGCTTGAGGTTTTTTTTGTTATTAAAGACGAGTGAATGACGCCTCATTTCTTCTTCAGGGCTGTTTATACATTTTTGGGTGTTCTTGCTATAACAATTATTCCATTTAACAAGCCTCTTTAGGCACTATACTGCACTTCCACATTATTGATTTAACTCACGAATTTGTTTATTTTTTGGCCTCCTCTCTAGTTTTTCAACAGTTATAGTTTAGTAACGTTGTTTGTATGAGCATCTTGATTTTATGTACGATTATATCCTACCTATTCAAACATGAAAGTACTGTGTGATCTATGCAAACCACACGTTTTAATTTTCTAAGCTATAACGACAATGCTGAATTATTTCTTACTTTTGTTGCAGGTATGTATCGGCTTGGTCTTTGGCTCACCTACAAAACACTTCTAGCAGTTGAGTTCTGATACCACGAGGTTCGATGAAGTAATATGCTGTCGCTATTAAAAATTTCGGTCGTTTATATTCATACACAAGATGTCTTCTTCAAGTGTGGTTGAAATTATTTTCTTTTGTCAAAATCTTATACACGTGTTCAGTATAGCGAACTATGTCACTCGCATAGAAGTTGTGGAATACCTCGATAACTCCCGGATTTTGAAACGCAATAAAACAAAGAAGTTCTGATGATATTTTTTTCTATCGTAGGAAATATCTTAAATTTTTATTTTACGACGTGTTGACCTCTTCCTCGCGAATGTTGGCTTTGAGGTCATCAAGAGTCCGTGGACGGGACTACAGAAAACCCCACAAAAAGAATTCGCACATTGGAGGGCGTCACTTGCCCGATGAGATTTTCAAGACCGTGCAAAATAAAAGTTTAAGATATTTCATACTAAGGAAAAAAAATTATCAGTACTTCTTTGTTTTCCTTCTCGGCGCATTTCTTGATGTCCGGGGGTTGTGAGGGGGAGAAAAACCAGGCGACTTATTCTCCAGATTTTTAATGGCTGGCCGAGCACTTTCGCCCATTCGGGCATTGTCAGGTGACGTGGAGCCATGAGGTGCACAGCCCACAGTGCTCGGCCAGCCATTAAAAATCTGGAGAATAAGTCGCCTGGTTTTTCTCCTCAACAATTTGTTTTTAGTAAATTCTCCGTTTGATTACTAGTTTTATATTTGTGGGTAACGAACAATTCAAAACCGAATTCCCTCACAACTTTTTGACAAGAATATGACATGTTGGTGAAATAGCGTTTTATCGCCTTGAAATGCGACGTTTGCTGAAAATGTTCCGGGGACGGATGTTGCACTGGAGGAGACATCGGATGATTGAGGTGTACAGGCGATGAAGATAAGGAAGGGAAGTGAAAACTGAGTACGTACCGTAGAAGGACAAAATAATAACCCCCGTAGGAAAAATAATTTTTCTCCTTTTGCTCGGATGCTCGCGGAACGGAGACACGTGAAGAAGGTGTACAACTCGGAACAAGAACGGAGGATTAGGAAAGAGACCTCCCACATGAAAAATTGTTATTTTTCCTTACACGTCGCGGAGTGTCTCACGGTGGACTGGCTACGTGAAAAATCAAGAGCAAGAAACCGTGCAGAAAGGTTGTTGGTGTTCAACCCGACCGTTAACCATCAATTCGTGCTTCAAGTGCAATAAAACTCAGTTTGATTCGGAAAACATGAAATATTCGCTTGAATTTTATCGCTAGGTTCACACACGTATTTAAAAATATTCACAGTCCTCTAAAGTCTATATACTTGGATGTTTAAGGCCGTGAAATGTTTTCTATTGCAGTTAGGTAAATGAGGATAGGATTTTATCGTTCAGGTCACATGCTGTACTTTTGCGTTTTCCGTAAATTGTAGAATGTTCACGGGCCACAAAAATCAATATAATTATTTGAACGCTCAAGGTCTAGGAATGCTCGTTAACGGCAAGGAATCAAGCTTGATTTTATGTACCTAGCATTTATCATCACTAACGCGCTACGATCAAGAAACAATGAACTAAATAGAAAAATCCAATACAATAAATAGAAAAAGTATAAGTATACTATTTAAATAATTACCTGTCATATACAAATGATACATAATATATCATTATGATGGTTGCCCATCTCGAATCGAACTGATTCAACATGATAAGCAAAGACAACATGACAAAAACGGATTGTTGGGAATGAAGGTGGATTTATTTTTATTTATTCCACCGTCCACCAAAAACATAGGAAATTATTTCGTCCGTTGGTCATTGTTCGTCCAATTTAGCAACGTTTACAAAGCAGAAAACTAATCATAACCTTCATCATATTGATAAATAAGAGAAAGCTGCCGGAATATTGGAGAAATTCCCGTCCGTCCGTCCATGGGCAAAAAGTGACAAATATTCTCATTTCTCCAATCTTAACCACTCAAAGTCATTACAATATTTCTTGGAAATGTTCTCTCAGTGCAAAATAAGACAACGTGAACGAATTTTGGACACCTAAGAAGCAACACTTCCGAGATATTAGGGATAACATACTCTTCCGTATTTTTTATAGTGATTTTTACCAGCGTCATGAGTCAATATTTTTGAGAGGACAGTCCTAAAATGTTCTTATCGTTAAGCAGATAATGTATATTTTTAGCGTTGGGCTCACACACCGTACTTCCACGTTATGAGCTTCTTTGCCCCTATTTCACTAGTACTCATTTTGTATTTGGGTATTCACAGAGCGTTAAAACCAATGCATTTGTACGCTATGGTCAATGTCTAGGAAATATTTGACGGCCACGTACCTCACTTTTGCGTTATTACCTTGATTCGAGCTTTTTTCTGTTTTTGGATCTCCTTACTTGTTTTTCAACAATAATTGTAGCGAACGAACGATGCGGCCTTTGTTTTTATTTTATAATTGGTTATACCTCTGTAACCTACTCAAAATTTGTGCATAATCCGTGAGCTCCACTGGATAAATTATATTATAAGTTTGTGTGGGTAAGGTTTGACTGCATTGACGTTTCAAATAATTCGAGTTGAACATTCAAAACTTCAAGTTAATTGCTGCAGCTTGGGGAACTCATTTGATAATCTGGTGGGGAAGTATCTGACTAATGATACTACCGGTCGGGTTGTATCCCATAGGGTTTGAGAATTTGTCACCTCCGAAGCTCAACCTCCTCAACCAGGTCCTTAAAAGGATTACCTTGTCCTTAATTTACCAACCAAATCAAGAATCGGCTGGGGAGATTTCAGTCGTTCTCCTAGGAATGCATAACAACAAAAGCAGATTTTAATTTCAAGCTTGCGAACGTGCTTAAAAATGTACGTTGAAAATACTGCTTAACCTGACACAATAATTATGTAGATTAGGTATGTGGAAAAAAACTCTTTTTAATAATGAGAATGAAATTATCAAACAATCCCCGTTCGAAAAAAAAATTGAAAAATGAATAAATTTTACAATGTTTTATTATAATACGAATAGTTCTATGGAAAACAATTTTTTAGGACGCGCAGGAACCCGAATAAGAAGCTATGCAGTGGGAAAATAAACACATCAGCGTATTTACGTTTATAGCTAATGAATCCAGGTTTTTACGATGTAAATCCAGAAAGACACCTGTTATAGGATTCAATGTGCAATTTCCATACAGTAAATCCGTCATGTTCCATCAAGGTGCTGTGTTTCTGTATAGAAACTTCAGTCTAACTGCGTAAGGGGCCTGATGAACGACGAGGTGGTCGGGGGAACTGATTCACCTGTAGAAAACCAACATCTAGCCAAACCAGCCACTGCAACGGAAACGCTAATTAGGAGGAAACATCCTGTTTCTCTGCGCTCTTCTTTGGCCAGTATCGTTACGAAAAAAACGATCAAACATAGATCATTAGTGGCAACTTCATCTATAGCGAAAAAAACGGAATATCACAGTCAGAATCAATATTGATATTCGACGTTTATTTAGAAGAAGCACGTGCTTAAGTGGTCGGAAAACTTTAAAGCTATTAGTTTTCATTTTTGGCTTGAAAATAATTGATTTCTTTCAATAAACGCTATTGGTACACCGAATCCGAGACTGCTCCACAGTCAGTTGTAATTTTCCTAAAGTAAAAGGCAAAGGATGACAGTTTGTTCCCACTTCACAATAAAACGAACGAATGAAATTTACATGGTAGCTTGGTAGCTTAATGAAATCCTTCTTCGATTTATATCACACTGCTCCTTCGAATAGAAAAACGCTGCAAATTATTGTACAGCGGTTTATTATTCCTTCGCTTCATTAATGATTTAAGAACACTATCCATTTGTGATTGTAATTATTCCGACCATGTGTGAACGTTCCAACCGAAAAACAGATTGGTAACTATTAGGGAAAACTCCGTAACGACTATTTTGAGGTGGGGGGGGGGTAGAGATTTTTTTTCCTTGGGCGATTACAATGGTTTATTATTGAATATAAAAGCAAAAGTGAATTTTATTCAGTGTTGATTGATGATGTTTGAATAGATTTCCGCCAGTTTTGCCGCATAATTATAGGACGGGGAGATATTCCATAGGGATGTAGAGATAAAAGAAAAGAGCTTCGAAAAACCCACGTGTAAATATAGTAAAAATATAATAATGATGGTTCGTCTGCGAATTATTATTCAAATTTCTTCTATTTAATTGGCAGTCTTCCTTAGCAACGGTTGCAAGGGACGAAGAAAATCCGAGGACAGATTTTTGTCATGGTTCTAATCCTGCCGAAACTGCTAGAAAGAAGTTTTTCTTTCTGATTTTATCGAGTCCTCAACGTTTTTCGTGCTCATTGACAAAATTAATGCTCAGGGCTCAGAATACAACAATATTCTGTCTTGCCTATTAGCAATGTGAGTCCAACCTTTCTCCTCTTTCTTACAAGTTCATGGCTGATATCGAGGAATCATTTTCAAACCGTGTACCTCCTGTAACGGGGTTAAATCGTTATTGAAGCGAAGGAATAATAATAAAACACTGTACAATCATTTGCAGCGTTTTCAATTCGATTGTTGTGAATTTGAATTCATCACCCTACAATATTGAATACATTTGTAGCGAAATTTATGGCACCAAACCAGGACCGCATCAATAATTCCAATTGATCCTGTATTGTGAATTTACCTGGACTGATAATCCTGTATCATCGTACGCGTAAAGAAAATAGATTGGTTCGAGCCTTGCCCTTTAAATTTAAAACGTTGAAACATCATGAATTTTCAATTATCTGGATTGAGGGAACAGACAATGCTGAGTTCGGAGATTAGAGGCTGGTAAAAAAAGGTCGGCGGTGGCCTCGTCAAATATTGAACGGACATTCGGACAATTATCGATCGCATCATGAGTTTAGTTTTTAGCCTCATAGTTTTTAGCATTTCTGATATTTATGCCTGATAATATTTAAACTCTCTCGTGTACCATGCACCAACAGCTTTGTAAAGTTAGCATTAGAAAATTATAAGCCCTGATTACGTTGACGCATCAGTATATTTCGCTTTATTAAATTTGATATAAATTTTGTGATTTCTAAATTCAAGTTTCCCCCGAGGAGTTAAATTTGTTTCGGACCAACTGAAAAATTGCCCAACTAATAAAAATATTGAAGATAGTGATTCTGAAGTTAATCTCTTTACGACAAACGGACTAAGTTATAAAAAATTAAAATCTGTAAAATAAAAATAAAATGTGCCGTTTTGTGCCTAAATATCTGCTGAAACCGAATGGAAATCCGATTTGAAAAAATGAGGTAGTATTCATACTATTCATTGAACCACTTCTAACAATTGCCTTGATGCGTTGGTCACTTTTTTCGACTTAATTTGTCTCCTTCCTGGTTTTTGATTTGATCACCGATTCGATTACCAACAGCAATTAAATCGCCCACTCCTTTAGCTGGTGGAAAACGCTCCGTTGCACGATCGGGTCCTTCCGTGCCGATACCAATCAGCGGAATAACCAACGGGCAGAAATAAAGGGCTGTTAACTGTGTCACATTTCTTCACAGAACAATATTCCCTATCTCTACGCTTCATCTCCTTCCAATTACCGCTGTGAGACATGTGTTTGAGAGCTGTCAATGCGAGTGCAATTTTTTGGTCTACGTTCAATCGATGAATGGAAAGAGACGGTTTCGTTTTTCATGTTTGTTTTTCACGACGATAGAAGTGGTAGGCGTTTGCTGTTGTTAGTTTTCATTGATAACACTGGTGGTGTTCATAGACCACAATGTGGTTCCATTTTTGAGTCGGTATAACCAATTATAAAACCGAGAAACTCGTACAAAGGCCGCAACAGTAGTTTGCTACAGTTGATATTGAAAAACTGGTAGTCAGGAGACACAAAAATAAAAACGCTGCCAATGATTGTACAGTGGTTCATTATTCTTTTGCTTCAATAATGATGTGTGAATACCATTGTGATAGTAATTATTCCAAATATTAATTTGTAAGTGATCTCACCAAACAACAGATTGGTAACTAAAAGGGAATATTCCATAGCAACTATTTAATTTGAATCATTTTTATTTTTCTCAACTTTCAAATAGATAGCTTAATTTTTCCCCTAATGGTACAGCTGAAGAGTGTTTGATGAGCATTTCAACTAGTATAGAACGATTTTTACAGCTCCAAGAACTCTCGAGTTGCCAAATTTCTGAGAATCTCCCAAATTCGACACGAAAGCTGCGATAACACGATAACGAATGAAGCTATCGACCCCGCGATGGTCTCATTCGATTCACCGGCCAAAAATCTATAGAAATTGGTACACCTTTGTCTGAAGAACGCTGGACAATTCGAGTTTTCGTCCCCCCCAAAAATATTTATAAAATTGAGGTAGCAATTCGGTTAGTTAATTGAGCCATTGTCAGGCCTAAATGGATTGTTGGCAAAAATGTCAAGATTTTAGCTTTTATAGTTTCGTCAGAAAAGCGTTGACGGCGTACGGGTAGACATTTTTGGTTTCACACACACCTTTGTTCCAAAAACATTCCAAAATACGAATTTTCTCCCCCTCAAAACCGGGCATCGGGCTATGGCCCCTCGTCGCCCTGATGATGCCCGAACGGGCGAAAGTGCTCGGCCAGAAAATTAACAATGGTAGAATGAAACGCCTGGTTTTTCTCCCCCTCACAATCCGTGGACATCGAAAAATGCGACGACAAGGAAGAGAAGTAGGAATTTTGGTTACTTTGTGAAATCACATGTCTCTAATGGTCACCACAATTCTTCATCCGCTGGGCGGTAATTATTCGAAACGTATGATTGAACAAAGCAACCGAAACTCTTCCGTTTAATTTTTCAAGACAGAAAAAACGAACTAAAACTCGTTATGGGCAGTATTTCAATTTATTTCAAGGAGAAGGCCCTTTTACGTATTATTAGTATCTACACCAAAAACCTGACAAAACAACGTGAGATAATTTATTTATCTCCAAAACATGGACATAGATCACTCAAAGTTACGATACTATTTCTCATCGTTTCGTTGCTGAGTAATCTAAACTGAAAAAGCGCCGATTTTCTAGTGTATAAAAAGGCCTTACGTTAGGTTTTTTAATATATTGCAAACCCTTTGCCCTTAGATAGATAAAAGCGAATTGGATGACGATAAAGGGGGAAAAATTGAGAGCGAAGGATTTCAACGGTAGCGATCGGAAAGGAATAAAAAGCTGGAACGATATTTCATTGAATTGAACATCAAAGAAAACCTTCAGGCAAATTGGGATAATATTAAGTTTTGAGGGGACCGTGTACGTTTGTGAGGCTTCTGAGTAAAATATCCCAGGTTGTCATTTAATAAAATACTCGAAGGAGTCCCGATCGAGGGCCAAATATTTAATTTCTCAACAAATATTGATATTTTATGAATTAAAAATTTCAATAACTGAAAGTCTGCTTATTTTTTTAACCCAGGAAAACACCGTTTCCGTCAGGTTGAGTTCACCCGTGAAAATCCTTAGACGATCATTCAAAATTCAATTCGAAGTCCCATTTCGCCCTT
Organism: Tupiocoris notatus; assembly: GCA_037159825.1. Taxonomy (NCBI): domain Eukaryota; kingdom Metazoa; phylum Arthropoda; class Insecta; order Hemiptera; family Miridae; genus Tupiocoris; species Tupiocoris notatus. Next base: position 40,251 of record JASJUZ010000498.1, read on the forward strand.
TTTTCAGAGCTTATTCGATTGATCAACAACTAGAAAATTCGGCGTTACAAAATTGTCATACGCTTAGTTGATCGAACTGAGTATGGCAGACTGCGATGGAATATTATTTCCCGTGATAGGAAGAAGTCGTCTGCCGCAACGCACCACAGGGATTTTCTACCGCGTCAAACTTGTTTACATAATAATGTTGCGGCAACAAGAAAGATCGTCAGGTGTTTGCTTCTTCAGTTGATCTCTTGACGTGGATCCTGTGCAGAACAGTAAACTACGTTGACGGAGTTTTTATTTTGAGGGGAACTCTCTATTTTGAATGCTGATGAAACTCGAGCAATTGAAAAAATTTCCGATCGTGCCACTACACGAGTGGGCCAATTTATTTCAAAGATATGAAAAAGTTGAGGAATATATCGTGGTGAACATTACTTCCTGTTGTTGCGTTCATTCTTGGGGATTCTTGAGATTTAGATGTGGAGCGTGAGATGAACGGGGTGGATCAATCTCCGCACTTTTATCAGTCGCTGGTAAATTACTGTCGAAATTACCCCGGAATATTGAAATCCTTTAGTTTTGGTTTGTTTTTCATTTTGATCGCCCAACAATTTTTTTTTTTAAATTTATAATCCCTCTCAAAATTTGATGTATTGCGTTTCAAGGCATCAATCTAGAATCTGAATCTTCAGTAGAAAAATTCTGGCCGTTCGTCGTACGCCGTCAACGTTTTTCTGACGGAACTATTAGGTCTGAATTCTTGAAATTTTCAATAACAATCGATTTTGCTCTGACGATGGTTCAATTTTAGTTTACTTATTATTCAAGTTCTTGGAGTTCATTCTTAGTTCTTGGAGTTATAAAAATCGTTCCATACTCGTTGGAATGGTCGTCAAACACTTTCTTCAACTGCATCGTTGGGCGAAAAATTTAACTTTTAACATTGGAAATTAAGAAAAATAAAAATGTTTGAAATGACAATCGTTGCTACGGAGTTTTTCCCTATATCTGTTTTTCGGTGGGAACGTTCACAAATGTTCGGAATAATTACTATCACAAATGGATAATCTTTTTAAATCATTATTGATGCAAATGAATAATAAACCATGGTATATTCATTTGCATCGTTTTGACAGTATTCGGATCGAGATACGAAATAATTCTGCAGGCATCCAAATCGAACTGTTTCCTAGTACATTATGTTCGATGTGATAATCAACACCTCAAAGAAAATCAATCGGTGATAGAAAACAGAAAATTCGTTTTTTTTCGGACAAAGGTGTATTTGATATCAATTTCCATAGATTTTTGGACGCTGAACCGATAAGATCATCGCGGTGTCGATAGCTTTAATGGTTCTCGAGTTACTACAGATTTTGTGCAGATTTTCAGAAATTTAGCACTTGAGAATTTATGGAGGTATTAAAATCGTTCTATATTTGTTGGAATGGTTTTAAAACACTCTCTTTAGCTGTACCATTTGGCGAATAATTTAGCTTTTATTTTAAAATTAAAAAAAATAAAAATCCCATAGTTACCTATCTGTTGTTTTTGTGTAAACGCAAATATTCGGACAAGTTATTATCACAAATGAATGGCTTTTTAGATTATTATTTAAGCAAAGGAATAATAAACGACTGCACAATTATTTGCAGCGTTTTCAACGGATATTGGTATGCAACTATTGATTTTACCTTTCGTCGAAATGCGGTCCTTAAGAACCCGCGTCCTTTTCACAACGACGTCATAGCAAAGTTAAGCTTTCAATGGATTTATGTTGTTTGAATATCGATATTCAAAGAAACCCCGCTATTACGGGTGAATTTTTTTTTTTCATTCTCTTTCGCGAAATGTATTATCATCGGAATCCTCTTCTGCGCCATCACTTGAAAGATGTCGCAACCTCTGAGCCTACGAGGAAGAAGACCGTATGTTCCACCGTAGTTCTGTATGCGGGAATATTTAATGGAACCTTTGAGCTGAACGTCGCGGCTTCCCATGCGAGGTTGGAAGAGCACATGCCCAAGCGCTGGAAGAGAAGTCCCTTTGAAACCTCGTGTCTAGTTCTCGACTGAGTGAGTGAATAATTTCATGTCAGAAGGGGCGCTAGTATAAGGTGGTTTTTAAAAAAGAAAACGCTCAGTTCTGTAGCTGTTCGGTCTAGTAACATATTGCCTTGTGCAGTATTTCCATTTTCCAAGTGGAAAATTAAAATGTTTCCGGCTTGATAATGCGGAAATTTAATCAATTAATTGAAGTTAAAAGGGGCTGCCAAATCACGAGTTAGACTGTCGTTGAATTGCTCTCGTTACACATTTTGAGAAAAACGCCGCTTAATTTTTAACCGACTACAAAAGGAGGAGACTATGGTTGACTATAGGGTTTGTTTGCAATATGTGTTATCCGCTGGCGTTCAGGCAATCAAATTGTCCGATCAAATTGCTTCCTTTTTTTGTTTAAAAGGCTAACTCTTCAGTAAGGTCCCATAATTTAAAAAAAAAATTAAATCCATCCTTTAATTACTGCTTCAGGTTCGGAGTGTCGAAAAACGTGTATTTCGCGAAAACTAGAAGATTTGACTTCCTTAGTTTACGAGGACGCATATCATCTAGAAAAATTGCTTGATTTTACTGTTTTAGACGTCATTTTGTTTGAAAGTTGTATGCAGTTGAGGGGCTAATTCAAATTTTTATTCGGCATTCTGATCCGGCGTGTAGAGATGAAAGTTTTCGTTACTTTGTTTTTCAACTGGTATCACCAGTTTTTCAAATTTTTGAGGTTTTTTGCGCACCATTCCCAAATACGCCTAGAAAAAATATGAACACTGTTGTAATTAAATTTACTCAACAAGAGCTTACCAACGATTGTAAAAAATCAATTTTACGTGTTATGATAAGGGAGTAATTTTTGTTTTTATGGACCTTTGTTTGAGACCTCACAACTTCTTATTGAAAACTGTTTTTTCGTTGTTTGCAAAGTCAAAGTTTGGTATTAATTGGACAAAAAAACCTTTTTAGGTCATATAATTATTTCTAAAAAAATTAAAATACAAAAACTGAAAAGGAAAAATAAAACAAAAATGTCCCAATTTTACAGCTTTTAATCACTAACAACTACACACTGCACTTTGGCAAAAAAAAAAAATTGGAAAATTGAGCTTTTCATTCATAAAAGAGCTCCAAATTATACGTTGGGCCATAGAACCAATTACATTATCTATTACGGTATGGCCCAACGTAGTTATAATTTGGAGCTCTTTTATGAATGAAAAGCTCAATTTTCCCAAACGTTTGTAAATTGAAAAAAAATTATTGAAGATACAATCGCAATACAAAATCTATTACAATATCCCCGAAAACGAAAACATTCAGTTGCCATAGTGCACGCGTTTTCTTATACTCATACATAACGGCATCTCTATGAGGTAAAAACCGGAGAAGTTGCCATTATGTTTCCGATCAAGAGCCTTTTCTCAAGGGTTCTCAGTGTAAGCCCTTGCTCTTTGAAGAGGCTAAAGGGAGTAAACTTTGAATTTCACTCTACATTACGGCCCTTTGCTGTCCTGTCCTGTACACATCTCATTTTCCATCCACTTTTATCCTCTCGTCATTTGCCTTTTGCACATCCTGACCGACCGTGTCCTGAAAATAACACGTGCGAAAAACAACGCTTGAGAGGCGGAGGGGTGATTGATTTTCCGCCGAAAATATACAAAGCATCGCGTTATTCCATGCTCGAACACAATATATGCTTTTGACGGCAATGTTGGCTGTGCGTATTAATTTTCAATCCTTCGCTCCGGACATACCGCGTGTGAACGCTTTCGTGATGGAACATGGATTAATTTTACGACCAACTACAACTTTTTGAAACCAAGTGTAAAAAAGGTTTTATTCGGTTAGAATGCAAAAATGAGAATTGAGAGAGTGCGTGAGATTGATTGAAAATATTCCGTTTTTTTTTTTTTTTTTTTTTTTTAAGTCATAGGCGTTGTTAATGGACGATTCAAAATGAAAGCATATCAGTTTGAAAAAATCAGCCGATCCCTTCTCAATTATAATTTCTGAACGAATTTGAAAAAAACGTTCGCGTGGAAATGCGCTACTCATTCGGCATCGCAAATGGTAAACCTCGAATTTTCGCTGTAAGACCAGAAAACGTACGCGACTTCGCTGAAGGGACCGAGAGCAACCGAGGCTAGATGGTGGGGAAGCAAATATTTTACTGCCGCTCTCTGATCAGCATTTTAACTCCTCATCGCGAATTCCTCTTCACCCTCAGGGTTTTCCGGCTGGTTGTAGACACACAACTGTGTGACCGCGATGGAAAACCTGGAAAGGGGTGAACAAATGAAGGGTTCTAGACGGAACTAGAGCCAACGATTATTATTCCAAAATTGTTACAATAATTATTTCAAAGTTGTTACAATAATTATTTCAAAGTTGTTACAATAATTATTCCAAAATTGTTACAATAATTAGTTGTTAAAACAATTATTTCAAAATTGCTACAATAATTTTTCAAAATTGTAGCGAAGAATATAATGAAAAAATGGTACGTATTGATAAAGCAGTACTACCATGCTCGGGTTGGCACATTTCAAGAGTTTAGCTTTTATAATTTTCTCAGAAAACTGTTGAGAGCGGACGGGCAGATTTTTTTTATTGGATTCTACATGCCTTGAAACGTACTCGTAAAACCTCAAATTTTTTGGGGGAGGGGGTTTAGAAAAATGTTTTTTCTTGGGCGATAACATTGGTTTACTATTGAATAATGATCTAATAAAAATCTATAGTTCTTTTCATTCCAATATCCGATTGGTTCGAGACAGAATATTTTTTGGCATCGATTTATTTGATCGCACAATTAAACCGCGTTTAGGATTGGCCCTCGAGAATCACATCGCACTCGCGTTTCCGCTTGACACGGAGACTGCTGGAAATATCGAGGCTGAACAAGTTGCCCCTTTTCAGTTCTTGCACTGACTGTGTTGAACTGTTGGAAACCGCTCTCGACCATACTTGTACGTTTCTATCGCCTCGAAGGACTGTTTCTTATTCTTGGGAAGACACTTCATTTATATTTATGACCCGTACCAACACCCCGCCAGATGATCATAGCATCACCACCACTTTTCATCCGTGGGTGGCTTTCTCTCGCCTTCATAGCGCCATTTCGTATGTGAGCGTGCCGTTTCCGCGAGCTAAATTATTAACGCCTTTCCAAGACGGAACCCTCAAGCCGAAGAGATGTCGATAATGTTCAAATTTTCTCCAGAGGATATGGCAGTCGATGTTTATTCGGTATTCGTGTGGGATTTGCCGTTCGCATAAAAAGTATCATAATATATATCGGAGATGAGACGGAAACAACTATAGATGTAGAAACTGAACAACTTTTCTATATTGTTGCAATTCTCTGGTCTTCTGTCATATTTTTTTACTGGCGCGCTTTTGTTTTAAAATGTTTTCCGTCAGTTTAGCCGGAAGTTCAAACCCAAAACGAGGGAGAAGAGAAGAAACGGGAGCTGTTTCCAGCTATCTCACTTCTTCGGCTGTTTTCATCTACTTCCCTCTAACCAGCGATCGAAAACGTTATAAAAGACTTCCCTCGCACCAGTTTCCACTCGAAAACTCCTTTTTCCTAATTGAGGACTCAATTAAGACGTCATCTTTGACTCTTTTCTTTCCTAACTTGTCTCAGTCCTTATCTACTCCTGCGAACTTCGCGGAAATGGATGCGGAGCGGAATCGTCAAAGTGCTATACAAAAAAGTTTTTCCCCGACTTCGTAATTTTTTTTTTTTTTTTTTTTTTTTTGGAGTTAAACTAATAAGTGAAGCTGATCTAGTTGGTTTGAAACTGTGACGTGATTAACTTTGCCCAAGTTATAATCGAGTCTAGTCTTATTCCTCATTCTTACGAACGGGAAAAAAAGTGCCGCAGCCTGCTAGAGACCGTTGTATAATTTTGATCGAGAAATAATTGAATCGTGAACGCGCGCACATGGGCAATACAAATCGCTCAATCGCTGCAAGTGCCAAATTCTACTTCGCTATGTTCTACGCAAAAATAGATTCTCCAGGAGTGAATGCACCTTTTACATAAAGGTCATTCTTGTGCTTTCTACCAGCAAACCGAGAAAACCTGCAGCAAAAAAAGATGAAAAAATTTGTTGTATTGATCCACCGCTGAATTAACTTTCAATACTCTAATTGCCCATTTCACCTTATTTCATTATTATTTACAAATGAAAATTTCTCAAGTAATAATTGTGTTACAGTTTTTACAAGCTTATCTGTACTTACACTGAATGAGAGAATCGGAACAAAATTTCAGAAACTTACTCAACGTTAGTGCATAAAATATAATATAGCTATTTGCCATCCAAAATCACCCTATATTTAGAAAATTTAAGGTTGAGTTCAACTCTTTCAAGAAGGTTAGTAAGGCCATGAAGTTTTTTTTCTACCACCATAGAAATTCCGAAAAATATGATTTCGAAACAATTTATTTTTTGAAAATCGGTTTTATTGTTACTTTTGTATGTAATTTTTGTTTTAATTTCATACTTGTAACAACGAGCGAATTACTGGGGGAATTTGTGGGCTGCTTGTACATTTTTGGGTGTACTTGCTATAAAAATGATCCTATTTTACAAAACCTAGCTTGTTTCTTTAAAATCACATACTACACTTCTGCATTATTAACCTAATTCGTGCGTTTTTGGTGTATTATTCAATAATAAACCATGGTAATCGCCCAAAAACAGTTTTTTTTGTAACCCCCAAAAATTTGATGTTTTAAATTTCAAGGCATGTATAATCCAATTATCCAAGAAAAATATATTTTCCGACGAAATTATAAAAGCTAAATTCTTAAAATTTCTCCATAAATCAATCTTGGCAATTGTTCAATTGAAAATTGTTCAATTCTTTAACCTTATCGCTACTTCAATTTTAAGGGTATTTTTGGGGGGAATCGTTCGATTATCCACCACCCATATCCACCATCCATATTATCCAACAGTTTTCAGACAGAGGAGGATTTGTTATCAGTTCTTCTATAGTTCTTTTTGTTGCTGAATGGAATGAAACCATCGTGAGGTCCATCGTTCTCGAGTTATTGCAGCTTTCGTGTAGAACTTTCGAGGTTTTCAGATATTTGACCTTATTTGGCCTTTGGTTATAACTAGAGAATTTTCGGAGCTGTAAAAATCGTTCTATGCTCGTTGGAATGGTCAAACACTTTTAATTTGAAAGTTAAGAAAAATGAAGATGATTACCATGACCATAATTGCTACCAAGTGGTTTTTTTCCTTTTGTGGAAACGTTCAAAAATGTTCAAAATAGTTACTATCACAAATGGATGGTATTCTTACATCATTATCGGAGCAAAGGCATAATATACCACAGTACCACAATTTTCCAGCGTTTTCTATTTTTGGGTTCTCCCGGCTAGTTTTCCAACGACGGTTGCTGGAAGATTCGCACGTTCTCCTGCGCTGGGACGTGGTAGCACCTGTGATCTTACGTTATAAAACTAAAAAATTAACGAACCCGAAATGGTTGGAAGCATAAGCGCGTGAATAAAGTTCGGAACGAAAATAATTTCACGGTACTGAAATTGACAGAGGTTTGAAAACGTGAATGTCAGACTTACAATTGCTGAAATACCTCGATTGGTCCCTTTTCATTGTTGGCACTGGATCTTGGGCGTAATCAGAGCCCTCCATCCGAACGGGAACGTCACTGCGCAAAACGTGGAAGATTGATGTCAGACTGCTTCCTTTCAGAATCGTCTTTGACTGCCAAGTTCGCTCTTTTGTCGGTAGTTGGACAACATTTTAGTCTATGGAGACAGTTTTGGTAGAACTAAGATTCAAATTGTATTAGTCTTATAGGTTTTACATGTCTTATGACCTCTTTGTTGTCAACGGCTTCAAATAACGGAAGAGGTGTATCTTCAAGCGTGCCGTTGAACGTTAAAAGGACGACGCAAGATGATGAAAAACGACGCCTTCGAAGAAAAAGTTCCCCTGCGTTAAGGAGAACTTTCCCTTCTCGAGCATTGGAATAAATGAGTTTGCAAAAATTTCTCAAGTCACGTACGAGTAAACGGCTGACGTCGTCAGATTTATCGCCCAAGTTGAGAGAGCGCAGTTTTGATCTTAGCATCCTCAGACTCGCAGTTTGGACTGATGTAATGCGATTTCGACGCGGAAGTACAACGAGAAAGCATACAACCTCCTTTTAACGACCTAATATCCCTGCTAAGAATGACGAAAAGGAGTCTGCAAGGAAAAGAGGAATGTCCAGGATGACCTTGCCTTAGCACACCTCTGAGAAAAGTTTCAGCCGTAAAGGAAGATTCTCATGACTACGTTTCTTTCGGGTTGTATTTCAACTCAAGTACTTGCATCGGCTGTTTTAGCTCGCCCCTACAGTTGAATCGATTTTATCAATGCCCGTACGTGTAAGCAGGATCACTGATGCTTTTGTGTGTTAATTACGTGTTATGAGAACGATAATAAAATGTATCGGCTGAATAAGAATCACTTCAAGTCGGTACCTAATGGCATTCGTTTCTCACCCAACAACTGCCCCGATCAAATTAAGTTGAATGGTATAAAATATTACACACGGATTCACTATAGGTTGACAAAATCGATAAAGAAAATTAATCACTATCATATACCATAAACCTATGTATCGTGATGCCCTCCTTTATTACGATTTAAATTAACTATGTTTTTTTTTTCTTTGTGTTACAGTCATGACAGAGAGCAACCATTTACGTTCCAATTGGGAGTCGGTCAAGTGATTAAGGGTTGGGACCAAGGGCTCCAAGACATGTGCGAAGGAGAGAAGAGGAAACTCACAATCCCACCTGAACTCGCTTACGGCAGCAAAGGAGCCGGGAACGTCATTCCAGGAGGTGAACCTTGATTTTTCGAATTATTAAATATAAAACTCATTCGTGAGTTTTATATTTAATAATTACGACCGCGGTAAAATAAACTGTCGATTTTCCTTTCGCCAGAGTTTTCCAAAGGCCGTGGGGAGTTTGGGTTAATTTGTAAAATTATATGTCTCTAATAGAAACAATTCTCGGTCCATATGACGGTAAACATTAGAGGCGTATGATTTTACAAAGCATCCAATACTCCTCTCGGCCACCGCGGAAAAAACATCGGGAAAAGCAAAAACTCCGGATTGAAGAATAATTGGACGGCATTAAGCAAAAGGGAACCAATCCGCAAAATCGTGAAAATCAGGTACGGACCATTTCTGGAAAGAACTAGGTCGTTCCTGTATTCAGCTAAAAAAATTGAGGTGAAGAACAGCTCAGTATGGAAAACACAGCTGTATACTCATCTGGTATTTGGTTGAATTATTGGTGCAACTAGACTTTCGGTCCATTTTACTCAAAACCGATCTCACGTGGATTGGTTCATTTTTGCTTAATGCCGTCCAATCTGAATCCGTAGTTTACGGCTTACCTGCGTAGTTATCAAACTCGTCGTAGGGTTGAGGTTGAGATATTATTGGCGACGTTATCTCATCTTGCATTTCTATATTTCTAGCGCTTTCGCCACTCTGGGCCTCTTCAGGAAACATCTTCTATATAAAAAATTAAAAAAAAAGGGGTTATGTATTAGCTCTACAAGGCCATGAATTGTCATTGTCATGGGATTGTCATGAATTGGAAATCTTCTAAAACACGTCCGCTTTTTGAACCTAGAGTCTAATAAATTAAAATAAATAGGGGACTAGATTCAAATGCAGGGGTGACTAGAAAATCGAACTTGGAATTTTAAGGAAAAAACTAGGTATGCCGAAGATCTACACTAGTACCAAGTCGTGAAATCTCCTAAGCCATGTACGAGAGTAGTGAAGTTATTTTTGAAAGTGAAATGTAATACTTCTGTAGTTTGAAATTTCTAGGCGTCTTTCTATTCCTTTAGCTATCACTAAAATTGTTGGCTTTTGGGATCATAATGCTATAGACATAAAAAGTTTCTCTGCATTCAGCACTCTCCTTCGAATGCCAGGAAAAGTGTTCCTTTGCTTTTTTGGCGGCTTAGTCAGATCTACCAACTCATTTCCTGCCAAAAAAAAAAAAAAAAAAAAAAAAAAAAAAAAAAAAAAAATCCGGAGCGATTAAAATGGAAAATTGAAATTGTCTTTTCCAGGCGCCACCCTCACATTCGAAGTTGAACTATTGAACATTGGCGATCAAGCTCCCACCACCAACGTGTTCAAAGAAATCGACGCCGACGCCGACAAACAACTATCGAGGGAAGAAGTGAGTATGGCAAGAGTCTATGAGTTATTCAAAGATTTAAATTATAGGAAATCTGTTGATAACACGTATTATCTCCTGAACCGAATCGCTACATCTATTTTAAAGGGTATTTTTGGGAGTTCGAGGAGGGGATTCGTATTTACGACAATTTTTGTCGGTACAAAGATGTGTTTGGTATCAATTTCTTTAGATTTTTGGGAGCTGAATCGAATAATACCATAATGAAGTCGATAGCTTTAATGGCTCTCGAGTTATCGCAGCTTTTATGTGGCAAGATCGAGATTTTAAGAAAATTTGCATTGAGGGCATAACTCGAGACGTTCTAGAGCTATGAAAAACGTTCTATGCTCGATGAGATGCTTGTCGAGCACTCTATATCGTTAGGGGAATCATTTAACATTTAATTAGATAATTAAGAAAAATAAAAATCATTAAATGTACGATAGACGATAAATGGAGTTTCCTCTCATAGATTCGAATCTGTTGTTAGGTAGCGTTCGCAAATATTGGGATAGTTACTAACGTAAGTGCATGACAATGGAAAACGCTGCAAATGATTGTACAGTGGTTTATTATTCCTTCACTTCAATAATAATTTCAGGATACTATCCATTTATGATTGTAATTATTCAGAACATGTGTATACGTTTCAACTGAAAAACAGATCGGTAACTATCGAGGAAAATTCCGTAGCAACTATTGTAATTTTAATCAATTTTATTTTTCTCACTTTCCTAATTAAAAACTAAATTTTTTGCCTAACAGTACAGCTGGAGAGAGTGTTTGACGACCATTCCAATGAGAATAGAACAATTTTTATAGCTCCAAGAACTCTCGAGTTTTACCCTCATGTCAAATTTCTGAAAATCTCCCAAATTCGACACAAAAGCTGCGATAACTCGAGAACCAATGAAGTTATCGACCCGGCGATGGTCTCATTCGATTCAGCGTCCAAAAATCTATAGAACTTGATACCAAGTACACATTTTTCCGAAAAACTTTGGAAAATATGAATTTTCTCCCCCTCAAAACCCCCTAAAAATACCCTTAGAAATGAGCTAGCAAGTTGGTTCAAGAATTGGGCCATCGTAGGACCGAGATTGATTTTTGGTGAAAAATTTCAAGAATTTAGCTATTATGGTTTGGCCGGAAAAGTGTTGACGGCGTACGGCGGACAGACAGAATTTTTTTTGTTGGATATTCGGATTCTACATGCCTTGAAACGTAAAACATCAAATTTTGAGGGGGGGTTATAATTTTTTTTTTCTTGGGCGATTACACTGGTTTATTATTAATAATAAACCAATAATGTAGGGTTTTAGTGCATTGTGTGTTTTTGAGAAACTTGAATGGGAGTTTTGGTTACTTTGTTAAAGTCTAAGTTTCTTAAGGTTACCACTCGTGGATTGTTACCATAGGAGTTATGATTTTACAAAGCAACAAAAATTCCTACAATGAAGATTCAAAAGAAGACGAAATTCAACTACGAAATTCATCAACTCGTAAACTCTCTCATAAACCAACTTACAAAATTATTATTTGCATCGTTTTTCCTAATTAATAATCGCTCGTTTCTGTGTTTTAGGTAAGCGAATATCTCAAGAAACAGATGATGGTCGCCAATGAAGGGAACCCTGACTCTGATGAGGTTAAACAAATGCTGAACGGACACGACAAACTTGTCGAGGAGATTTTCCAACACGAAGACAAGGACAAAAACGGTTTCATTTCCCACGATGAATTCTCTGGGCCGAAACACGACGAATTGTAACGCGATCAACGATTCTAGAGAATTGAACAAGTCTGAAATCCGAATCGGAAGCAAACATAATTTAATTCGAGTTACAGCCAATCCAATCATGTCATTGAAGCTGAGGTATTGTTCCTGGGTGATGAAAAATTCTACGAATTTTATTTCTATTTGGAATGTTCCCTGAGTAATAACGCCCAGCTCATTATCATAAAAGAAATAATATTTCTACGCCATTTTTGTTCAATGCCATCAGTGAAACTGCGTTATCGTTAATATTAAAAGAATAATCTTAAGTCGACGGAACTAGTGACTTCGGATTTTTGTCCGGTCAACGCCACATTAATTTTGACGTATCTACATAGTTGATTACAAAATCGGACATTCGTTCCGTTGATCCCTTTTCGCATCCAAGTTTGAGTGAAAAAATTGCTTCAAAGAGTTGTTCCGTTTCATTTTGTTCGCAGCAAAGTTTATTCCTACCCTCTGAAATAAGGTACCAAGATTGTTCAATTGATGTATCGGTTTTCAAAAATTCGAGGAAATTTTTTAACCTAAATTCGCATGTGAATCTACCGAATAACCCAACTGAATTGATGTTGATGACTGTAACTTTACATTGTTAACTCGTCCATTTTGTGATTTGTGAATATGTACAGAAACTTTGTTACTCTTCCGCAAGTTCGTACTTATTGTATTGGTAAATAAATACACAACAATGATACATATCATTCTGACATGCTATTTATAAAACTATTTGAATCTAAATTTCTTGTGTAACAAATCATCCAGATGTACATATCAACGTAGGAAATTATTTATAGAGAACAACATAAAGTTGATGAAATGCGATAGTCTTTACATCGATTTGGGAAAACGACATTTTGTAAGGCTGAGTAAGCAACTGTGTACAGGTTAATTTTTCAAAGCAAAGTTATTAATTTTGTTGGCACTGTTGAACTCTTTTAGGGTCTAAGTTTTTTTAAAACTGAGACTGCTTACCGCGTTTTACGATGAAAAACTACTTTCTGTTAGACATAGGATTTACTGTGCAATTAAATATCCATACTGAGTTGTTTCCAATTTTGAAATGAATTTTAATAATAAAATTATGTTACGGAAGCTTGTTTGTCTACCATTGAGAATACCACCTCTAAGATACAAATTTTTTTGTAGCGTTCTCCAGCCATCGGCTCTGGAGCTCTTGCTTACAAACCGCTGCCTGTACCAAGAGAGAATCAGTTGCAGATATCACTAGTAGCTGAGTAATAGACGTCAACATCAAGATTGACAATAAAGTCATACTTCCAAACTCGCTTAAAACAGATATTATGCTATAGCTCAATATTGTCTTTTGGTTTATTTGTGGTTTTTTTTCATGAGCAATTACACTGGTATAAAACCTAAATATTTTTTATGCCAACTATACAATTTATGTCTACTAAGAGAAACGGTAAAGTCACAAACTAAGAATTGGAAGAAGGTTGAGCGGTAGCAGGTTACCAAAGAGCAGCTGATTTGCCATACAGAAGTAAACCTTTGATGAAAATGAAAAGTAAGATCAAAAACTGGCTAGTACCTATTTGAGGATGACACAGGCAAGCCTAGGTTTTACTGTCAAGGTGCCTAATTTTTATCATAATGTTAGAGTTAGTTACCGATTATAATCATAAATATGTTAGCTTTATTAACATTTTATTGTATCAAAGGTACCAATTGAAAATGAGTCTACTCTCTAATAATTACGGTAACCCGTATTATTCGATTCATTTATCCTGTATAATTACTGTTTGAATGATTACACAGTGGTTTATTGTTCCTTTGCTTCAATAACGTAGGAAAACCATCCTTAGGTAACTATTTTGAACATTTTTGTGAACGTTTCCACCAAAAAACAGTTAGGAAACTCTAAGGGAAACTCTGTAGCAACTTTGGTCTTGTTATTTTCTTAATTTTTTATTTTATTTTAATTTAATTATTTTATTTAATCTTATTATTTTTTATTATTTATTTCTTATTATATTTTATCCTTATTTTATTTTATTTTATCTTAATTTTCAAATTTAAAACTTTAAAATTATTCGCCTAACGGTACAGCTGATGAAACTGTTTGATGACCATTCCAACTAGTATAGAACGGTTTTTATAGCTCCGAAAATTCTTTATTATAACTAAATGTCAAATTTCTGGAAAGTTCTGATCAAAAGCTGCGGTAACTCGACAATTATTAAAGCTATTGACCCCGCAATAGTCTCATTCGATTCAGCATCAAAAAATCAATAAAAATGATTCCTAATACATCCTTCTCTGCCAACATAGGAAAATACGAGTTTTCTCAACCTTAAATTTAAAATATTATTAAAATTCAGTTAGATAGCGGTTTTGTTGAAGAATTGAACAACGGTTAGGCCAATATTGATTTTTGGCGAATATTTCAAGAGTTTATCAATGAAAATTTCCTATGAGACTGTATCAACTCTCAAGCAGAGCTTTTAATGTTTTATTACAGGATGGGCCGTTTTCCTTTCAAACTGATCACATTCGACGTGAACGGTACAATACTGAAGCCAAAGGGAAAGATCGGGCAAACTTATGCAGACTTCGCCCGTCGTCGAGGACTCTCAGTTGATCCTGAAGCTCTTGAGCAAAAATTTCGAACCACTTTCAAATCTATGAATGAAAAACATCCAAACTTTGGTCAAAAATCCGGCTTGGGATGGCGAACTTGGTGGAAAAACGTTGTGAACGAATCTTTTCACCTCGTTATTGGACCAGTAAATGATGACGAATCTCAACAAATCAGTTGCGTCGCTGACGATTTGATATGCTTTTTTAGCACTGGTGAATCTTGGGAGTTGGAAACCGGCTCATTAAGAGTTTTGGATCGTTTAAAAAGTAATTGCATTGATTTAGGCATTGTATCAAATACAGATCCTCGTCTTCACAATGTTATTGATGACATCGGTTGTTCCAAGTATTTCCACTTTATTCTGACCTCATACGAGGTAAAAGCGGCTAAACCGCTACCTGAGATTTTTAACGCTGCGCGAGAATTATACTGCGGACGAACATCAAGCCTTGTAGATGGTAGTTCTATACTGCATATTGGAAATAGCTACAGTTTGGACTATTTGGGTGCTAAAAATGCTGGCTTCCAGAGCATTCTTGTGAACTGCAAAGAACGTTTTGATGATGAGTGCTGCATATCTCTTAAGAATCTGATGGAATTGGACAATCACTTAATCAAGATCGGCTGCAAATGATACTGATGAATGCAAATTACACTTTATCTCGAATCCTGCAATTAAATACAGTAATGTAACAAAATCAGAAGCAGTTATTTCAAAAAAATTTATTGATGATAAATGTGAATGGACTGTAATTCCTTCGTTTCATAATTTGTAGTGAGGTGATTAAAAATAGGCGAGAGAAAAGAAGTTGACGTTTGCTTGTTCCCTTCCGTTCTACCAAAGGTAAGCAAAATAACCAAACTGTTCAAGCATTTTTTGAAAAAAAAAAGAAAATTAATTACGAGCGTCATTTTTGAAATGAAAGTCAGGAGGCATCATAACCGGTAATTTACCAATACTCCAGAGAAAATTTCGACTTCATACTCTATATTTTGAAAACAATTCAGCAACAGAGAAGTGGCTGTACGCCGTCAACAGTTTTCCGGCCAAACTACGATTCTCGTATAATAGCTACATTCTTGAAATTGTTGCCAAAAATCGATCTCGATCTCACAACAGCCCAATTATTGAACCACATCGCTATTATTTTTGGGAATTTTGAGGGGGACGTTTATTGAAACGGATTACACCAAATTTTGAGGGGGAATTGGAATTTTTTTTCCTTGGGCGATTGCGTCCAAAACTTGTTGGTTTTGAGGATGTTGGAAATACTGCCCATGGCCTGGATTGTTATTCTATCAACCGTCTGCGCTCGGGAAGAAATTTCTCGGCCATACGTGAAGGCTTTTACAATTTAACCTCGAAATTGATTGAAGAAATAATAGCGTAGAAATAATTTTTCTTACTAATCGAAATAAGTTGTTCTCCCTTGTTAGGTCCTGATGAGTATTTCGATGGTTGATTGTAGATGGAGAAGAGGTAAACTTAGCACCGAATTCATTAAGTTCATATCAAGTGAAACGATCATTCATGAGAGCTTCGCTTCTTTCTTCACCTTTATCGTCCGAGGCATAGGAAATGTGAGCAGTGAATAGACACAAACGTAAATAAAGAGATAGAATAACCTTTATTGCATTTTGAAACGTTCTATACAATCAAGACCAATATCAGTCGAGATTCACATATTATTTTTAAATTGCTATTAATTGTATAATACTTAAAGTATGTATATTGTGCACTTAAAAAAGAAAACTTTCTTCATTTTTTCGAAAAGGAAAAAGTTGAAAAAAAATCGAACCTGTACATTATTATTATTCTTTTAAATATATTTTTATAATCGCCGAATTGAAATGGTAAAAAAAGTCTAAAAACTAATTTTTATCATATATGTAACTTTTTTTTCCCCAATGAAGTAGTTAAGGTTAACTATTTACGTTCATTGAAATTGTCAAATTACACTAGAAAATTTAGAATGAGTCGTTAATTTCTACTGACAGTTTCAATGAACACAAATTCAAAATTTTAGGATTAGGTATGTCGAACGTTTGTTGAGTATTTGGCTTCATAAAAAACAAAGGAGGTTCTCTTCTTTCGAAATTTAAAATTACATTTTCGTTAGAGAGGAACGCTTTCAGACATCCTCGATTCTGTTACAGATACATAGATATATCTACGCCTTTCACTAGATAATTTTTTTTTTCTTCATATATCTATTATTTTTGTCCTCTAAAACTTACTTCGTACTTATACGTTACTGATTAAAAATACCAAATTATAAAAATTCTCGAAGATACAAATGAAAAATGTAAAACTTGTTCAAAGAAAATTATTACTTTTTTTACTCGTCTTGTAACAATATTTACATTTAGAATAACATTTTCACTCCCGTCAAGCGTCCTATAGAGCAACATGAATTTGCGCCACTGAATCGTTATATTTTTGACCTCATAGCGTTGAAGGCCATGCATTCCAGAAATCACAATTGACTAGAAGTTTATTCACTTATTACTTTTTTTTCTGCTGATTTTCCGTCTTTTTAATTATACGATTTCTCAAGTTAATTTGATCCAGTTGTATTTTATTCATGAGCCCTTTCAAGAGAAAGTTTTTTTTAAGGTAGGCCTAAATGCTAGTATTTATAGTCAGCATTTTTTTTCTGTTTCTTTTCTCTGTTCGTTTATTTAACAACTTTTTAAACTCTAACCGCTAAAATTTATACATTCCTTAAAACTAATACAGATGGATTCGTCTAAAAGTGAGGTGTAATTACAGATCGTAACTAAATAGAAACAACACTTAAACTTAGATGATAACGACAAGCTCTCCCTAGAATTTAAAATTTACGGAAGAATTGGGTTTCCTTCACACAATTTAAAGTTACTCATACGTATTTACAATGTTGTTTGTAATTTTTTTTTTTATCACAGAGAATGAAAGAGCCAGTGAATTACGTTTTCCTTGATTTCCCAACCTTTTTTTTAATTTAATTTTTTCGGTCGGTTTCTATGTGATCTTTCCAATGTTTTCCCATGATGAGGTTTCCCTTTGTCACCGTTGATTGATGAATTCATCGGAACGATGGGGAGTTTATTGAAATTATTGTTCACATTCATTTCGATAGTTCCCGGAGTGGCTGGGTTATATTTGAGCTATGTTTGATAGCCTCGTTATTCGCCAGTTAATTGTTTTCAATCATCTGGGTGGACTTAATTGATCAATAGCGATGGGCAAAAAAGAGAAACACATAAAATGACTGTTTGCTTGGAAACGGAAGCACATTTTTTTGGAATCGAAATTTGAGACATTTGATAATATAATACACACATTCTTAAGACGAGTGTTGCCGCTAGTGAAGAAAAAATACCGGGAAAAATATTTCTCAACAATAAACTGAATAATCCATTAAACAAAATTCAACGGCAGGTAACAGTGATGACATTTTCTAGCAACAACGTTACCAAATTGCGATTTTCATTTAGTTAATTGAGGTCCCACTCGGGTTATTATAGCTAGGGCTGATTGGCTGATGGGAAATAACGATGGGAAAGCTGATAGTAAATCACTGAGTTAATTTAGATTCCACGCGCTGATTAGGCAATTATAACGTTCAGTTAAAAGTTATAACGGCAGTTGTAACGTTCGGAAATTTTAAGCACCAAACGACAACGTTTGAAGCAAGGATTTTTTAAAAATATTTCCGAAAGCATTTTTCAAATTGTTTTAATGTCAGAATTTAAAAACGGTTTTAAAATGAGAAGTATCTCGCTTATTTTCGTGACATCACTGTTCGTAGTATGCGTTTTTTAAATTTTTTCACACTTTTTTAGTTGGAGGGAATTTATTTTGAACTAGGTATGCGAAAATTCGAGCACGCTTTGACTTTCAAAGCTTTTCACACTCAACTGGCGAGAAAAGAAGTCATCAAACAATTATTGTAATCGCGGTTTCAGATAAGAAGTTATCAATAACTAGGTGCCAGTAATTACTGGCTTGATCTCGACAAAATTGCGCGGAAATTCCATTTCCCAACTTCTGAGTGTCACCATGTGTTTCAAAATGTATGGATCACTGGTTGAAAGAGCTCACGTTATTCGGTTAACGTAACAATTTTTTCCCCATTTCAAAAATAAGAAAACACATGAACGCTTTTTGACGATATTACAAAAATGTTAATTCATTCGCTTTCTTTCATAAGATTACAAAATAAACAGATGTCTAATAGTATCCTTTCTTGTTGATTTTTAGAATGTAGTTTTATTGGATCAGAAAGGTAAATTAAAATATTATCTTGTTATCTACAATTTGAGCATTGAGACTATTTACAATAAGGTGATGTTCGATAATAATAACTTATATGCGATCGCTATCGGAATATCATTTTATTCAGGCATGTAAAAAGATTACTTCTCTATTTGACTTGGAGTAATTTTTTCCTTGCCGAACGATTACTTTACAAAAAACAGTACATATTGAATGACGATAACTGTCGAAACTTTTGCTTTGTATTTAAAGTTGCCTGCGATTAAAAAAAAGGACGTTTTAAGTTAACAGAAATAATTGTGGAGGTTCAAAATGGATATACCTACCAATGTGAGTAACTACAGCATAATGCATTCAACTGTGTAGGTATATTTATCCGGCAGATCGATTAAAAAATCGTAATTAAGAACACGTTTTATTCCAAGAACTGAATAAAATTGGGTAAAGCTAGCATAAGGAATTAGAATTTATTGCAATCCTTTACTAAATCCCCTAGCTCACTTTCCTAGCGTTATAATTTGTTTGGAAGTATGAGTTGAAAATAAACAGTGTAATATTACAAAATGTAAAAATAAAAAAATAAATCGATGAGGCCGATATAAGTAACGCTGAAATAATTTATTGTTGAACCAAATCAAAGTATATTTATTGAATAAAGTTTGACAAATTGAAATAATAAAATTGAAATTAAGTCTTGAAATTACTTTCGCAGTTGAAACTATGATTGCTGACTTTAAACGAACACTATCAAATCAAAAAATGTTGAGAAAAATACAACATGAATTCGCATCGCTAAAATTGTTGGTGTAGAAAAAAATATTAAATCACGAAATTTGAAAAAAAATGAAGACGTTATTCCTACGTTCCTCTCAATTTATTAAAAATGTATTATGAATTAATTCATTTCCTCCGTCCGAACAATTATCTTAGAAGGGTCGGGCTAACCGATTTTTTTTAACCTAGTTATGGATTTCTAAGATGGATGAATTTCAGTTATTTGAAAATTAAGGTAAACTATAATTGAAAGTGGATAATATTTCATCTCGAAGCAGCCAACTAATTCTTTTGGGTTTCGATAATGTTACTTAGTCAATTAGAGTTGAAAAGTCTGCGCTGGCTATTTTATTGCTCTTTAATTTTGTTCTCAGCGATTTGGTCCTGAAGCGAAGAAATTATGGCTCCAAAATTTTGAAACGTACAGTTAGCAAATACCAACAACACATAAAAAAATAAAAAGGAGCAGGCAACAAACCAAAGCACTCACAAAATCAAAATAAACAATTAGATCAATAAACGCTATTGAAGGCTAGTTAATGTTAATCAAACGTGATATAGACGTTGAAAGGGAAAAACGAAAAAAATCAGCAGGCAACTTTGTTCGGTGCATTTGATGAGTTAGCGGAATATTTCGATATCCGCAATTACTATTCAATGCTAAAAGGTAAATGTTTCTCTTTTTTCCACAAGATACGCATAAAACTGATATCTTGTGTGTGTGTTTTAAAATAAAATTAAGCATACATTAGCGTTAAATTGTCATAGCTCTTTCTTGAGAGCGCCTGATGAAAATACCATATTTCTATGGTGCGAAGAATTGTAATTTAGAGTTTTTTGCTGTCAGGTAAATAACATCTGAACTGAATTACGGCGAAAAAGATTTTCATCAGAGCTTTCATAAATTGTTTTTGAATGGTTTTCCGCTTCTTTGAAAACAAAAAATGAACATCCAATGTGACTAATGAATCGGTAAACGAGAATTTACATCGAATTACACATCGTCGAAAACATTCGAGGTTTTCGCTAAGTAGATGCATTTTTTTTTTGTCCATAATAAACATACAAAAGAATGTCTAATGTCGTTTTGGCAGCTGGGTTTTAGTGAGCAAATGGTGTAGATGTAGAAGTAGGCTAGTAAGTGGGCGAGACATGATCCCTGGGGAAGTTCCACCGTGCTCTCGAATATCCTTCGCCTCCCTCTCCTTGACTGCAACACCATCTACTTGGCAGTGTCTTTTCCATCTACTCACACTAACTATATTATCATAATTATCATTATATCATGTATGTTATAATAGAACCTTTTTTTTTTTTTTCTTCTTCAAGTAGTTTATCGGTAATTAGAATGGTATTTGATATATACAGGTCCTAAACTCCTCGTGTTTTCTATTTTAAGAGAAATTTCGTGAAAATACTGACTGTATACACCAAGTCGTTAAGGTGAACGAATGCGCATCACGAGCCAAGTCAGTTTGTAGAAACACGCAAAATTCGAATACGTTTTGAATGCAGAGTGAGCAATTTACAGATAGTTGGATAAGGGGGCCCCTAGGCTGCGTTAAAAGGCGTACACATGGGAGAGGCGGCGCAGGCGCAGGCGCCCGAACAGATAGCGCATGTCCCGAAAGTTGTTGTTGGTCTCCTGTTGGCCGTTGATTATGTTGACGTTCACCAAGTTGAGATTGATTATGTTGACGTTGACGATGTTGATGTTGATGTTAAGGCGGTGGTTCCATTGTCAGACGTTGCCTGAGGTCGGGAAGCGTGGGAGGGGGGGAGGTGGCCTCATTGGCTGAGCGAGACCTTGAGAATAGTGCTCGGAAGCAACTGTAACACACAGGCACTCGTCAAAACTCTTGCGATTTTTTTTTTTTTCTCAAAATGTGGCTCCTTCTTCTCAACTGTGCCCTCACGAATCGCGAATTATTTTCCAGTTTTTTTTTTTTTTTTCAAAAATGTCTCACAATGATTCCCCAAAGCGTGCGCGTGCTCGTGATTGTCCTCGATGGTATGAATGAGTCTTCTGATTTCGGCAACCGTTTCCAAAGAATACTGCTCCTTCCTTGACTGTGTTTATTTAAGTGTTCGAATCCGCTTCATCGCAAGTACATTGATAAAATTATTATTGAGATTAGTGCCGTTCAATTTCCAGACTGCATTACAAGATCCTAAAATGCTTACTTGGCATACACATTCTTCATTCAACTGAATAAAAACGCTGCAAATGATTGTACAGTGGTATTATTTTTTTTAAATTAAACAATGTTTATTTAACACGGTAGTCGAGTATGGGAGGACGGTTGCATCGATTGGGAAAAACTGAATCAATAAATTGGTGGTATTATTCGATAATCATGTAAGAAGACCATCCATTTGTGAAAGTAATTATTCCGAACATTTGCGAACGTTCCCACAAGAAAAGAAAAGGTTTTTTAACTATAGGGGAAAACTCCGGAGCAACTATTGTCATTTTAATCATTTTTATTTTTTCTAATTTCCAAATTAAAAGTTGAATTTTTCGCCTTACGGTACCTAGTTGAAGAATAAAAAATCTCCCAAATTCAACACGAAAGCTGGGATAACTCGAGGAAGACTAAAGCTATCGACACCGCGATGGTCTCATTCGATTCAAAACAGATTGGTAACTATAAGGGAAAACTCCATAGTAAATATTGTAATTTCTCATATTTAATTTTTCTTAATTTTCAACTAATTCTTAATTTTTTTCAATTTTTTTTACCGTACACTTGAAGAGTGTTTGACTAGCATTCCGACGAGTATAGAACGATTTTTAAAGCTCGAAGAACTCTCGAGTTAATCCCTCGTGCCAAATTCCTGAAACTCTCGAAAAGTCAACTCAAAAGCTGGGCTAACTTGTGAACAAATAAAGCTATCGACCCCCCGATGGTCTCATTCGATTCAGCGTCTAAAAATCTGTAGAAATTGATACACCTTCGTCTGAAGAACGTTGGACAATACGAATTTTCTTCCCCTCAAAACCACCCATAAAATTGAGGTGGCGACTCGGTTAAAGAATTGAGCCATTGTCATGCCAAAATTGATTTTTGGCAAGATATTCAAGATTTTAGCTTTTAAGATTTGTCAGACAAGTGTTGTCGGCGTACGGGAATACTTTCTTGGTATATTGTAATAATAAACCATTGCAATCGCCCAAGAATTTTTTTTATCACCCCCTCCAAATTTGATGTTTTACCTAGGCACGCAGAATCCGAATATCCAAAAGAACAAAAATTCTTTCTGTCCGCCGTACACTGTCAACACTATTCCGATCAAACTATAAGAGCTAAATTTCTTAAAATGTCACCAAAAACCAATCTTGCCTTGATAATAGCTCAATCCTTTAACCAAATCGCTATGTCAATTTTAAGGGTATTTTTGATAGGTTTTGAGGGGGGAAAAATTTGCATTTTCTTACTATTTCCAGAAAAACGTGTGTTTAATATCAATTTCTATAGATTTTTGGACGCCGAGTCGAATGAGGCCATCGCGGGGGTCGATAGCTTTATTGGTTCTCGAGATATTGCAGCTTTTGTGTTGAAATTGTCAGATTTTCAGAAATTTTGCATGGAGAAAGCTGCAAGAGAGTTCTTGGAGCTATAAAACACGTTCAGCACTCGTTGGAATGGTCGTCAAACACTCTCTTCAGCTGTAACGATAGGAAAAAAATTGAAAATTAAGAAAATAAAACGGCATTTAATTTGGAATTTAAGAAAAATGAAAAAAATTAAAATTATAATAGTACTACGGAATTTGTCCTCATAGTTACCGATCGACAAGTTTCTTATCGCAAATGGTCGGTCTTCTCAAATCATTATTGAAGCTAAGGAATAATAAATCACTGTACGATTTATTGGATATTCGGATTCTTCGTGACTTGAGACGTATAACATCGAATTTTGAGGGGGTTAGAATTTTTTTTCTTGGGCGATTACAATGGATTATTATTAGTATTCCAAAATGATAATATTCATACTCAGAGGCTTTCTTTCCAAGACTTCCGCACCGAAGAGCTACAAATAAAACTCGACGACCCTCAAATTCGCGAATACTTCATAGCGTTCTTATCCTCGAGGAAAGTTACTAGTAACAGCGATGTAACCACTAAATCAGTTTCTTAATTTTTCGAGATTCACAGGAAAATCCTCCATAGGGTTTTGGGGTGCGAACATGCTGATTATGGGATTCATGAAATTATGCTCGTTCAACGTAATCGATGGCGTTATCGAAACTTAACCAGGCTTTCTATAAGTCTGAGTTTGAGGACGATACGAATAGAATGGCCTGTGAAGGATTGGAGGGGTCATTCATATAAACCACCTAAAGGAACACTTTACTTTTATCCGTTTTCATGTAATCGCATTTGTTTTCCTGCACTTTGGTTGAGGGGAGAAACTCGTGGGGAACCGTTCTTAATTTTATTTATTGCCTGTCGAGCACTTTCGCCTCTTCGGGCCTCATCAGGTTCGTAGATTTTCCGATTCTTCATCTGAGGAAGGAATGGTACGGCTAGGAATGAAAAAAAGATCATAAAATAATTATTACTTGTTATTTCTGACTCACCTCCTAATCGGG
This sequence comes from Tupiocoris notatus, assembly GCA_037159825.1. Classification (NCBI taxonomy): domain Eukaryota; kingdom Metazoa; phylum Arthropoda; class Insecta; order Hemiptera; family Miridae; genus Tupiocoris; species Tupiocoris notatus. Next base: position 64,555 of record JASJUZ010000498.1, read on the forward strand.
TATTAAATAATGAAATACCGTATCCCACCCATGTTCCAGGAGTATCGACTTCACGGCTCAATAACTACTTGATAATGAGAATTCTGTATGCCAAGTAGTAACAGTAATCGTTGCACTATTTCAAGTGGCTAGTACATTCATAGTGACTCAATAATCTAGGTACTACTTTGATTATAGCATTTCGCTTGGGAAAAAAAATTTAACAGAATTCGGAGAGCTGGAAACTTCTTTACTCAATGAGGAGACCGACGATCATCAGCTAAACGTAGTGTTCTGACATTTGTATTCAATCAGTATCTCAACTCCGAAAGTAACTCGCAAATTACGCGGCCATCTAAGTTTTTTTCGTTCTTTCAGTACGATTAGCTGAAATCGCCTCAACGAATTTGTCCAAAGGGCGTTAACGAAATCAACAGATTATTTCAATTCCAAATAAATTACCAACTTAAGCATTTCACTCGGACACTGAATTTATCGAAGGATCGAAATCATTTCGAAGTTAATGTAGTACTTCAAGGAGGCAGCTATATCGATAAACCGTAGATTCCTCACATACAAGAAACATATCATGTTATTATTTATTAAATAATAATATAGTGATAGGCTTGCGCAAACGATCATTGAGCAAGAAGTTCTCAGATTCAAATGACCACATTATATAATTAAGTTGTAGTACACTGAACGAGTAGTACAAAATATCTCTCACGTTAACTCAACGACCAACTAGTAATGCAGTGCTGGCCAAAATTGAACAACATTTTAATCAATACCTACAAGTGGGTTTCGTAAGACTTTAAGTTACGACAATTTCGAAACGTTTTTGGAAAAAATAATTTTTTTTAGTCGGCATAATTCCCTTGTTGGAAAAATTTAATAGCTCCATTTATAGTAAGCGTGCAAAACGTCATCATTCACACCACGAGTCGTTTTCTTGCGCCGAGTGCTGAGATTTTCCGATTTGTGAGTATTTATTTTCTCTAAAGTTCTGATAAATCAGTTATTGACAAAAGCGAACTGCGCGAACGGGGCCGAGTTGAGAAAAATGATAAATTTTCGAACACGTTGTTTTGTGCATAAATGTGATCAGTTGTACAAATATTTCACCAGTATCGTGGGAAATGTGTGACTTTGTGTCGGTAATAGTTGTGAGGAGAAAAATGTCCGTTACAATGAACATCTTGAGGTGTGACGGGTGAATTTTGTTTGCACCTCAGTGATCCCATTGCTCCAGGCGTCTTCCATGCAAATCCCTTCGGAGGTGATTGTTAGAATGCCTATTAAGTCTTATAGAGAGCGAATTTTTTCCAAAATACAAGCGGTGCCATTGAAGATTCTTTTGAAAACGAAATGTTCCAAGATTTTCGTGAGATTTTGGTGCCAGTTGGAGATACATCTTCAGACTGAGTTGATTTTGAGTTTTTATTAAGGGCATTCCATTCGGGTGTGTGTGTATGTGGTTACCTGTTGGCACGGCCGCGTATGCAGAATGCCGCCTCGGTATCAATCTACTCGTATTGCGCCTTCTCTCATACCGGCACCCCACTGTTCCATAAAAAAATGTCAAATTTGACACAATTTCCTGTTTCAATGCGATTTTTTATTTTTTTATTATTTTTTTTTTCTCTAATTAAATCATTGAAAATCATTTGAGTCGTCTTTCGCAGAAAAACACTCGATTTGTGCTCGCGATTTGAAAAGTAGGAAAAAATAAACAGCTTTTGCATAAGTCATGACCGCTGATCGGTAAGCAGTAAAGGTTAATGGTCACGTTATCGAAACTGTGCAACATATGAGAGGTACGAATGCATTAGTACCTTTCGCTACATTAATTTCACGATTCAAGACGAAGTGATATTGTGAGTGAACCATGCTTGTATAATAGAGTGATGCCCTATTTGAATTATGTTGAGTTATTAACAAGCTCCCAAATAACTACTTTTTCTCTGCTGAAAAGTAATTAAAATTTCACATGGTTATGATACTCGTAAAAATCCTATAATATTTTGAAAATATAGCCGTAGCAAGGAACGTGTGGTTAGCGTGTGTAGTCAGCCGACTGTGTCTTTATAGCTTCTTGTAGCATGTGGTTACAGTGTATGTTCAGCTGTTTCTGATCATCAGTAAAAAATCAGCTTCAGATAGAATTTTATAAAAAAGTATTCCGGAATCAATAGCATGCACTCCTTGCAGAAGCATTTTACTAATCTCATGCAACTGAAAGAATTATTTCTAATTTCAAAAGAAAAAGAAAAAAAAACTTCCAGCTTCTCGTTGGATATAAAATTGTACGAAATCAGGTAGTACCTAAATTTTACAGTAAGCCTCTTTATTCCTTTGCCCAGTTTGGCAATTGAAAGAGACAATTTTATAAAGAACAATGTATGGTCATACAGAATACAAGTTTAGAGTCACAAATTCACATGAGACGTTCCCAGAAAACTAAATAAGAAAAATAAAAAGACTATGTACAGTGTACGGACAGTACGTAGTAGGTTCCAAGCACGTTACAACATTCGAACAGACAATTCGTCTTCCTCTACCACATGAGTACAGTTTTTTCACCTCTTTTTAGTAGAGGTATTCGCATTCTAACATTCAAAACATAAACACATTGTATCAATATGAACATGATGAAAATAAACCTTGAAGAAATCAAATTTGAAGTAACAAAATGATAGCGCGGGGATGAAAAAAAGATTTGTCCTCAACATCGTTCGATCTTGTTTGTCGTTTTTTTCGTTTATGCCCTTGACGAAAATCAAAATCCATTGCGTTTCATGCATATAATGTTTTATGGGTTTCGAATGTTCGCTAACACGTTTTGACGACATGCGAACATTTGGGCGTTCAAGGACAAACAAGAAACCCTCTCTCTCTCTCCCATCCCAGATTTTTTCCAAATATTTCTTGACTTTTTTCTTCGAATTAGTGCCACTTGCGTATTAAATCAATCTTGTTTCCATTAACTGACTTCTAATTATGGAACTCGAACACCTATTTCTCAACAATCATCGATTGTACTGTCTTCTTTCAGAATATAGATTCGCTTTTTAGAGAAGAGCCAGTGTGAAAATAATTCCAATGTTAGTTATTTATAAGCCGGCTAAATTTATCTCCTATTCTTCTAAACCATTTAGGCTCAGTGAAAATCTAACTATCTCTTCACTCTCTATTTTGGCTTTGCCAAAGAAAGTCTCAGTACCCTTCTTCTGATTTCTCAACCGAAGCTTTTCAATATGGCCCACGATGTATCTGCATTATCACGCCAATAATTACTAATGATGTTTATTAGGTTCTTCAGGTAAATGCGTATCTTTTGGGTTCCCGAATTGGACGAGGAAAATCCCGAAACATCGGTATGCTATTACTTAGTTTCCCTAGTTATCAGATCATTTGTTTTTTAACCGACTTCAAAAGGAGGAGGTTACTGTGGTTGACTATCGTTTTTTTTTTTTGGTATGTGTTGTCCGATGGCGTTCAGCTCCTGTACGTCCGATCGGGTTACTTTTTTTTGTAACCATCGGGTAGTCATTTTGCCAGTGAGGCGCCGACTCCAAAAAATGATCAATCTGGAGGCGATTCAGAGGTGAAAGGAAAGTCTTTTAATCATTTGGGAAATGAGAAATAGTAATTTTTATATTATTAGGGGAGGTGCTCCAATCAATCAGGAAGTGGTCAGGTCAATACGAGTAGTAAAGTAGTCCTTAATATGTGTAGTTGGCGGATGAATTGCTGCGAAGTTGGGACATTTTTGTTATTTTTTCCTTTTCAGAGTTTATTTTATAGGCAAATATTTTTGAAGTCGGTTTTATTAATTTTTTTTAAAAGTTTTTTATTGTCAGATGTGCACAGGAACGAAATAAATCAGGCTTTAGGTCAATTCCTTTCGGATATTATTTTCATACCGCTGATCATTGGACGATCGAGTCGTTAATATAATTTCTGATCATCTATGCGAGTAAATATCAACGGTCCAATACCCGCTTCACCTAACACGCGGCAAAAAGAGCAAACCCGTGTGTCATCCATGCCAATCCACTGAGAATTCTTAGTATGCTGAAGTGTTGAATCCATTTCCATCGTCGTCCTCATAGTAATAATAATCATCGTAGCCTCCAACTGTAACGTTCCAGTTTTAAATGAGTGTCGATCCAAGATAATATCATTGTACCAAAGGATATTTACTGAATTCGCATCGGTGATCTAGAATACTTTGTCGTAGGATCGAAAAGGGACTACTTCCAATTGTGCATGTGGGAGTTCTTGAGGATTACTTATTGAAGGATGTTACGCCAAGCCAATATCATGGAGAGAGTCATTCTGCAGGGGTAAAACTGTCTAGATAAGTACGGCGGTGATCGTTAGGTTTGATTCAATCCAGTGATTTAGCGATAAAGAAAATGAATAATACAGAATTAATAACAAATGCAATGAAATACGAAAATAAAATGAAATACAACGAATACAAATACAAATGAATAACAATGAAAATAAATATAAAATACAAATGAAATACAAAAATGAGAATAAATAAAATACAAAGTTGGTGTATATTGGTGTAAACAACCCGTTCTGATCAATTCTTGGACGATATGAATCCTGAACATCCAGCGATTTGATGTTTTTCTTCTCTTCATGTCTGAATCAATGAGGTAATTTCATGTCCCAAGAAAAATATGCAAAAAATGGAAAATGCTGCAAATCATTGTACAGTGGTTTATTATTTCTTTGCTTCAAATAATGGTTTGAGTCGAACATTTTTATGATCGTTACCACCAAAAGGGGAAACTTCGTAGCAACTATTGCAATTTTAATTATTTTTATTTTCCTCAACTTTCAAACTAAAAGCTAGATTTTTCGACTAACAGAAAAGTTGAAGAGCATTCCAATGAATGATTTTTATAGCTCCAAGAGCTCTCGATTTATGCCAGGCGAAAAACCTAGCTTTTAATTTGAAAATTAAGAAAAACGAAAATTATTAAAAATAAAATCGTTGTTTCGGAGTTTATCTTTATATAGTTCAAGAATCTGTTTCTCCGTGGGAACGTCCAAAATAATGTTCGGAATAATTACTATCACAATTGGATGGTCTTCTTACATAGTTATCGAATAATAAACCCTTGTATAATTATTTGCAGCGTTTTTGTTCGATAATCGTCTTTTCTTTTTTTTTTCTTTTTTTGGGGGCGATTATTATGGTTTATTATTGAATAACGAGCAAAGAGACAACAGTCAGCTATGGTATAATTATATGTTATGGTATATCTGTTATAACCGAATTTGGTACTATGACTTTATCGTGAATCTTGATGTTGACGACAATTACTCAGCTACTATAGTGAGATTTGTAACTGATTCTCACTTGGCACAGGCACCTTTTTCTGAAAATCGTTGGAAAATACGAATTTTCTCCCCCTCAAAACACCCAAAAAATACCCTTGAAAATTGAGGTAGCGATTTGGTTAGTGAATTGAGGCATTGTCATACCAAGATTGATTTTAGGTGAACATTTCAAGAATTTGGCTTTTATAGTTTATAGTAAGAAAAGTTGTGACAAAATTTTTTCTATTGGATATTCGGATTCGACATGCCTTGAAAGGTAAAACGTCAAATTTTGAGTGGGTTAGAAATTTTTTTCTTGTGCAATTTCAAAGGTTCAATATTGAATAATAAACCAAAACGAATTCCGATAATGATACAACTTCAACAGTGTCATATTCAATCGAGATTAACGTCGAAGTCGGGTCTGGAGCATCAATTGGAAATCGATGACGTCATAAACGAGATGTGGCTATTACAAGGTAGAATTAAGACTCTCGAATGACTTGGACTATGGAAAATTATTACCGTCCCATATCCTTACGATGGGCATTTCATTATCTGGTTCTCAGATCTTTTCTTTTAAGAATTATAAAGGGGTCAACTCCACAGACATGCGATTGCGATTTCAATATCGCGTTAGTTGGGCAATATAAATAAAACAACCGTCGTAGTTATCACGGTGGACCCGATCCGAATCAGAAACTGTAATACTGTTTCTTTGCAGGTTCGATCAAGGGTAGGTGCAATTGTTTCCACGAGTCCAGGCAAATGAAAAAAATTGTACGCCTGCGCTAAATTAAAGGGAAGCTCTCACGGACCGTAGATGACCTGTTGAATCGAACCGCTGCTTCTACGCTTTGCCAAATCTAGAAATTATACGGCTTCTGAAGAAAAGCGTAGGATATATTTTCATCAATGGCAATTCGTATGTAGAATACGCTCGAAGAAAAATAATATTTTCTAGCCTATGTGCGAGTAATGTTTACCAAAATTATTAATACATTTCCGAATTTTATTATTTGTCATCGCGAAAATATCAGTAATAATAATTCCTAATATTGACGGCTAGAAAGATTCCGTTTAACAGCAATTTAGAAAAATTTCCAAATTTGTCGAAATGTTTTTGCAGTTTAAATTTTTATTTCTCGTAATATTTAAAGTGACTGCCTAACTGCTTCTCTCTAAAAATTACCTGCAGCTTCGCTTACTATATAATCGATCACGTGTGAATATTTCTCTCGAGACACTTTTTTTCGTTAGAGAAATCCTACATCATAATTGAACATAATTCCTCTTAATTCATATAGAATTTTTCGTTTTCCATTAGGCTGCGTGCAACTTTACTCAACATTATTTGAGGCTACTCCTGTGACACCAACTCCCTGTTGGATGCTAGAACTATCAACTCTTTTTATTCAGCCGCTCAACTCTCAATCATCCCTTTTACTTTCTGAAACTATCACGGCACAACGGAATGAATAATATACGTAATGCATACAAAAAACCGAATCAACTGAAAAGCCACAGTTTAAACGAAAAAGCGAACCAATCTAGGAACGATCAGACTAGAAACGGTAAAATTAATAAATCAAGGAGTAGAAAAAAAATAAACGAACAACTTTTATTCGGCTAAAAATGAAAAAACAGCACAAATACAATATGTTTTCAACTTGGGGACAAAAATGGGTCAAACGTGGCAGAATTTTTTCGAAAACAAAATGAAAACACAACGGTTTATAGCTTACATGGTTCTGGAAGAGGCTTGACCACTAATGACGAGCGCTCAGTGGGAGGAGGGATTCGTGGCTCAAATGCATTCACTGAGTTTAGCATGCTCCTGGAAAAAGAGGCGGCACACTTCGCTTGCTATGTAAATAACACACGTCATAATTCTTCTCCTTCTTATGTACACCAGTTGAATGATTTTGTTCATCTTTTGTTTCTTATTTATACAATATTTCCAACGTTTAAAAACACTTGCACAATATTATTCACATTCATTTTTTTTTCGAGAAGGTAATTTTTTTTAATAGCTTGGAAGTTGTACATGGCGGTCGTTAAGTCTACAAAGCAAATTGAAACGATAAAGCGTCAAGAGGAATTGTAAAGTGACCAAGACGAGTTTTTGGTCGTAAGTTACGGTTTACATTTACAGCAATATTGACCGACTACAAGATTAAATAATAATTAGACAGCAGAAACACATGAAAACAAGATGATTTCATTCGTTGTCCCAAAAAATCGCCTTGTTCACCCAATTTGAATTTTTACACTTTGGCTTAAAATACATAACGAGATTTTTCACAACTTATCCACCTACAAGTGTATGAGAAGGTTCGTGAGAAAACACACATTGAATGTTAAATGGCAGGCACTTCGCTATTATTGCAGTCTGTTATTTTTCAACCATTTTTTTTTTAAAAGTAAATTTTTACTCCACAAATACAGGTATAAATTGATACATTACAGAGGAGAGGAGGTGTAAAAGTGAATTAGGCGCACCTAAGGAAATTCAACAATAAATTCGATCCTAAAGAAATTTCGAAAAATGAACCCGTTACATATTTTGTAATGTACGTACTGCGTTTATGCTGTGGAGGTCCAAATTGGAAAATAACCTCGAGCAGCTGTCAAGGAGGCAACAGTTGAAATTTATTTTGAAACACGACGTGATACTTAGATTGTTGAGAGTACTGCGATCGGCGTAGCGAGAAAATTTTCTTACCACATTATTTAGCGAATGTTTTCACAGACAGTTCTTATTAATATCAAACTACAAGCAATTTGTTTCTTGAAGGGTGGGCTTTTAAATTTCTTTTTATATCGCGAGCTATTCAGTGCCAATTTGTACTTGAGCGAGGGTACTGTTGAAAATGATACTATCGTTTAGCTATTTCGGCGGTTAAATTGGTCAGTTCTGTAAAAACAGCTAAAAATAAAATATCGCCAGTATGAATGGGCTGAAGATGTTTAGAGCAGAGCATATAAAAGAGGTGCTAGATTTCTGACCAGTGAATGGAAATCGGTGGTACAAAATTCAGAACTACGCAATAATATTTAATCGATGCTACGTAAATTACCAGCTCACGCACGCAGCGAATTATAATCGAGATTATTTCTGAGTTGCATTTTGAGTTTTAAAGGTAGTTGGACAGGGCGGAGATGAGGGCAATGTTAGACATCAACTGAAAACCTCTCGGATTATTTAGGTGGTGAAATGGAAATACATAGAAATGGTGTAAGCGCGAAAAAAATTCATACGTTTACACGTCTGTTGCCTCCTTGAACCTTAAGGTATAAAAATAATTTTCGTAACCATTATACTAGCAGTAACCGAGTATAAACGGGGAACAAGTGACGTGAGTCGTAGAGAAAAAATAATTGAAAAAATTCAAGCTTTCAAATAATCTGTTCCAACGGTCCAATCGAGAGTTCTCAGTACTCGTTCTGCACAGACGGGGTCGCTGTTACGATGGTACTCTGAAATTTGAGACGAGCAAAAAACAAAAAAACACCGAGTGAGCGATTTTTTTTTGCTGTTCACTCAGTGCGTTTCGATCCGAAGGACATGAGAAGCCGAACGACACTGAACCTGTCGGTTTGTTGCGCCGAGAAGGTTTTAAAAGTTGTGTTCATCGGCCAATGATCTTTTTGATTTTGCCCCTATCCCATGCATACGTTTTCCTTTTGCATTATTTCCAAAGTACCAAAACATAAGCGAGAAATAAGTGAACCTAAATGGAACAAAAAAAAAAAAGGAAAACGATGAACGATTCCCAATTTCCCAAGATGTGAGAGAGAAAAAGAACAAATCAATTCTGAAAAAATGCGCTAAAAATTATAAAAATAAAGGCGAAAGACTAAAGATTTTCGAAAATGTTTTCCCAACTCATCAAAGTAAACTCTCACTCCGCATCGAAAATGAATTGTTGGGGGAGGTCAAAAATAAAACTCAATTTACGACGTTTTCAACAAAGCTACAATTTTTATACAGCGTGAACAGAGAGCGCCTTGGTTGGTAGAAAAGTGAGTTTTATCCGCTAATAATAAAAAATTCAAAGTTGCGTATCGACCAACATAATAAGATAGTGGGTATTAAAAATTTCATCATTTACGGTGTAAAAGGAGGTGCTGCGCGTAAATTACGAGTGAGCATCAACTCATTGAAAAAAACAGAGAACATGATTTCAAGTATATATCCTCGTCTTGATAGAATCATGCAAGTTACTTAGTGGGATGTGTAAGCCATGCTAATGGTAATGCAAACGGACAAACTTACCCGTAGAGCCTACTGTCCCGCAAACTTCCTCTATAAACGCCATTGAAAATACAATAAGTTTCTAATATTTGTTTTCAAAAGTAACGTTAGGGTAAAAAAATGAAGCGAAATAATTATACTTTTTACGATTAATTTTCGCCGATTTGATCATCCGCCAGTGGAAAAGTTCAATTATGAACCGAAACTCGTCATTGTTCACAAAAAGTAAATGAACCGCTCGAGTTGTTGCTCGCCAAAGAGAAACAATCTGATTCAAATTAAATGACTTCACACCTGACGAACAAATCTCTTGAACGCGGCAACTTATTTTCAGAAAAAAAACTATAATCCCCAAAAATTGATATCTAAATAGACGAAAAACTATTTAACTCCCGCGAGTGGAAACGAGCGAATTTCAATTACAGATTAAAATACGTCGCTGACGTATCGAAACTATAAACCGCGTATCAAGCTATTCGGAACGCCTACAGCAGCAAAGCTGATGCAATATTGCCGTGAAGGTTCATTCGCTATTGCGCTTAAAAAGACGAACGGCTCTAAGAAGGAATGATGATGCAATGGATTAACTAAATTGATATAATCAAGCTAAATAATCGGAAGATTCTTGACAGGAAGATTTTTTTCATTTTTTCATCGCTTAAGCCGATCTTTGCCCTCAAAATATTTTTTCCCTCTAATTTCATGCAAGTTCTTATGAGAGCTCGAATGGATCGGATAGAAAGATTAATGAAATTTCTCGGAGGGTATATTATTAACTACTTCTCACATTCCAGGGCTTGGTGCAGGCTGGCTTACCTTCCGTTATTATTTCTAAATAGCACCAGGATCTCTTCAAAGGTTTTGTTTTTCGTTTCGGGAACCTTCTTGTACGTGAAGATCCAAAATATGGCGAGTAAGGCGGCAAAGGGAAGGAACGTGTAATTTTCCAAGAAAGACTGCGAAACAAAAAAAATTGTAATTGTAAAAAATCAATTGAAAAATGGTGAATTGTAAATTGTGTATTTGTAAAAATTGTCGTTTTGTTTAATTGTAATTTTTATTATAAAATTGTAAAATTCTAAATTATATTTTGTAATTGTAAACATTGTAAATTATATTGTGTAATTGTAATTGTAAAAATTGTAAATTATATTGTGTAATTGTAAAAATTGTAAATCATACCTAATGCGTAATTGTAAAATTGTATTGTAAAAATTGTAATTGTTGCAATTGTAATTGTATCGTTGTACGTACAACTGTTACGATAAATTGTTGTTGTTTGTGTAAGCGTAATGTAAAAATTGTAAAATTGTAATTTTGATATGAAAAATTGCAAAAATGTTGTTGTTGTATTGTTGAAAAACCGTAATGGTAAAAATTGTAAGTGAAAAATTGTAATTAAAATTAGCATGACAGTAAACGGGCCGTGAAATATTTGAAATAGTCAGGCGATTGATTGAAACAATTTTTCATTCACGCCAGTCGTTCCAAACTGTAGTGTATTCCTGCTTCCGGGCTCCTCTTCAAAAACGTAGAGCGTTCTTTCAATGTTGGAAAAAAAAATTAATTAATTAATGAATAAAAAAAAACCTCCGTATTAACTTGTGGCAGTGAGGGGAGCGGTGGAAACCTAACGATTCCACATTGCCCCGAGAACGCCCGAACGTGCAAAAGTGCTCGGCCATCCAATAAAAAAGCATAGAGTAGACGAACAACTATTACTGTATGTTTATAACAAACTGAAAATTATGAACATTTTCATAAACAAGAATTCGCACAATATCTATAAACTGTGTATAATATTGTTAAATACCAGTTGAATAAATTTTAAACTAGGATAAAGACGCTCCAGTTCCTATATAGCTCATGATTTTTCTTAAAGGGAACTGTAGCATTTGCTATATGGAAAGTAGAGTGTGTACTGATGAAATTTCAAAAGAATAAATGCGAAAAAATTTACAAGTATCCCATTAACACGGTAATAAGACAGCAGATTAACCATTTATTTCTCGAAGGATTTTATTTGAAAAAATTTATTTATTTATTTTCTAAAACAAAAAATAGAACATTTTCTACATTTTAAATAAATTGGGCGTTAGCACCGCTAACTTAATACTCGTCACAATAAACTAGTTTCTTTTATTTAAGACGCTTATTTTCTAAGGAATAATATTCCATACAAGACTACCTAAGCAATTGACCTATTTCAATGGAAGTAAGCTCGAAATAAGTATCATACGAACCTGCATTGGTTGGAAGCCGATGCCGACGAGGAAGTTGGCGAGCCAATTGATGAGGACGGCGATGGACATGGCCGTGGGGCGGGGCCCCTGCGAGAAAAGTTCAGCCGTGATCAACCAAGGGATCGAACCAGGTCCTAACGCGAAGAACACGACAAAAAGAAGCGTCGACGCGACGCTGAGGTAGCTCATCCAGTCTATCATCTCCTGCACGTAACCAAAAAACTCCTATCAGAGGCGTAGAACCGTCCTTAGATCCCTCCCGCTCGCGTGGCGATCTCAACGAACGGACTCTCAAAATAACGAAAGAAAATATGAATAAAGTGAAATTAAAAAAACAAGTTACGAAATAAATAAACGAGAGCCGACCGTTGAGATCTTTCCACCCGAGGGGAGGTCGCACAGCATACAAAGGGAGGGTATAAAAAGCAGAAACAAAAGGAAAGAAAATATACTAGAAAATGAACCATCATCATTATTTTACCACGGGCAGCAAGAGGCTCTTCGAATCTCCTCCATTCTTTGATTAAAAGAAGGAAGACAAACATCTGAATCCATTTTGAAAATGAGTTCTCTTAAAAATTCCCACAAAACTGCTAATATTTGGCTGACTTATTTAACTTTGTCTCGATGGAACAAGAGAAAAATGCCTCAACAAACCGAAAAAAGAAAACACCGGTCGCTGTAAGCATGAGTCAAATTTATAAGAACTGCTTGATCGATAACTTAAAAGATTGGTAACTATAAGGGAAAACTCCGGAGGAACTACGATAATTTTAATTGATTCTATTTTTATCAATTTCAAAGTTTAAATGTAAATTATTCACCTAACGGAACAGCTGAAAATAGTGTTCAACGACCGTTCTAACGAGTATAGAACAATTTTTATAGCTCCAGATATTATCGAGTCGGTCAAATTTCTGAAAATCTCGAAATTCTACACGAAAGCTGCGATAACTTGAGAAACATTAAAGCTATCGACCCGAATATGGTCTTATTCGATTCAGCGTTCAAAAATCTATAGAAATTGATACCAAACCCCAACTCAATTTTTTGGTAAAAACCATCATATATATATGATATTTTAATATAACTCGGGGTAAACTCGATCATTTGTGGTGCTATAAAAATCTATCTATACTCGTTGGAATAAGGAATAAGACTAGTCAATCACTCAAGCTTTAATTTTTAATTAAGTACTCAAGAAAAAAAATATATATTTTTTAAAACAACGATAGGTGCCCTTGGTAACCAAAATGTGTGTAGGTGGAAACGATCACTAGAGTTTAGGTTCGGTACTATTACAAAAGGGTGGTCTTTCAAATTAAACCACTGTACACTTATTATTTGCAGTTTTTTCTTTTTTTTTAATTTTACACGCGTTGAAACGTAAAATATAACATTTAGAAGGGAGGTTTATTATCAAATAATAGTCCAAAACAATAAATAACAAACTTGCAAACAAAAAATAATCGGGACGGTACAAAACACATTATAATACATAATTGTCAGATCAAAAGAACTTACCTAAGCGAAGTTCGATATTGATTGATGAGGCATTCGGCCAGAAGATAATTTACAATTAAAAATTTAGTACGCCCTAATCAGTATCCACGCACAGATTTTGAAGAAAAAATAATCTAAAGCTCGCCTTTACAGTAGATTTGCGTTGCCAGGCAACATGCTCTGCTATAGGTGTTAAAATCAACCTGCTCCATAATTATGTTCAAAGATAATCCTTATGGATTAAATTACAAAAATGATTTGGCAAGGAGCTGTTCAGTGTAACATGACAAAAAATGCTTCACATAAGGTTACCAAAAAGTACGTCGTTATAAGAACAGAACATGAATAAAGAAGAGCTTATATCAGTTAGCTATTGATCCCAACACTTGGAGACTGTTTGGTCTTAAAAATCTATGCGTGGGTGTAATACTACGGCGAACTACATTGTTAATTTTAAATATATGACGTAGATTACTGAATACCTCATACGATACGCAATAGGTGCACACAATATACAATAGTCAGTTTAGTATTTTTCTTGTTTTTTTCAAACTCAGTGGAGTTTTGGTTATTTTGTAAAAACGTAGAAACTTATGAACGTTAATTAACTCTTCGACGTTTGCAGAAACGTATGATTTAACAAAATAACCAAAACACTTCCTGAAAAAAAAACAGCAAGTTTTTAAAAAACACCAAATGCACTAAAACTCTCCAATAGATATATTTACGTAGTTGGTAAATCCAAATAAAAATTACACAAACCGTCCGATCGTTTCTCTCTGAAAGAAATGACTTGAAATAAAGCCATTTGAAGAAATCGTGTGTTTAGATATTGGATAACGATGAAGCAATCCTTACAACAAATAACTACATTACAACACTAATATTTATTCCACGTCGCCCTAATGATGCCCGAACGGGCGAAATTACTCGGCCAGAAAATGAACAATCGGAGAATGCGTCACCTGGTTTCTCTCCCAGCAACATCTTTTGGCTTTGTATTGATAGTGACTGTGAAACCTGATTTATTAATTTTTTAAATTATTTATTTATTTTATTCATTATTTTTTCTTCCCCGCAATGTGGAACTAAGTATATGAAAGAGGAGCCAGTGTGCCTTCTATTTTAGAAAAGTAAGGATGCTTTCAGAAGAGAAATTTTATTTTATACTACTATAATAATTCAACGTCTGTAGCCATACTAATTATATAAGCTAATAATTTGTTCATTTTTTTCTGGTTAGATGTAAGAGTGGCCAAGTACGGCCAAATCTCGCTAGAATTTAATAAAATAAAGTCGCTAATCAATCAATCCCTCTCACAATCCCTGGACATCGAAAAATGCGACGACAAGGAAGAAAACACTAATATTGCATCGACAATCCTGTCGACTAATATTAATCAACGATGATATTTTTACAAAAATTCGACGCGATTTCGCAATGTAACGCATAATTATGTTTATAGTTTTGAAACGAAGAAACGTCTCATCAGAATATGCTCGTTGCCAGCAGCGATTCTATTCTAGCACTAATGTCACTCACGTCAACTCTAATAATCTAGGCGATCGATACGTTAATTCTATATAATTAATTATTTTTTTTGCAAGCAAGCATCACAGATCTGAAGCATTTTGTATATTACGCTATAATATTTTGTGAAAATTGTTTTCCTCAATAAATGTTAATTAAAAAAAAACAAACAAAAAAATCATTATTTTGTTTATTATTATTATTTATTTATTTATTTATTTTTTTTTTTTTGAAGTACGACCATCGGCCAGGTTTATGTTAAGTTTGTAAATTGCTCGTACCAAATAAAATAAATATAACAAACTTGCTTTGAACTGCCTGTCTTACTTTAATTAGGAAGGAGATGGTGATGCAAATGGAGAAAATAAACATGCCGCCCAGGCCGTAGAGGTGGAGCGTCCGCCGGCCCATGCGGTCCATCAGGGGAACTGTAACGATCGTCATGAGCACCATGATCGCTCCGATGCCGATCGTCATATTTTTTGCCAGCTCTTTCGTCAGACCTGACGTCATGAACAGACTTGTCGAATAATAGAAAACCTATAACAATCAAGAGTAAAGTTAGACAATAAAATTATTCTTCGGCGATTTTTTAAAATATTGAGAACTTTGATACATGTGGTCGGAATGGAACTAGCAACAAAACCGAGCAATTACTGATTACGGGATATAGCGGGTGCAATATTTCTGTGCCATCTGCCCGCGAGCAAGGTTAATACTTAGAATTATTTATTTATTCAATTACGAGCACATGCTCAATGTACAGAATTTCATAAAATAAAAAATGCTGCAAATGATTGTACAGTGGTTTATTATTCCTTCACTTCAATAATAATATCAGAATCCTATCCATTTATGATAGTAATTATTCAGAACATGTGTAAACGTTTCAACCGAAAAACAGATCGGTAACTATCGGGGACAATTCCGTAGCAACTATTGTAATTTTAATCAATTTTATTTTTCTCAATTTCCTGATTAAAAACTAAATTTTTTGCTCAACAGTACAGCTGGAGAGAGTGTTTGTCGACCATTCCAATGAGTATAGAACGATTTTTATAGCTCCAAGAACTCTCGAGTTATACCCTCATGTCAAATTTCTGAAAATCTCCCAAATTCGGCACAAAAGCTGCGATAACTCGAGAACCAATAAAGCTATCGACCCGGCGATGGTCTCATTCGATTCAGCGTCCAAAAATCTATAGAATTTGATACTACGTACACATTTTTCTGAAAAACCTTGGAAAATATGAATTTTCTCCCCCTCAAAACCCCCCAAAAATACCCTTAAAATTGAGCTAGCAAGTTGGTTCAAGAATTGGGCCGTCGTAGGACCGAGATTGATTTTTGGTGAAAATTTCAAAGTTTTAGCTCTTACAGTTTGGCCGGAAAACTGCTAACGGCGGACGGACAGAATTTTTTTGGTTTATTATTCAATAATAAACCATTGTAATCGCCCAAGAAAAAAATTTTTATAACCCCCCCTCAAAATTTGATGTTTTACGTTTCAAGGCATGTAGAATCCGAATATCCAATAAAAAAATTCCGTCTGTCCGCCGTACGCCGTCAACATTTTTCCGGCCAAACCATAATAGCTTAATATTCTTGAAATTTTCACCATAAATTAATCTCGGTCCTACGACGGCCCAATTATTGAACCAACTTGCTAGCTCAATTTTGAGGGTATTTTTGGGGGGTTTTGAGGGGGAGAAAATTCATATATTCCAAGGTTTTTCAGAAAAATGTGTACGTGGTATCAAATTCTATAGATTTTTGGACGCTGAATCGAATGAGACCATCGCCGGGTCGATAGCTTCATTGGTTCTCTAGTTATCACAGCTTTTGTGTCGAATTTGGGAGATTTTCAGAAATTTGAAATGAGGGTATAACTCGAGAGTTCTTGGAGCTATAAAAATCGTTCTATACTCATTTGAATGGTCGTCAAACACTCTCTCCAGCTGTACCGTTAGGCTAAAAATTTAGTTTTTAATTAGGAAATTAAGAAAAATAAAATTGATTAAAATTACAATAGTTGCTACGGAGTTTTCCCTTATAGTTACCATCTGTTTTTCAGTGGGATTGTTCAGAAATGTTCGAAATAATTACTATCACAAATGGATAGTCTTTCTAAATCAATATTGAAGCGAAGGAATAATAAACCACTGTACAATCATTTGCAGCGTTTTTATTGGATATTCGGGTTCTACATGCCTTGAAACGTAAAACATCAAATTTTGAGGGGGGGTTAGAAATTTTTTTTCTTGGGCGATTACAATGGTTTATTATTGAATAATAAACCAAAAATTGTGTTACCAGTCAGATTATTGACTACACCATAATGAGGATAAACAAAAACAAAATACTAAATGAAAAGTTCACATTGAATGGGGGATCAGATTACAAAGAGAGACTTATAATGAAGCTGGCATCTTATCATAAAAGTGAGAAGTGGGTAATTACATTTATTCATGAGGTGACAGAGGCTTAATTATAGAATGTGGGCGGCTTCTTTAATGGCAGAAAGGGGACTGACGAAGAAATCAATGTGAGGAGTGTTGGTCATAAGGCGATTTACTTCACGAGGGAGCCTATAAAAAGGACGATTCTATAGGTAATTTGAAGAGGCAAAAGGTACATAAAAAGGTGCGCGTGGCGCGAAGCATACTGTGGAATGTGAAAGGAAACCCGAGACAGCAATCGATCGAGCCGCGAAGGATCTTGTGGAAAAACATGACATCAGCTAGACGCCGGCGCTTCTCCAAAGTTTGGAGACCTAGCTCAGCCAGCATGGCGTCGAGGTCGTGCGGACATACTCTATTCTTTTTAAACGATGCATAACGGACGAACCTTCGCTGCACACGCTCAAGTTCAAACTTGTAAACCTCGTAGTAAGGGTTCCACACTATGGTCGCATACTCCATAATGGGACGTACGAGTGTTACATACGGGCGGTTCCAATCCGCGAGGATTAAAAGTGTTCAAACGCCGCGCGGTTAGTGTGAGGAGGGGGAACAGTCGCTTCAGTTGAATAATGGAAGTTGAAGAAGCAATTGTGCGATCCATTGTCAGGAGACGTGCGGATGCCGCGGAGCAACTGAACGCAACGATGGCGAGTCATCGGCGTCCGCGCGATTAATATTCCGGCGGTCGAGAGGCGACTACCGCGCGGACCATGTATCCGCGCGGTGTTGTGTGAACGTTCTAGTACGATACCGTAATTATATAGGACCGCACGGTCGTTCTGCACGGTCGCTCCGCACGGTTTAGATCCGCGCGGGTTCCGCCGTGTCTGAACTAGCCCTTAGGCCGTTCGCACACTGGAGCCGACTACGTGCGACTCGGAGTCGTACGAAGTCGTACGACTTCGTTCTAGAGATCCTAACAAACACAAGAGATCCTAACAGCAACAATGAAATGGAACCTCACCCACTGCAACCGACTCAGTCGTGAGTATACGTGCGTTCATATCCGGCTTACTACTCGATCCAAACTTGTTTGGATTTTGTCGCAGGTCGCATGCGATTTTTGCGTTTTCTGAGGGAAAATAGAATAATTTTATTATAGAAATTATAAAGTTATAAATTATTATGGATACAGAAAAGCTCACTGCCAAGCGTTCCTGCGGTGAAATCACCCGACAAAAATTAGACGTCCTTCTTAAATCCTCCTTAACATTTTCCAAAATGTAGTAAAATGTTTCCTTTTTCATGCGGAAATAACGGAAAAATTTGATTGGATCAGCCAGCAAATCCGGCATCAGATTGTGAAATTCTCCACGCTCTTCTCGTTTTTGAAAAATTTCATGGATCCATTGGTGTCTTTGTAAACGGTTTCCTAATAAATGCCTCCTAATTAGAACGCTACTTTCACCGAGATAAAGCAAACGGCTCATGGCTGGCGATAAACATTAAACTGAAATCTCAGAAATCTGAATTTTTATGCGATCAGTCGGCTCCAGTGTGCGAGGGAAGCGTACGACCTGAACGCACGACTTGGTCGTGCGTAGTCGCAGTCGCGCCTAGTCGGCTCCAGTGTGCGGCCGGCCTTATAGTTTCGACATTAAGCCGCGTATACACTTGCAAGAGCGGAGCGGCTTGTATTAAGCTCCGCTCGCAAGTTGGGGCGCGTTTTAATTCCGACGAGCGCGTTACGAACTGCTCACGAACTGCTCACGAATACTCACGAACGGCTCTCCTGTCGGTTTTTTAGTGAGATCAAAGGGTTTTGCTCGCCAAGTTGGGACGTGCTCTTTGGCTCCTATCACGCTCGCGAGCATGACCTGGCCTACTTTTTTTCTGTTTTATTTTTTCTTTCTGAATGGCTTGGTTTTCGCGAAGAAAAATCAGCCATGCTACTTACGGCATTGATCCCGGACAGCTGCTGAGAGAGCTGCATAACGACGCTGATGATGAGGGGCGCTCTGAGCGTCGGCGAACAGATGAGCTCTGAGATGGAAACGGTGCTCTCGCTCTGTTGCGCCCGCTGCTCTGCCCTCATTTCTTCGATGTCCTCTTCCACTTGGTTAGAGGCACGCAGTCTTCTTAAGGCTAGAGAAGGAAAAGAAATAATTTAAATAGGAAACGTCGTGATAATCAAGCGGAAAAACATTTATTTCGCCCAAGGGGAACTTACACTACGGATAGAAATATCAAATTATGAAGGTAATAAACCAAAAAATTAGACGGTGAGCCACATAATTTTGAATTTTTCTATTAATCTGCAATAATCCATGTTCCATTTACTCACCTTTCCGAGCCTCTTCCTCCCACTGTTTCGTCATGAGCAGATATCGGGGAGATTCAGGGCATATTGGAAGAAGGATGAGTTGTAAAATGGCGGGACATATTGCTAAACCTGTAATAAGCCGATAATAGTGTGAGCAGATGTTGCCGAGCTAATTCAAAGAACAAACGGCACGTAAACATGGAATTCGAGTGTAAAGTTTTTAGCATACATTAGAAGTCAAGTTTCAAATAAATCCAAGCAAAATTAATATCAAACCAACAGCGCCATTTAAAAAAAAAAATTTTTTTTCTTAAAATATCTTACCTAATAGTACAGGCCAACCGTCGTCTGTACCGAGAATTTCGTCTATACCTAAAATCTGAGATATCAGCATCCCAGTCGTGACGGCCAATTGATTCACAGTCCCGAGGCCGCCGCGGAGATTCAATGGAGCGATCTCAGATATATACATAGGCACGAGGGACGTGTTCAAACCTATTGGCAGAACATAATCAAGTGATATACTTTTAATTGAAGAATAACTTTGGCGCGTGTTTGATACACACTTATAAAAAATTTTATGACCATAATATGGTCATTCAAATTTTTATAATTATTTATATATTTTTTTCCATATTTTTTTCTCCATAAATTTTTATAGTTATTTATATATTTTTTTTCCATATTTTTCCGGCTACGAATTTTCGAAGATATCAATAAATTGATATCTTCGAAAATTCGTAGCCGGAAAAATAGCCGACTTTAAACAAGTACAACCCGATTCGCTTTCGATCCTCTGAAAGATGTGGCAGTTAGATTAAACATAGAAGCAAAATTAATCGTGATGATGCTTGGAGGGCGAAAGCGATCGGGGAAAATTAAACAGAGAGTAGACATTTTTACGTCTACATATATCTACATCAAGAGATTTTTTTCTTGGGCGATTACAATGGTTTATTATGGAATAATAAAGCAAAACCCAATTCTTACGCCTCTAAATACAGGGCATGCACAAATAAAGCGTTCTAGAGTGTCTGGTTCATTCCAGTTGCAACAAGGACGTGGGTTTGAACTAATAAAACAAACACACAGACCATTCATTTACCTCCGGTTTATTGTAAAACAGCAAAATTGACTCTTTTAAACAGCTTTCTAAAGGTTACCAACTTTAAGAAGCCGTTTCTCTCCTAAATTCAGGCGTTGGAATCAGGTCAGCCTTTGAACGGTTCTGAATGGCTCGTAGGAAACTGCAAGTGGCAGCAGCTATCGCGGATAAAATGTGTTTTGAAGGTGTTGCTATAGACATGGTTTGTATAGTTGCAACGATATGTCGTATACGCAGGGGATGCTCGCGAAGCTTTGGAGAGGAAGGTTCTATAGTCGGCGAGCATTGAGTTTGTCGCTGGGCGTAAAGATCATTTCTCATCGCGAAGGCCTTTAGCTTCGCAGGAGGCGTCCCGTCATTACAAAAGTGAAACCCGCGTCCGGAACGGCCCCCGCTCGCCGTGCCATGTCCCGCTCACCCACGAGCACCTTGTGAAAGAGTGTCATTAAAAAGGTGAAAAGCGACGCGGAGAAAAGTGTTGGGAATCAAATGGAAACGGCCGAGTCGAAGACAGGGGTTCCTCGCCTTTTTCCCGTTGTCATGGCGATAGTCGGAAAAGCTTTTTCTTGCATGGCTACCGCACCCTCGGTTCTAACATATTCTCTAGCCTGTTCCATACCCCCCAATCTTCCCATCTATATATTTCTTTTTACTCTCCAACGCTAGCCCACAACATGTTGGAGACCTGTACCTTACAGCAAAACATTTTCACGTTCCCTCCTACATACGACGTACCACGAACCGTCTTAGTTTTCGCCTTTACCGCCAAATCCATTTAATCCCTTCTTTCCTCACTGAGGCTTCTTCTATGTGCTAGCGGTTTTCTACCAATACTGCGTCAGTTCCTTTCAACGCCCTGTTTCCAACTGTATTTTCCTCATATTTCTCAACAGCCACCACATTTTGAAGCACATCCGAGCCAACCACTTGTATTTTTTCTAACCTACCAAGAAACCGTTTCGATAAACTTCTATTGTTAAAATTTTCTGAAATCAATTTCAATGTTGATTAAAAACTCTGCAAATGATTGTACAGTTGTTTATTATTCCTTTGCTCCAATAATGATTTAAGAAGACTATCCATTTGGGATAGTAATTATTCCGAACATTCCCACCAAACAACAGATTGGTAAGTAAAGGGGAAGCAACTATTGTAATTTTTAATCATTTTGGTTTATTATAAACCATTGTAATTGTCCAAGAAATTTTTTTTCTAATTCTCTCAAAATTTGATGTTTTACGTTTCAAGGCTTGTAGAATCCGAATATCCAATAACAAATATTCTTGGAGCTATAAAAATCGTTCTATTCTCGTTGGAATGGTCGTCAAACACTCTCTTCAGCTGTAACGATATGCTAAAAATGTATTCATTTATTTATTTCAACAGAACACGGGAGCAAAATCCCTTTTCATAATTTCGAATAAAAATATTACAATTTTACAGCAATCACATTCAAACAAATAAACTGGTGGCATCTAAAAATTTCTCCATACTAAGCTTTCTTTATACTTAGCTTTTAATGTGGAAATTCAGAAAAATAAAAATGATTAAAATTGCAATAGATGCTACAGAGGTTAGTCCTATACTTACCAATCTGTTTTTCCATGAGAACGTTCACAAATGTTCGGAATAATTACTATCAATAATGGATAATCTTCTTAAATCATTATTGAAGTGAATGAATAATAAACCACTGTACAATCCACCCGTGGTGTAGTGGTATGGAGCGTTAAAAGCTCTCTACGCGGTGGAGCCGGGTTCGAATCCGGCTGGGGTCTAACTCACACTTGGCCCGCCCTTTCGTCCTCCACACTCAGGGGGGTGAGGCAATGAGTAGCCACGAGCGAAATTGTCAGAATTAATAAGTGCAAAATTGATGGTTAAATCTTCTGATTTCCCCTATGGGAAAAACTGACGACGTCCACGACGGGAAAATATTCCCAGTTGGACGAAGACCCAAGGTGGAATTCCCTTGTTTACTTTACTTTACTTTACTCCTTTTTCTGAAAAACCTCGGATAATACAAATGTTCTCCTCCTCAAAGCCCCCAAAAATACGCTTAAAATTGAGGTAGCGATTTGGTTAACGAATTGAGCCATTGTCAGGCCAAGATTGATTTTTTAGTTTCGTCAGAAAACTGTCGACGGCGTCCGGCGGACGGACAGAATTTTCGTAATTAAATATTCGGATTCTACATGCTTTGAAACGGAAAACATCAAATTTTGAGTAGGGTTATAAGAATATTGAATAATAAACCAAAAGCGTAAATGTCATTGTTAGTCCGTGATCCGGTTTCTGTTTGTTCTGAATGTAGTGATTACATGCACATACTTGAAAATACTGGCACTCACCGCAATTTACACCGATAATGAACCGTCCAAAGAAGAGCATTTCATAAGAGGAGCAAACTTTTGTGAAGGCCATGAGACAAGCTCCTCCGATACCCAAGACGTTGTTCAGAAGAAGACCTCCTTTTCTAGAAAACCGAACAAAAGCCAATGAAACGCTAATTATTTCAATTAAAAAAAAAAAAAAAGTGAAAAGTTTTTCAAAATCAAAAAGTTCAAAACCAAGACAATGTGAAAAGGTTTATTTAAATTAACTATAGATTCAAATTCGACATGTAACAAAGAGGCTACCAACCTATCTCGTATCCATATTTTTTATTGTTTACGAATATATATTTTATCGGAGTTTTTCATTATAATTGGCGTTTGGCTGAAAAAAATAATTTCCTTAGGTTTCCTGAGATTTTCTGTCGCTTGAACTTAATAACATTTCTTACTATTACTTTTACCATTTTACATTTAATAGCTAATTTTTCAATAGCTCGCGATTGGAAATGATTTATTATTATTCCTGACGACGAGCACAAAAAGCGATCGTAACTTTTATTTTTCACAAAACCTAATAGACGCTCGCTCGGGTATTGTTCCATTGAAACTTTTATCTATAACACTAACGACGCATTGTTCAATTAGATTATATCTACGAAAGTTAGGTTTCCGCTACAGTTCTGTTCAACTTCGATGTGCTCCTGTACGTAAATTATTATTCAAATTATTCACAACTATTGCAATAATATTTTGACAGCAGGAAGAACTAATAATAGTTTTAGGTATAGTTTTTTAAGATGATACCTGTCCCATCATACTTTGATAATACACATCATTCCAAGTCTCTTACCTCCCAAACTTGTTTGCGACCATTCCACCACTGAAGCCACCGATCATGCCTCCTATCGCGAAGATGGATACCACGAATGAATACATGAGTTTGGCCGAGTCCTCGGGCAGATCCTTTTTGTTTCTCTCCTTATACACGTCCCTCATGAATTTTTCAATATTCTGGAGAATGAAATGAGGTCTATTAGAAATAGATAACAAAAACATTTAACCGAAACTAGCGTTCAAAAGCTCGTGCCAAAGAAAATAATATGAGATAAAAAAAAAATAAAAAAAAACTTTTTGTTTTTACTTTGAAACAAGTTGAATTTTTTCTATACGAATTGTTAACAAGAGTTTGTCATTGAAACACGGTTGCTCAACACTATAGTTCTTTGTGACTAAATAATTTTTAGTTAAATAAAATTGGTAATAGAGTACCATCATATTAAAGAGTTAAGGCCGCTTACATTTTCAGGAGCGTTGATCACACCAGTGTTGTAGCCAAATTGGAGCATGCCGAGCATCGATGCGAGAATCGTGTAAGCGAGGAAGAATGTAAGCCCCTGTAAGAATGCAATAACATTGAACGAACGAAATACGAGCTTGTCAACAAATTTGTACAAATTGCGAAGGAAAAAACTCAATTATCTTGAAATTTCTTTCTCAATTCTCTTCTCAATTATCTTGAAATTATCTTGAAGATTTTAGAAGAGTAGTGCACGACGTTTTTAAAATAAAAAATACGTCTTCAATCATGGAAATTAGTTTTGAGAGAGGTTTAACAGAAATGCATGTTTATTTGGATTCACGAGACTGTTAACTTCATAAAAGTTGTATAAGCCTGTAAAAACATGAAATTAAAAATAGAAATTAATCAATCAAATTGAAATCATCGAATAGAAATTGTCGATTTATTGAAATCATCAAATTGAAATTAATTTATCTATCAAAAATCAATTGAGTTGAAACTAAAGAACTCAATTATTTTGAAATTTCAACTCAAAGATTGTAAAAGAGGAGAGCCACGACGTAACTGAAATGAGAAATATGTCTTTAATCATTGAAATCTATATTAGTAACTAAACATTTATTTATTGCAAGTTATTTCTGAAAGAGGTTTCACGAGACTGATAACATTTTAATAATGTTGTATGAGCTGGTAAAAACATGAAATTAAAATCTACCTAGTAAACATTTTCAATCAGAGGTGGTCCTCATTTTACTAAAACGTTAAAAACTTCGATATTGGCAGGTTTAGAATTTCTTTTCTGTTTTCTAGTACTCATCATCAACAACTATGATAAATTCCCCTTCTGCAGTTGACTGGGTAATATTCTAATCCTCTCTTCAGAATTACGAAAAACCCAAAGATACCACAAAGCGACAAATAACTGAACCCGCACACTCATCACTAAGAAAATTACTCAAAATTGACAATACGAAACTGGGACAATACGAAACACGGAAAAAGAACTGGTAACTACCATTTTTCACTCAAATCTTCGATCATTTATAAATTCTAATTTATTCCTTCGATCATTTTATTTTTATTGAGCGAACAAACTTTTATTATCCACCATCGTACATATCCTCGATCGTTAATAGGATTTTTCTCATGTAAATTATCAAATGGAAATCGCATTTGATTTTTCTCTGTAATTAATGGTTCTCTGAAAATCACAAAAAGCTAAAGGAGATCGAAGGATCTAAACTATACGCTGAAACTAAGTATTTATGTTATTTACAAGCATTCCACGTTTGATGGAGTTATTTATTTTATACAGGTGCAAAGTGTTTCATGCAAGGTGGGGAGGTTTGTTTATACTACATAAATGAATATGAACATGCAAAATTTGAAGCCACCATCCCTTAAATATTAAACATATTAAAAGATAGTAATTCTTTATTACTATCCTCAAATGTAATAAAAGTGCGCCGTAAAGAATTTAAAAGCGACAAAAAGTGGTGTAAGGTGAAGTGTTGCCGTGTCAATGAAGGGGTCGCTATAGCCCTCCAGAACAATTTTCATCTCAATTTTTTTTTTCTCAATTTGTCAAACGATTATTGCAATATTGCATTATTAAGTATAGTACTTGTAAACGACATTCTTGAAGTTTTGGCATGAGATCCTTACAGTTCTGTTTCGAGAATTCACCTCCTACTTGAGGAATCAAGTAGAACAAGACCAACAACAGAAAAAACAAAACGAATTAGATTTTATAAAATATGGGTAAGATGGGGATTAAAAACTCAGCAGGAAAACTGATGTACAACTCACAAAATATATTCCAAAGTAAACATGGCGTACAAAAATGTAACAATAACGAAAACAATGAAAGTTTTAAATTCTAAACTCAAATTAGAAAATAAACGGGTAAATGAATATAAACTGAAATATAAATGGAGCAGCTGAAATAGAAAGGTATTATAACACAATCATGTTCAAGGATGGCACATTCGATGAAAGAATGGGGACATGCGATACTGTGACAAGGTTCACAAAAAAAATGTCAAGAATTGTTCATGAGCGCGTTCATATTGCAACTCATCGAATAGCCATTTTTACAAAAAGTTATTGACAACCAAAGTCCTACAAATAATAAAGGTTTTTCACCAAGGGACTTTATCGAGTGAACCAAAAATAATGCGTCATCAAAAATTTAAAAAAAATAATAATCGCTGAACCCAGAAATTCAAAATATGATCAATAATTTCAAACTGATATTCAACTGAAATATTGATGAATTCACCAATTATTTTCTCGAAATTGAAATATTACTTTCTTATTTTCATATCGATATGATTCATGCGAAAATGCATCGTAAGGGGCATGCACTCTATGTACTCAAACCAATCTGGGCAATCGATAATACCATTGTTCTACCGACAATAATAATAATATAAAACAGGTACACTGACTCAAAGCTGGGCATCAACTTTTCAGTAGGATAAGCGAATTCATTTCTGAATCACCTATTTTACAGTCATTCATCAAAATCATTACATCATAATCGTATTTTCTGACGCAAGCTCAGGTAGTGAAATCACATGATGATCTCGTTTAATGAAGGCTGCTGGAAAATATTACACGAGGCAGGGATGGTCATGAAAATGGGAATTTCCTAAAACACGTCCGCTTTTTGAACCTGCATTCGAATCTAGTCTCCCTATTTATTTCAATTTATGTGACTCTAGGTTCAAAAAGCGGACGTGTTTTAGAAAATTCCCTATTCATGACAATGCCAGCTTCGTGGAGCTACCTATTTAAAAAACCCTGTTCAAAAAATTAAAAAAAAATATAAAAAAAATTATACGGAAGATGTTTCCTGAAGAGGCTCAAAATGGCGAAAGCGCTAGAAATATAGAAATTCAAAATGAGATAACGTCGCGGTTTACGTCTCAACCTCATTCCTACGTCGAATCAAACGGATATGCGACAAATCACAACAAACGGAGAAAGCGACGCCAATTATATCACCCCCTCAGCCCAATAACAAGTTGTAATACTCAAGTTCGTCCCTTACGAATTTCAATTAGCGATCTCAAAAAAATTGTTTGCACCGAATTCAATGCTAGAGGAAGAAGAATATTTTTCAAACGAACTATCTTTCAAGAAATCATCATTATTAATTATTGAGAGCAAAGGGAAAAGTTGATGCCCAATGATAGGAGCAGCGTAAAATCGAATCAAATACGTTGATTTATGGACAGTGAC
This sequence comes from Tupiocoris notatus, assembly GCA_037159825.1. Lineage (NCBI taxonomy): Eukaryota > Metazoa > Arthropoda > Insecta > Hemiptera > Miridae > Tupiocoris > Tupiocoris notatus. The sequence goes on from JASJUZ010000498.1 coordinate 92,124, forward strand.
CTGCTCGAGGAGCCTTAGTTTGCGTCGGTGCGTCTGCTCCTCGAGGCGGTCGACGTACTCGCGCAACTCTTCGATCTCCTCCTTCACTTGCTGCACAGTGTCCAGTTCGTGTTTGATGGCAACCATGTCCCTTTTGACTTCAGACACTTCCGACTGGCACGATTCGACCGATTTGGTCAACTCTTGCAGCTGTGAGCGGATCTCGCAGAGGGCCACAGTCGTCTCGAGCTGCCGGTCCGACCTTTGCAGCTCGTCCAACTTGGCATTCAAGTTGATGCTCATCACTGTCACCTGCTTCTGAAGACTGCAGGTTTTCCATGCGCACACCACGAAATCATGGATCATTTATTTGTTCAAAATAATGTGCAGAACGATATTAGAGGAACAGAATACGAAAGCTATTTGCATAGAATATAAATTGTTCCTACGGTTTGAATTGAAAAACGCTGCAGATGATTGTAGAGCGGTTTATTATTCATTCGCTTCAATTGTGATTAATAAGACCGTCCACTTGTATTAGAAACTATCTCAAATATTCGTGAATGTTACCAGCTTATTATTGACTATATTATTGTTTAATATGTAGGCAAACCCTTAGCAACAATCGTAATTCTAATTATTTTTGACATTTTATGTCTTTGCCATGGCACACAAACTCGAAAAGCGTTATGAAAAATCGTTAGAAAAAAGCGTAAAAAAAATTTCCGATGATTCCCGCTTAAAACCTGTCGTTGCTAAAGAAAAGTTACTTCCTCATTTTCCATGCCACAAAAATCGTTCACCGCTCGTTCGAAAGCCCTGAATTAACTACATATTTTTATGTATTCACCTCACCATTAAATATCCCTATAACTGAGATTTAAGGTTGTTCATAAATGCATAAAAACAATTTAGTGATCAACTTCGCATTCGTGTTGGTATAAAGTTGAAACTAACGTTAGAAAAACATCATTAGATGTAATTCAATACATTCAATTAAAATTGCTAAGGAGTTAAATCTCAATATTAATCATTTTATTAACTTCTCACTAATTTTTACAAAATTGTACATTACAAAATTAATACAAATTAGCTATTCGGAAATATTTTGTCTTTCTTTCTTTTTCTTTACGCTACCCAGACGATTTCCGGGCTGCTGGCGAAGTACTTAAAACTGTCTAACTGAGTTGCGGACTTGTACGCAAGTTAGAAATTCATTAATTTTTATTTTTGGATATCACCAAAAAAATTTGAGCCGGTTTTAGCTGTACCGCCAACAAGCAATGTAACTAGCAACAACCTTTGTTTAAAGTATAAATAATCGCACAGCTGTTGAAAAGAGTTTCTAAAAGTATTCTGTAGTATTTAGTTTAAAAAAGTATTCTAACGAGTGTAGAACGATTTTTATAGCTCTGCAAATTCTCGAACTCATCACGGCAAAATCTCAGAAAATCCCTCTTAAAAGCTGCGGTAGCTCGAAAAATATTGAATCTGTTATGGTCTCATTCGATTCATCGTCAAAAATCAGTACGAAACACGCCGTTGTCCCAAAACCTTCAGAAAATACGAATCTCCTCCCTTAAAACCTCGTATAAATATGATTTGAATTTAAAAAACAATTCGGCTAAAGAATTGAGCCATTGTCAGGCCAAGATTGATTTTAGGTGAAGATTTCAAGCAGTTAACTTTGTCGTTTTCTCTGGAAATTGCTGCCAGTGGACGGATAGAAATAATTGTTATCGATATTCGGATTCTACGTTACCTTGAAACGCAAAATTTCCCGGGAGCGATTAGAATGGTTTATTATTGAATAATAAACCAAAATTGAATGCTTCATGATAATTTTACACGATCACATGTCAACCCATTTTCAATTCCATTTACCTAATTTCATTGTTAAATTGAAAAGAAAGATGAATACTTAACTCTTTTTGATATGTGCCTATGTTCAATTTCATTCAAAGTTGTTAGCACAGTGCCGACAATTGCAAATAGTCGATATTCTTATTTCATTTTTTCGATAACTGCCAATGACCATTTCAAGTAATTAAAATTGTTTAGATAAACGAATCACAAAAAAAAAAAAACTATTGTCTGTCCAAAAACTTGAAATACATCACCTAACAATTATCGTCCAAATGTTAACTGCTAACTCAATCTCCTTGGAATATATTCAGAAAATGAGGACGGCCAATTTTGAAAATTGATACTAGGGCCATGTATAACAAAAAAGAGAGGAAAATTTATTAGAACTGATATGTTTCATTGCTGCAACTTACATGGTAAGGTCTTAATCATTTATCTTTCCAAAAAAAACCAAATTCGGGGAAAAAATACTATTAGCTGAGACAAGAAGACAAAAATGTTTTTAGAAGCGAACAGCTTAATGTTGAATAGAACAGTAGCAAAAACTAGGGTCTAGCGTTGAAAGAAATGGCGATGTAAAATGTAGGGGAATAAAAAAAACATCACTCAAGGAAAAATAGCGTCATTGCATTTGAAAAAAAATCGGGGAAAATAGTTACACAATTTGCTAAACGGAAGCGGAAACAGCGGTTAAATCTTCTCCAGCCTAAAATTATTTCCGGATATCTATAAAATGATGCAGGTGACAGCAAGTTATATGATTTTCGACAGGCCATGATTTATGGAGAAAGGAGTTGAAGAAAATGAATTGAGAAATCGCCGAAACGTATCAATTTTATTCAATTTTTAACCGGAAGCAGTTTCGACTAACGGTATAAATTTCAATCGGGGATTATTTGCCGTTTTTCAAAATTTATGAACAACAGTTCGGATGAAAAATAGAATATTCTGTACACACTAGATAATAAATATGTCGGATTTAACAAAAATAATTAAAAACTAAAATAGTTTTTAGCATTGAAGATGGCAAAAGAAAGCAACTATTTATTAGTAGGAACCCTTCCCCACATCAAAAACGCTGCAAATGATTGTACAGTGGTTTATTATTCTTTCGCTTCAATATTGATTTAAGAAGACTATCCATTTGTGATAGTAATTATTCCGAACATTCATGAACGTTCCCACCGAAAAACAGATTCGTAACTATCGGTAACTAAACTCTGTAGCAACTATTGTTATTTTAATAATTTGGGTTAATTATTCAATAATAAACCAATTTGATCGCCCAAGAAAAAAATGTCCATGCCCCCTCAAAGCATAGGTGGAATCCGAATATCCAATAAAAAATTTTTCTGAAAATCTCGAAAATTCTACACGAAAGCTGAGATAACCATTATAAAGCTATCGACCACGAGATGGTCTCATTCGATTCAGCGTTCAAAAATCGGTAGATGTTGATACTAAATACAACATTGTCTGAGAAGCGATGGAAAATATGAATTTTCTCCTCCTCAATCCCCCAAAAATACCCTCGAAATTGAAGTAGCGATTTAGTTAAAGAATTGAGCCAAGATTGATTTTTGATGAATATTTCAATAATTTAGCTTTTATAATAATAGCTTTTTAAAGTCAAATAAGTGTTAACGGCGTGCAGACAGAATTTTTATTTTTTTTATCGGATATTCTGATAAAAGCCTTGAAACTTAGAACATCTAATTTTGAGAGTTTAGACATTTGTTCTTGGGCAATTACAATGGATTATTATTCATAAATGAACCAAAACGATTTTCTTCCGATTCGCAGGAATTTCATTTAACGTATCCTCTCAATCTCGCGCCTCTTAGATGTGCTGAAGATCACTTAACCGCCTAAAACGGAAGTGATTAATTTTCTTTAGATTTAATGCATAATAATTATTTCTGATGATTGAGTTACGACAATGCAATGAACAATTTGTTGCGATTCCGTTGAGAGAAACAATATAAATGAGTTGACCATCGAGAATAAAGTCTTACACACAACCGCGAAATTCTATTATATTTCGTGGCTTTAAACAACTATTTTGTCGATTAATTCCAATCGGCCGTTCAGCCCCGTGGCCTCGAGCCCTTTCGTGTGTAGTAATCGGCATTCAACTGTCTCGGTCTTTTGACGGGTTTTATTTTCTCCCTACTCGCGAATCGAGCGACCCAAGGACGTTCATGATTTCAGCTGGAGCCAGATTCACTATCGAACAAGTCCTTGCAGACTTCAGTCAAGCATGCGTTAGTTATGCAACCCGGCTTCCCCTCTCCCGCACTTAATTCTCTTGAATACACTGAAAACTTCTCACGAAAAGCCCCCTAGTCTATAATCGCTTTGAAACGTCAGCCTCAAGTTCCGGGTCTCGGTCAAGTTAACCGCGAAGCCGTTCAGTAGTGAAGTTATGGAAAGGCACTTAAGGCTCATTAACGACGTAGTGTCAATCAGTTGTGAAATGAAAGATTTTTGAATAAACGAGCTCCCTAATGATTAACTTAAATATCCACTTATCAGTCTGGAAGTTGATTTTTTTTTCTTTTCCTCTTTTCTTCCAATGATTTAGTTGTTTTTTGGCTGAAACGAATCGGGCTCCCTTTGATTTTGCTGAAGGTGAATCAAAGTTAGTTACGGGGTTTAATGTTAAGTATAGAAAAGGGTCCTTTGCTTTTATTAATTTTTTTATGAGTGAACATAAATATTATTTTAACATCAATATTTACGGGGAATATAATTTTGGTTATTTTTTCCGTACGCGGTTACAATGGTTTATTATTGAATAATAAACCAAAATACGAATTCTGAACCAATCCAAATCATTTATCGATCGATAGGAAAGATTAGGTACATTGTAAAAGAAAAAAAACGCATTTTATGTACAGGAAACATGGCACAATGGCGCAACATGCATGAACGTGATTTTGTGGATGAATGATTTCGATTAAGTGACTAAAAGTAATGACGATGTCGTGCTAATAGTGCAAATGAATACTGCTGTGCGGAATGAGGCGTTAATGCACAAAAACATCCAACTAAAACACCAACAAAAAAAATTGTTTTTTTTTCCGAAGGAAAAATTCAACTTACACGTGATTATCACTGATTGCTCAAACATTTCGCAACGCAATTATGCACCATATGCTGCATTATCTAACAATGAATGAAGCATATTTTTGGCTATTATGAAACATAATTGGATACAGGGATCGGAGCTTGTATGTTAAGGAATCTGTCTAGGAAAACAGTAGAAAGGAGCAGTAAAATTAAATAGTTGTGAAATTCAATTTTTTCTATTTTTATTTCAAGCCATTTGAGAACATCATTCAATCGGAATCACCTAAGATGGGATGGAGTAGAACGAATCATTATAACCATTAGAACTACTCTTCGTGTCGTTTTAATGTTTGCGATGGTGAAAATTCGTTAGCACCGCAGGTCAGACAATTCGAAGACAGATTAATCAGTCTCATGATGGAATTAGAACCTCCTGCAGGGCCATGATAATCCCCACACAATGGCATAGGCTTCATTAGAGGGAGAACCGTTGTGTTACCCAATTGTTCTTTACCACACAGAGTTCATAAACGGCAAAAAAAAATTAAAAAAATAATTATTCTCCTGTCTTCACAATCCGTATTTACTTGCGATGGCGAGGTTGAAAGTATTTATATTTTATTGATTATGATTAAAAGATTTTTTACTAATTTATTACCACCACTTGTCCGTTGGAAATTATTATTTTATAAACGAATGCGACTTTATTGCGTGTATTTTATTCTAGACACCTGATAAAGTTCATCATTAGAGCCGTACCTTTCGAATGAGCTTCCTTCAAACTCGTTTATGCTCCACCTTTGCGGTGTCTTCGCCATTAGGCGAAACGTGTGTGCACTGTCAAGATATGAAAAACGTCACCCTTAGGTGCAACTGGAGTCGAAAAGTTTTCGTGAGTTCCTCATGTTGTTTCTCACAATACGACAGTCGGCTGGAGAATTTCTAGTCGACTTCCTGACGCACGGGATCAGAAACATTTTCAGATTTTCTTTCATCAATACTTGCATATGAATTCATTCGTGCGGGCGTCAATCCTACAGGAAGCTACTGTAATATGAATTTTTCAGGGGTAAAATAGCAAAGCTAGAATTTCAGTGCTTTGTTCGGTTTGGATTCCAACGCAGTAACAGTGGGTTGTATAGGTATTATAATTAACTCTACCTTCATTCATTGGTGTCGTGAGCTCATGTCAGGAATTGATAGAACGTCAACCGGAAACAGTCGATAATGGAAGTGACCTGCATTTTACTAATCTAATTTTTCAAAGGATGGTATACTTTTTGTAATTCGTTCTCTTGCACAGGTAATCATTATAGCTACGCTTAAGATTCGTTCAAGACCGGTATCAAAGGTTAGCTCGCAGTCAGCAGGATTGTGGGACAATCGTAGTTTGGATACAGGTTAATAGGATAAGCAATGGTGAATAGGCCAAAATTTCATCGAAATTTAAGGTAGAATGAAACGAAGGTGACATTAAGTTACATGAAACACGATTTATCGTTTGTTTAAATAGGATTTGAAGCCATAAATCGTCAACAATGGAATTTTTTTTTTAGAGCTTCTGACTGAGATATGGGAATAACAATTGTCTCGACACGGTACATCATTTTCCAAGAGCAAATAATGCCATCATAACGATCGCTCAGGGTAACAAATGAAATTCGCTGGGAACAGCTTTAAACCCGTCCACGAGCTCATCATCGGTCATGAAATGTAGGGCGAAAATTGTTTCATTTACCGAACATCCTTCCTTTAATGCCCAGCTCAACAGAATATAGCAGAAGTTATGAGGAACGTGGAAAGCCAACAACAATAGTAGCTCAGGTCTTCTTCATTAAATTCTCTCAGGGTGAAAAAATAAACGACTTAATCAAAAAGCGAAATTTCAAGATCATTACTTTTGTGATTCAGGTTGAACTCAACACCTTCTTACGCAATAAATTTTGAAATGACAAATTATTAATAGTATTATTATGCGTAAGTTTTATCCATCGAACCAAACAAGCCAAGTAATGTGGTCAAATAGTTTTATTTTCAGGGAAGACTGTTTTTTTTTTTAATTTTTCAGGCCACTTAATTTGCTCTTTTATGTATTCCTCCACAAATTTCGTTGCACATCATTAGGTTTTACGTCTAATATCAAAACGTAAACGCACTTTCTCAACCATGAACATAATAAGGAATTGAATAGTTGAATATCGAATTGAATAGTTGAATATTGAATTGAATTTTGATAGATAAGTAAATATTCAATTGTTGAAATGACTGATAATTAATGTGAAAATATTGAGGACTTCACTATATTTATTCCAATTCGGACTCATTTTCCAATTGGGTAAACCGTGTTTCTTGTAACTAAATGTTCAGAGGCTATGAATCATGATCGTGCAGAAAAATCAAGCCATGGATGCATTCGGCTCTGACGAATACGAATGTCTCTTAATCCGTTTGAAGTAAATATTTTCTAGTCAACGACTTCGAGATGACAAAAATTTTTCATGTAAAGCAAGTCATACGATAGCAGGTTTATTTACCTCATAAGCAACTGCCTTAAGGTGGTCTCGTCGTCATTAGGGTGGGTCAGCTGGTGATTGGAATCACCATCCCTGGGCTTGCCTCGATCTTCGGTTGCAGAGAGTCTCATAGGTGATGGATAACATTGTCACCCCTCCCCCCTGGCCACTATCCGCAGACAACAACGGAGCAAGTTGTTCAACAAATGTCAACAAGTGCCGAAAAGAGTGTGGATTATAAATAAATTGGATCAATTGTGCCTACACACAGAACATTCATTGAATACATGATTTGTGATGTACATAGATTAGAACACACTACTCGTACGTGTAGACATGTTCAGATTGGACACGTTCGAAACACGTCTCATTATCATGTGGTGAACTTTCCGATCGCCTTATAGCCTAAGATAAATTGGCGACTGACCTCAATTGTATTTGTAATTTATTTTAGTGTATTTAATGTTAGACGTACAATCTATTTTTAATTTTTTTTCCTGATGGTTTTCCGTGGTTTTTTTGCGTCACTGCGACTTCCAACTGAATATATTCTGACTTAATATGATCTAATATATATAGCAGAATATCGTTTCCATCGAGCTTTCCTATCAATAATAAGGTACAAAACCGATAAAAATAGGAAACCGCAAAGTTCCGAATCAAATGTAACCCTCATCATTGCATAGATCAGTAAACCTTTTTTAAAAATATATTTTCGGCCTAGAAAAAATCTAAAATAAATTCTACGGTTAAAATGACAAACATGATCTAGGGGAATCCCACCGCAAATAGTAGATGCGAATTAAAAAAAATAGCAGGCGAAACGACCGACGGGTTTTTATCTGAGGACCATTTATGAACAAGGTCAACGCGAAGAATCACGATTTTTTCCACTCATTAGCCGGCAGAAATTAGATGATAGTTGGGTGGGAAGATGAAGAATCATTATTTCCCTCTTCTCCGAATCAGCCTAGAAACATCTTGATTTTTGACGAAGATTAAACCAGTAAACAGCAATGACCGTCGTCATTGTAATGATTATCAAAGCCAAATCTCTGTCTCTTGACACACTATCATATTATTTACTCTCGTTTACTCAGCGGTAAAGCTCCCGCCTTGGAAAGTTCCAAGTTACCGCCTCATCTTACAACTTTACCGACAGGCGAGAGAAATGACAACGCTGAATATTATTAATGTCGAAGACTGATGATTGGAATTTCGTTATCAAGATGGCAGGAAATTATCGATGCCCGTTCCAATATTCATACGCTCCACAATCGCCAGTTCATATTATCGAGCTATGAAAAATTACAAATACTAGCCTTAAACAAAATTTTATAAAGCGCAAAATTTTCGGCGTGTGACGCGATAATTATTATTGGAAAGTTTTAGTGCATTTCGCATTTTTTTTAAACTGAAACGTAGGAATTTTGGTTATTTCATTAAATCGTACGTTCTTTACGGTTATCGCCTTGTGGAAGGCGGATTTTTGTGACCATTAGAGACAAATTATTAAACGAAGTAACCAAAATTCCCACGTTTAAGTTTCCAAAAAACGCAAAATTCGCTAGAACTCTCCTATATCTACGAAAGTGACGGTTTCCGCCACAGTTCTTCGATGAACATCCTGCGCATAAATTATTATTCACAACTCAAAGGTGCAAGAATATTTTGCCAGCAGGAAGCACTAAGTAATGTCAGTTTTAGTAAGATGTAAGTGTTTGTAAGTTTTAGGTATCGTTTTTAAGATGATACCTGTCCCATCATACTATGATAATACACATCATTCCGAGTTTCTTCTCTCCATTATCTATGACCACGTCGCATATCGTAGAGATTGAACAACAGACCTATTTATATTTTTCCACGAATAACGATTCATGAACCTACATAGTCGACAACTTGCTCAGGGCGCTTGAAGAAATAGAGCTTGAAACTGTTAGCTTTATTAAACCTTCAAAAAGCTGTTAATCGATAGCAATTAATTACAGGAAAATCGACAGCTCCACGACCACATCCCTTGGCCAGCGATCAGAATAAACACCACCATTTTAAACGCGTTAAAATTAAGCAAAGCATGCAATGGTTTAGTTGGTTACGATGGTACACGCATTTGTTACGATTCTGCAAAAACAATTAAATGATTTCAAAGTACACGATTAAAATAGAATACAATGAACAATAGTGGAACACATATGACGTCGACTGGCTATTGTTTTGTGCCGAAAATAAAACATAAAAGAGGGGAGAACGCGGATGATCTGAATATCATCTATTTACTCGGGAAAGATATGTTTGCGACGGACGAGCGGATATGTTTGGCTCTGAACTTTTGATCGAGAACGGACATGTTTGTGGTTGAACTGGAAAGAATTTCTGATCCCGATTAAACTGGCATTAATGATGAATTGTTGATGTGGAAAGTTTTATTTTTGGGAGCCAGAAATGCATTTGCGGGCGACTAACGGTAACAAACTGAAAATGAAATACGATATATGTATTTCGTTTCATTTTTCATTTAATAGTGAGCTGTAGTGCATTTCTAGTTTTTTTGAAAACTTAAACGTAGGAGTTTTAATGTAGGACTGTTAAATTACATTTTAAACGTAGGATTCGTACGATTCGACTTTCAATCTATTAATTCGAAGGAGTTATTGGTTCGACGCGGTTTTAACATGTTTATATAGTGCATGGAAGATAGAAATTGTTATAGGACAATACTCAGAATCCTTTCTGAACAAGTGTCTGTGGTAAAAAAAATGGCATAAATCGTCATATCTCCCTGAAAAATGATTGTAACTCGATGATATTTTCAGGAAATGTTCTCCAGGTTATTGTGCAAAATTAGCCGTTTCTAGGTTTATGATAACACACAGTCCTCTCGACATACCACTTTAAACGGGTATATATTATATACCCGTTTAAAGTGGTTTCTAATTTGATTTTTACAGGCTATAATATATATTTTCTATATATTTTAAATATATTTTCATTTTATTTTTAATATATTTTCAAACGTTTGAGGGCTCAAAATGTTTGTTATGCCTAGCAGACGATCCTTGATTTTTATCTATTGGCTCGCACACCGACTTTCACGCTAATTAAGATTTTTTTCACGATTTTGCTAGTGCGTAAATGTAGTTTGATTTTTACAGGCCGCCAAACTCAATATATTTGAACGCTCAAGGTCTTGAAATGACTGGGAGAAGTATTGAATGACGGCTGATTTTTATCAAGCGTATCACATACCGTACTTCCGGGTTATCCGCATATTGACGATATTTTGATAGGTTTGGACGCTGGGGAGTTCAAATGTGCCTTTATGTCAACTGAACGTCGCTTGATTTTTATTACTTGTGTCACACACAGTACTTCCGCAGAATGCGCTTTTTCAGTTATTTAATTAGAACGTTTTCGAATTTTTGGATCTCCTTGCAATAAAAATGATCCACTTTCGCAAAACTTGTGTTGTATAGTTTGGATCACATCAGTACTTCCGCCTGTGGCGGTTTTTCACTATTTCGATTATTAATAAGTCATATTCGAATGAAAATTCCTCTTTCAGGGCTGGTAATAAATTTTCAAGTTTCGTTGCTATAAAAATGATCCCATTTCACAAAACATGACTTGTTTCGCTAGGCCGACATTCTCCCGCATCATTAACCTAATTCGTGATTGTTCCGATTTTGGAGCTTTCGTATGAGTTTCTTGATTATTACCAACTCAAAAATGGAAGTACTGTGTGATATATTCACACCACTGGTTTTTATCAGGGGTGCATTAGTCCACTTACAAATTTAATTAGATTTTTTCCGTTTAGTTAGAGATTTCAGCATCCAATTAAAAACAATAATTATACTTCTGGGAAATAGTTATACATAGGTACGTGGAAATAACGAGTACAGGCTATTTAGCAGGTATTCCTTTAGATCTGAAGAAATTTATGAAAGTTTATACCAGTACAGTGTGAACTAGTGGCACTTATATTATTTATTGTATTGACGATATGATTTTTCAAATAAATTATAACTCCTCCTAATTGCGGGTGATTCTCCACTGATACAATTCAACTGCATTCGTCAGCATCAAGAAATGTCGGCATTATTGACGATAATACTAGCACGGAGATCTGTTGAATAGATTTGAATGATTGCCTGCGTTTATTCGGGAGCCTCGACATAACAAATCGTTTAACTGTTTATTCGACCTACTTCGACAAAATCTCAAATTCAAAGTTAACATTCACAAAAGAAAAATCGATTGTTTTATAACTTGGACACGAAAAAAACCGTTGGTATAGATCACAAAGACTTCATGTTTGAGTTTGTAATAGGAATAACCAATTTTAAAATCAAGAAGCTCGTACTAAGGGAGCTACGTTATTACTCTACAACTGTTATCTAACAATTAGCTAGGAGAAGTCAAAAATAGAAAAACGCACGAATTAGGTTAATGGAATAGGAAGTGCAGTTTGTGAGCCTAGCATAACAAGCCTAGTTTCGTAAAATGGGATAATTTTTATGAACCTTCAGCGTCAAAGATTTTTCGCGGCCTGTAAAATTCGAAACAGTCAATAAACCGCATAAGGCGGATGTAAGGTGTGTGATCCAATCGATACAGAACAAGTTTTGTGGAATGAAGTCGTTTTTATAGCAAAGAGACCCAAATGTACGAAAGTGAACCAATAAAATAACTGAAAAGCGAATTACGAGGAAGCATGGTGTGCGACACCAATAATAAAAATCATACGACATTCAGCTGACATAAAGGAACATTTCAAGTTCCCTAACGTTCAAATATATTCATTTTCGCAGTCTGAAAAAATCGAAATATAGTCTATATGCGTTTAACAAGGAATTACTGCATGTGACCCACGTGATAAAAACCAGACTTCAATCAACCGCCGTCCCTAACATTCCAAGACGTAGAGCATTCAGATATATTGATTTTTCAGGCCTGTAAAAATCAAATTACAAAATACACTCTAGCAAAATCGTAAAAAAAAAATCATAACGTGGAGGTACGGTATGTGACCCAATGGACAAAAAATCATGTGTCATCTGCTTGGCATAATGAACATTTTGAGACCTCAAACGTGTGAAAATATTGACTATTATAGCCAGTAAAAATCATAACAGAAAAAAACTTTGTTGTATTTCAGAAGTACTGCGTGTCATCCAAAATGCGGAAATGGCTAATTCTGCTCATTAAATAGGAAAACATTCTCTGAAAATCTCATTGAGTTTCATTCATTTTTCACGGAGATATGAAGATTTATGCAATTTTTTGACCACAGACCCACGGACATTTTTGTTCAAAAAGTGTTTCTGAGTATAGTACTGTGAAAATTTCTTCCCAATTCATCTCCTTTTCGAATTCGACTTTTCAGACGATCACAATACTTTCATTTATAACGTAAATATGGAAGTAAAAACCCCAGAAAGTTTATATGTTTGACACTGCATTTCACAATACTGCATGTTGAATTTTTTCGTTTTCATTAAGTTTCTGTGAGCTGCTTTCCAGTTTAATAATAAATTTGGAGTGAATTCGTAGAAATTGAAAAATTCTCGAGACAATGTTGGGGGCTGAGATTCAATAGAGCAGACCCACGAACACTAACGATAAGGATTAGACAATGTGTTTGCCTACCACTTAAGAAGGAGTAGTAAAAAACTATTCACCTGGGAAATGCTATCAAATAATTGTTTATTCAACGACATAACAAGTATACAACCATATTATTTTCACACTCAACTGAAGAAGATCCGTTCCCCTTCATCCTACAACTACCGAACATAGTTTTTGTACAAACCGACAATTTTCTACCTGCACGTCTGCACCTGCTCGTCAGATCGGATTTCACCGTTTCAGAAAACTATGTCCTTTTAACTACCATGTTTACATAGTAAACAGGACATCATCCAAAAAGACGAATCCAGAAAGGAGGTGTATTCGAAGAAAAAATGTTCCTAGCACTACACACAGCTATAGTATTATATATTATAGTGAGTGTGTGTTTAAAAAGTTACGTAAATCGTACCAAAAATCTCCTTGAAAATTAAAAAAAAGGATTCAATATTTTATATATTTATTAGGTAATTAAATTTAATTAAACTCATATTATTTTAACAAAAGTTCTCCCAGTTAATGAGCAAGATAAGCTTTTTATTGAACTTTGGATACCGAATTGTGCATTCGAGATAAAACCGTTCAAAGGTTTTTCTGTGTTGGTTTTTACAGACTATATTTTAAACGTCAATCAGGATTGTGTGTAACGAAATTAAAACCGCATTCACCGACCTTTCGGATATTATATTCCTTCTTCAGGGCTTAGAAACTGGTTTACACAGCGATCCAATTGTCAGTCTCGGACTTTGCAGTATTGTCCATGGTTTTAAACTGTTATTGTGGCAGGAAATCGGAAAAATAACTTTTTAGAGGACGCTAACTAACACTAAAATTTTTTTCCAATGTCCGGGGGTTGTGAGGTGGAGAAAAACCAGGCGTCTCATTCTCCAATTCTTTATTAGCAATTATATTTAATATAAATAAAGAATTGGAGAATGAGTCGCTTGGTTTTTCTCCACCTCACAACCCCCGGACACCAAGAAATGCGACGAGAAGGAAAACAACTAACATTTTTATTGCACTCATCTATAACACATTTCAAGAAACATTTACCAAAATCACAGCCTATCACTACCATTCGAAAAAAAAAACACAGGTTTCGAAACTATATCCTATATTAGATTAGGTTTTATTTTTACAGGCCGCCAAATCAATTTATTAGAACGCTCAAGGTCTTGAAATGTTTGGGACGGCGATTGAATGACGTCTGATTTTTATCGCTCGGGTCACATACCGAACGTTCGCGTTATCCAAATATTGTTCGTATTTAGAATGTTTACGGACCCCCAAGTCGATGTTATTATTTGAACGCTCAAAGTCTAGAAATATTTGTTAACGGGGAATCACAATTAATTCATATGAACCTATTTATCGTCGCTTACGCAATAATCGAGAAATAATGAAATAAATTCGAAAACCATACAATGTGAACGCTAAATTGTTATACGTGAATGAAGTATACCATCAACATGATGTGTTCGCATATCGTATTGAACTGCTCCGACATAATAAACTAATACATCATAACACAGCGGATGGTTGAGAATGAAGGTGAATTTATTTTTAATTTTTCTACATTCGATGCAGCAGCTTCTCCAATTCTACAAAAAGGAATATCCAGCCAGCTAAACTATTTTTTTTAGTCATTTTGAATAATTCCACCGTCCACTGAACAATGGAAACTATTTCGTCTGTAGGTCATTATTCGTCCAATTCAACAACGTTTACGAAGCGAAAAAAATTTCTGGGCTCACAGTAAACTGTCAAATAAGAGGAAACTGCCCGAGTAAAGGTGATATTCGTATGAACTCCTCGTCTGTGTGTCCGTCTGTCCTTGCGTCCGTCTATCTGAACAATCAGTGTCGAAGATCGCCATATTTGTCAATCATTAAAATCGAAGCAATATTTTCCATGGATGTTTCCTGTTCTGAACGAATTTTCGATATTTAACACATACTTCTTCCAAGATATACTTACTGAACGAAATATTCTTCCTCGTAGTATATAGTGATGAATGTTTTACAACCCATAAAATTAGAAAGTAGAAAAGTAGAAATTGTCGATAGGATAACGTTCGATTTCTATCTCTGGCTCACACACATTATGTGTAATGCTTTTTTCGTGGTTATGTTCTATCGGCTGCAGAAATCAATAGTTTTGCACGTTTGAGGTTTTTAAACGTTTAAAACGACGAGAGAATTGCGATTTTAAACTGTTGAAGCCGTTTAGTGCCGGTAATGCATTTTTGGGGGTCGTTGCAATAAAAATGTTCCCATTTTACAAAACTTGGCTTCTATTGTTAGGTTCACACATTGCACTACCGTAATTAATGTAATTCATCATTTCCTATTTTTTGGTCTCTTGGCTAGTATTTCATCAACAGTTGTAGATTACTAACGTTGCGGCCTTTGTATGCGTTTCTTGATTTTTCAATCGGTTATACCTTATTACCGATTTAAAAATGGAAATACGGTTCGATCTATGCACACCACTGGTTTCAATTCGGAAACATTTCGAGTCTTACATGGAGCTGTATTTCCTCGAGTGGAATAAATTCTAACCGATATTCGCTCCTCGAAACGTGGGCACTCCTTCGAAATGTTTCACTAATTTCAAGTGGGAGACAATTGATTTTGACGTTAAATACGCCTATGACGTGAACTGATAAATGATGTTAATTGCTCAATAACCTTTCAAGCAGTCTCGCCTTAGAAGTAATATGGGTTTTTACGGCAAGAGTAAACAGAAAACCCGGAATGAGTTGTCAGGCAGGGAAACGTGTGTTTGATGAGTGTACCTACAATGTCTACGTGTTCAGTGGATGGCGATGAAGCTTTTACGATGACAATTGGATCACAAGGAGCTAGGTCAAGTACTTGAAACAGGACGGTCGACTGTTGGAACAATAGTACGACAATAATTGGAGCCACTCGAGTTTACAAGGCTCAGCAGCCTCCTAATATGTGTGTGTACACTTAAAATTCTTCGGAGATACGCACCTCGAGTGGCAGCTTGAATAGCCCCATCTTTACTTTGGATAGGTCGCGTTTACTTCCACTGTCCTCGCTCTCCTAGAACAAAAACAAATTTTGAACATAAATTGTTTATCAACAAACCGATGGATGGCCTTTAGTTGTCAATAGATCGGTTCGATTTTAAAGTTTGCGGATAAATGTGGAACGAGAAGTAAACAGAATGATGACTAAATAATAATTAACACATATACATTTCAAACTCAATTCAGATGGTCATAGAGGTCATCATAATTAAATTTCGATTGATTAATACTTAATGCTAAACTGAGCTGAATGAACTTCCAAAAAAAAGGTTTAATGGTTTTTTAAAGAGCGCTGTACATCGTACGCAATATTATCAATAATATTTTTATTCCAAACCAAGAACCAAACAAAAAAAAAAAAAAAAAAAAAAAAAAAAAAAAAAAGAATAAAACACACTGCTCATTTAATATTCACTTAATTATCAACAAATCACTTACCAAAAACTCAATAAAAAAATCGAATAAAGAAAATTAAATCAACTTGAAATAATAGTGAATAATATTCATTTAATTAAAACTTATTACGAATTTTTATTACGTTTTTGTTACATGCAGCAACCTGTGTTTCGAAACCTCGAATTAACTCCTAAAATCTTTCTCAAAGATCCAATTCTGAACATTTCTTACGAGCGCATGAGCTTTGAGTCTGAAAATATCAGAATCCTCTCTCTCATAAAATCAGACTCGAAACAATAACTGAAAATTCTCTTCAAAATGTTATTAGAATTTAGTGCTTGAGGTCTGATGTGGATTCTGCGTACCACTCTGTACACAAAGCTTCAGTTCGCGCTAATAAGACTATCATCAGGTGTCCGATTGCCTCAAGGCGGACAAGCTGAATTGCAGATGTTCGCCTGGGGTACAATACAATGCGCGAGAAATAAAATGCCTACGGGCATTGTGGCAACCGATGATAGACGAATGAGTTGTTCTTGTAATCTTGTGACCCAACGAAGCTAGTTCGTGTACCCTTCTAGAATCGGCTTAACCTTAAGGTGGGAGACTAAAGTAGGCCCTAAAACAACACTTCCCTGACACAGTTGAGGATCTGCTTAGAGAAGAAAATGGGATCGCAGTCCTGCTGCGGAGATGGCGCGGCCTCAATAATTATGAATCAACTCTCGACAGCATAATGGTGAAACGAAGCTTCAAGCCCTAGAATTGAAGGAATCTGACCTCGTCCAAATGTAACTCGTTCCTCTTGGTTGAGTCGTCGCATCTCTCATTGTATTGGGTAGGTGAGGGGGAGAAGAAGGGCTGTGGTAACCTATGGTTCCACATCGCCCTGAGGATGCCCGAAGGGGCGAAAGTACTCGGCCAGAAAATAAAAAATCGGAGAATATGTCGCCTGGTTCTTCTCCCCCTCACCTACCCAATGTAACTCGTTCCTATTTAGCAGGTGACAACAACTGTTGCAACATAGCGAGATCGGTGTATGGCGGGCCTCGATGAATGGGATTGTGGGAGCCGAGTTCTTGGTTCTTATGCCAATTGTTGATTAAGGTTGTTCTACCATTGAATTTATGCAGTCAAATAATCAGTGATAGGGTCATACGCTATTCTTTCGCCGAGCTTTCGAAAAAAATATTATCATCATCAGGGCCTATAAAAAACACATAAACACAAGAAGCTGGCATCAAAATTATTCAGAAACACGTCGACTACAGAAGGAAATTACTTACTTAGAACAGTCTCATACGGTAGCAACATGACCACCGTCCAGAAACTCAGTTAATACGCAGATTGTAAAAATTTAGTTTGATTTAGTTATGCAAAACATAACTTATCAGAACACAAATGTCTAGCTAACCTCATATAAAATAATGGCATACTTTTCATTGCTGGCCGAAGTTAGAACATACTTTTAGATAAATGTTTAAAAAACTCCCTATTGCATAACTCCAACACGATTTAAACACTAAAAGAATATTTTAAAAACGTTTAAAAACTATTAAAACGCTGCAAAAATGATCGTACAGTAGTTTATTATTCCTTCGCTTTAATAATATTTTAAGAAGACTAGGTATCCATTTTTTATAGTAACTATTCCGAAAATTTGTGAATGTTCCCACCAAACAACAGATCGGAAGGTAGAAGGAAAAATTTCGACGCAACTATTATATTTTTAATCATTTTTATTTTTCTCGACTTTCAAGTTGAAAGCTAAATTTTTCATCTAACTGTACAGCTGAAGAATATCTTTGACAAGTATTCCAACAAGTATAGAACGATTTTTATAGCTCTAAGAACTATATTGAGTTAACACACCTTTTTTTCGAAAAAAAAAAAAAAATTGATAATACGAACTTTTTCCCTTTCAAAACGCCCAAGAATACCCTTAAAATTGAAGTTCCAGAATTGGGCTGTCGTAGGACCGAGATTGATTTTTGATGACAGAAATCTTTTTGCTGGATATTCGGATTCTACATGCCTTGGAACGTGAACATTAAATTATGAGGGCGTTAGAAAAAATTTTTTCTTGAGCGATTACAACGGGTTATTATTGAATAATAAACCAAAACTCACAAGATCACAGTCATGATCACAAAAGCATTATAATAGTTGAATTATAATGCTAATGTGATTATGACACTAATCTTGTCTGTTTTTAATGGTTTGTAAATGTTTCATAAATTTTTGATTAGTGTTCATATCGTGGTGGTGTAGTGAAATTGGTTTTTTAAATCTATTTAAGTTGGTTCTCACTTCGGCCAGCAAGAAAGGTATGCTCCCAGTGAGTCATTATTTTATAACAGGTTATTAGATTATTTTAGTTACAATCTGCGCATTAACTGAGTTTCTGAACGGTGGTCAAGTTGTGACTGTGAGACTGTTCTTAGTAATTTCCTTCTGTAGTTGAGGGGTTTCTAAATAATTTTTATGCCAACTTGTTGATGTGTTAATGTGTTTTTTATAGGCCCTGATGAAGATGATCATTTGACTGCAAATGCAGTTGTGGTATCTTACGTTTCAAAATGACAGAAATCACCTCCGTCACAAAAATCGGAGGTTGGTAACGGTGAATAATTTTCTAAAGACTCAGCTACATTTCTAATGAATTCGTATAAAATTATATCAGCTATATTATTACTCTCATTCTTAAAATCGAAGCTTAGTTTTGGAATAAAATTGGTATGAGCAGTTTTAGCAAAAACTTGGGATTCCGTTAGTTTTCGAATTTTCTCTTTCCCAAAACATAATTATTTTTCCCACTACAAAAAGATGGAATCGGATTTTTCTGCAGAAAATTCTGATTGCTTCAGAAAATAAAATGTTTTTGTAGCCACGCTAATTGTTCAAGAAATATTTTTGGATATTTATAATGGTACCCATACATTTTTAACTATTTTCTGACGCGTCTATACGGCAAATTGAGTTAATTATTTGTTATCGCCTAACATTTTCAGATGACAGTTTCGTGCTTGCCAAGCTATAGTAATTTCTAACAAAAACTGGCGAGTCTAAATTACACAATAATTTCGTGTTTGAATTTGCAAACAGGTAGGTAGAAATTCGTGCAGAGGTCAGTCGTAACATAAAATTTACCTAACAAGGAACTAAATATTATTTCTAGTCCAACTTACCAGCACGTTGACTTCCGATTTCAGGTTGTAAAAGTTGGAACGGCACAGATCCGACCGGGAATTTTTACTACTTGAACACTTTATTATCTCGAGCCTTCTCTAAGCCGGGTTCATCAATTAATCGTTTTGAATAAAGAAAATAAATCGATCGCATACGAAAAGACTGAAACCAGATAAGTCACAGCCTACGGAGGAAATTTATCGGTGAAATCTGCTCTCGAACTAGTTTGACACGTTGTTAAGATCAAACAACACACGGGAAGGGTGCAGTTGGTTCGAGGTACACCGTTATCTACACCATCGGAATGTAAATAACCAGTTCCGTCATTTGATAAGGCAATAACCCGAACGATCGCGGAAATTCCACTCTTGACAGCAGAACTTCGACTGGAAGGACGCGGGAAACCAAGATGGGGTCAAGTGTGTCACTTTGCCACAGTTCTGCGTTTCTCTACGGTTCGTCCCCACTATACGGAATGCCCCCACAACTAGGCTCAAATTATGTAAGGTTGGATAGAGAGGGGATTTCGTGAACTGCCTCGCCAGCTTCAGGTATTCGGAAGCGATCGACTCAAAGCACCATCTTCAGCGTTTCGAATTATTTCACGTCGGCCTAACCGCGAGCTATATAATTTACTTATCAATTTC
The DNA here is from genome assembly GCA_037159825.1 of Tupiocoris notatus. Taxonomy (NCBI): domain Eukaryota; kingdom Metazoa; phylum Arthropoda; class Insecta; order Hemiptera; family Miridae; genus Tupiocoris; species Tupiocoris notatus. Next base: position 112,475 of record JASJUZ010000498.1, read on the forward strand.
ATACGGGTCTAATGGTGCTACTGTAAATGTATTCAAAATGAAGATTGACCCTCAGCAGTTAATTGTTGTCATTGATCAGGATGGAGGTCAACGCAAAGTCAAAAATCTCCTTCGCCGAGCTTTCGGAATAATTTAAAATTTATAACTCAAAATTTATATATATATAAATATATTTTATTATTATTATTTTTTATTTATTTATTTATTTTTTTTGAGGAAGGAAATAATTATTCTGAAAGCTCGGCGAAGGAAATATTTGGCTTTGCTTTAACCTCCATCCAGATCAATGACAACAAGTAATCGTGTGTGTAAAAAGTATTTGTGTATAGCGTAAATGTCTTTAATTGGAATATATTTTTCTTATTTTAATCAGGAAAATCTCTGTTTCTCGCTGTCTTATCGTTTTTATGGACTTTTATGGAATTTTCTCGCAGTAAAGTAACTAAAAAAAACCGCTACAAATGATGACACAGAGGTTTATTATTCCATTGCTTCGATAATGATGTTGGAAGACAATAGTGGTGAAGACGATAGTGGTGATAGTAACTATTCCGAACATTTGTGAAAGTTTCCACCAAAAAACCGTTTGGAAACTATAAGAGAAAAACTCCGTTGGAACTATTGTAATTTTAATAATTTTTATTTCTCTTAATTTTCAAATTACAACTAAATGATTCGCTTAACAGCTGAAGGGAGTGTTTGACGACCATTCCAACGAGTATAGAAAAATTTTTATAACTCAAAAAATTCCCGAGTTATACCCTCAGGCCAAATTTGTGAAAATCTCCCAAATTCAACACAAGTTTGATGACTCGAGAACCAATAAAGTTCTAGAGTTATCCCCCACCCCATGCCAAATTTCTGAAAATATGGACTATTGTACGCCATAGCTGCGATAACTTGAAAACCATTAAAGCTATCGACCTGGCGATAGTCTTGTTCGATCCAGCGTCCAAAAATTTTAGAAATAGATACCAAATAAACCGTTTTCTATAAAAAAAAAAAGTCGGATAATACACATTTTCTCTTCTCAAACACCCAAAAATACTCTTAAAATTACGGTAGCGATTTGGCTAAAGAATTGGGCCATTATCAGGCCACGATTGATTTTGGTGAAAATTCCAAAATTTAGCTTTTATAGTTTTGTTTTTTAATTGGATCTTATGATTCTATTCGAGCCTTGTAACGTAAACATCAAATTTTGAGGTGTGGGGTTAGAAATTTTTTCTTAGGCGATTACAAAGGTTTGTTATGAATAATAAACAAAAAATTGGCAACAACCTTGACTTTTAAGAAGGAACTGCCCTTGTATTTTAGCCCTTCGCTTATTACTTGGTCTCTTCTTGCCAAGCTTTCTGCAACCTGTTTTTGTCCGCCGACCGTTCCCAAATTGCGCTCGGTTCGACGATTCAATATTTACAGCAACGAGGTGAAAGTGACGGCGAAACACCTCAATTACGCACATAAGATTCCCTTGTCGCCTGTTACTAGAGGGTCGAGCTCTTTCCGCCATGTTTACGCTAAAAGCTAAACTGGAAGTTGATCACACTCGCGAATATTCTTACTTCTTTCGAGCACGATGTTAATCCGAATGAAAACCAGGGGCAAAAGAGCACCATTTTCTTTAAAATACCAAACTTTGTTCGGCACTAAACGTTAATGCGTATAAAAGTTTATTATTCAGTAATAAACCGTTGTAATCACCCATAAAAAAAATATTTTTGACCCCCCTCAAAATTTGATGTTTACGTTTCGAGGCTTGTTGAATCCTAATATCCAATAAAATACTTCCATTTACTACGTAAACATGGAAGTAAAAAATTCTGTCGATTCGCCGTACGCCGTCAACACTTTTCTGACGAAACTATAAAAGCTAAATTCTTGAAATTTTCATAAAAAATCAATGTTGGTCTAAGAATGGCTCAGTTCTTTAACCAATAGTTACCTCAACTTGGAGGGTAGTTTTGAGGGTTTCATGGGGGAGAAAATTCGCCTTTTCCAACGTTTTTCAGAAAAGGGTGTATTTAGTATGAATTTCTGTAAATGTTTGCACGCTGAATCGAATAAGACCATCGCGGGGTCGATAGCTTTTTTGGTTATCGAGGTATCGCAGCTTTTGTGTCGAATTTGGGAGATTTTCAGAAATTTGGCGCATCATAACTCGAGAGTTCTTAGTGCTATAAAAATCGTTCTATACTCGTTGGAATGGTTGTCAAACACTCTCTTCAGCTGTACCGGAAAGCAACAAATTTAGCTTTTAATTTGGAAATTAAGAAACGTAAAAATTATTCAAATTAAAATGGATGCTACGGAGTTTTCTCCTATAGTTACCGATCTGTTTTTCGGTGGGAACGTTCGCATTTGGACAAGTTTCTTATCGCAAATGGATGGCCTTCTGGAACTATTATTGAAGCGAAGGAATAATAAACCACTGCACAATCATTTATTTAAAAGAACGTTTCAAGGACTGTCATTGATGTGATACCTCTTAAATTATATTTCATAGAGCTACACATCATATTTCTTTAATATTGTGCCTCTCTATGAATGGTTTTATCATTTTGATTTTTGCTCAAATTCTCCACGATGACAGGTTATCTGTGTGAATCAGAATGTATGCGAGATTAGGAACATTGACATCCTTTGGGACAAAGTACAACTACGTACCTGTAGCTGGAGCTTTGTAGGCCTTGCTCCAGCCTTCCTTTCCTACTCACCAGTCTACTGTCGAGTTGTCGAGTAATGAGAGCGACAGACTGGGGCATTGTTAGTGTCCGGGTAGCTCAGCTCTAGCTCTAGCTCGGAGGAATGCTATGTGGACTGAGGCTTCGGGGGAAATTAATTAATTACGCGAATTCCTCAGCCTTCTCACTTGTGCACTAACACTCCTTTCCTATTTCCATTAGGCCTCTTCTGATCCTCTCCAGATCTTCCTTCGCCGCTGATCCACCTCCGTTGATCATCGCAACCTCATTTGTCATTCTGTACGAAATTGACGATGTTCCCGCGCTATATAATTGTTGTTAACATTGAATCGTGTTACTGGAGAGTTTTAGTGAATTTCGAGAGAAAAAAAGAAAGAAGAAAAAAGAAAAGAAAATCGAGTTGAATTTAGAGAGTTTTAGCGTTTTTTGAATACTTAAACGTGGGAGTTTTGGTTACTTTGTTAAAACTATACTCGAATAGTAGTCGAGTGGTCGAAAGGCATAATAAAATTGCTGATGCGATCAGGGTAAGGAGATCGAAATGGTGACAGTCTCTCTTAGTCTCTCTTTCAGAAGCACTTTTCTCTTTCGCTCAAGAAAGTTTGGTGGCTGTGCTCAGGTACCTGATAAAAGTGTTGTTGTTTATTATCAATAATAAACCATTGTAATCACCCAAGAAAATAATTTTTTTAACCCCCTCAAAATTTGATGTCTTCTTTCGAGCCATGTAGAATCCGAATTCCGATAAAAATTTGGTGAACATTTTCGAATTAATATACTTGTTTTCCAATCTGTAGAGGTGATTTATCAGATAAATGATAAAAGTGACGTATTATTTCTGAGTAGATTTTCTCTTAAGTGACATTACTGGGAAATTTACTTTGTTGATTTTTGTCTGGGGGAACATTTTAAAGCACTGACACTTGTTCAGAGTAAACTACTCCTAATACAATAGCGTTAGTAGAGCTAAGGTTTTAAATAAGGTATTGGAAAGTTTTGGTGAATTTCGCGTTGTTTGAATACTTAAACGTGGGTGATTTGGTTACTTTGTTAAATCATATGTCTCTAATGGTCACAACAATCCGCCATCCACAAGGCGATAACGATAAGAAACGTATGAAAACGTATAAGTTTTCAAACAATTCGAAATGCAATTTTTGAAAAAAAAAAATGAAAAATTCTAAAACTCCCCACTAGCTCAAAAACTTGACGTTCAGAGAGAAAACAATCTTCGCATATGTAAAGCGCCGAATGCTACTTAAATGTCAATAACGTCTGATTTTACAAATTCACTGAGGGATGACGATCCATGAATTTTATTCATCAGACTGGTTTCTGCAGAAGGGATAAGATGAAGTCACCCTTTGTAATACCTTACGGTTGTACAATAAACGATATTTCTTATCATTTTCAAGATGAAGTCACAATCAGATTGTTTTAAACATGGCAGTTACAAATTCTTCGGCTGTGGATTCTATACCCTGAAGATGCTCGAACGGGCGAAAGTGCTCGGCCAGCAAATAAAGAATCGGGGAACGAGTCGCCCGGTTTTCTCCCCCTCACACCCCCGGGACATCAAAAATGCGACGACAAAGAAAAATTTTACGATTCTTGCACAACTTCCCTCGTTTCAGAATTAGACTTTTAGAACGATCACACTACGTTCATGCACTACGTAAACATGGAAGTAAAATTAATAGTTTCAACTCACCTGCGAACTAAAGTGAAAAGACACTTAACATGAAGAGAAGGGCTATCAGTTACGTTTGTAGATGAATCGGCTTGTCTTCTTTGCCCTAGTTTTCCTTTCTGTTGCACACAATTACGTCAACAAGTAAATTGCGCGTGTATTGCACTCGTTGGGTCGGTCCATCGTGCCTCTAAATCGTCCTTTAGTTGAACTGAGTCTCTTGTAACTCGTGCACCACTCACTGTCCGACCGGCACATATTTGCTTCTCGCGACGGCCGATTTGAAATTCGAAATATAAAAAAAAAATTCGAAACTTCCAAGCGAGGAAAGCGCGGAGTTATCACATATTATTAAATTTTCTGTGCAAACTGGGGCCCAATCAGGAGTTTCCGCACTGCCTCGTTCCTGTAGATTCCTGTAACACATGAAAATGACAAATTCAAGATCAACATTTTTTTTTTCGGATGAATCGCAAAATTTTTAGAAATCAGTCAAAGAACGTTCAAGTTATACAGATATAATAAGTTAATCAATTTATTATTACGTATTCTCGCTATGATAATAAATAATAGATAATCAATTTCCTTATCGCTCCGTAGGATAAGGCGATTGGACATTTCAGCCCCACGGAAATGAATTACTGTTGTGTCGAGGGTGAAAGAATACGCGGTTGAAAACGGGTGGAAAAATAATATATTGAATATTTGTATGAAAGCGAGGTTTAGAACAGTTCTACGCGTAAGTGTTGTTCCAGTCGTCTCTCGATAAGTCGATTATGTCGCAACTGAATGATACACATTTGAATACAATTCAATTTAGCCAAAATTAAAGTCTTCCCCAAGTTTTATTTTTATTTTTTCACTTTTTTCTTTAGAGTATTTGAAATTAATTGCATTTTTATTAGAATCTGATTTTATAAGAGTATTTGAAATTAATTGAATTTTTTTTCGGATCTGATTTGGTTGAAATTGAAGGCATTGATTAAAAGTTAGCTATGGTGAAGTATGTTGAATTACGTTGTACGTTAAATTCTATTTGAATGATTGGAGAGTAATGTTGAGAGAAATTGGTGCAGTTCAAACTAGATAACCAATATAAAGATGAGTCAAAACGATAGCTCAATTTGAAATTTCATTTCTTCTTTTTTGGTTTATTATCAATATTATTAAACCATAAACATAAACCATTGATTGCAATCGCCCAGGAAAAAAATTTCTAACCCCCCTCCAAATTTGATGTTTTACGTTTCAAGGCATGTAGAATCCAAATATCCAATAAAAAAATTCTGAGATTGATTTTTTGTGAAAATTTTAAGAATTTAGCTCGTATTATAGTTTGGCTGAAAAACTGCTAACGGCGTACGGCGGAAAGACAGAACGTTTTTTAACGTAAAACGTCAAATTTTGAGGGGGGTTAGAAAAATTTTTTTCTTGGGCGATTACAATGGTTTATTATTGAATAATAAACCAAAAAATCCTGTCTGCCCGCAGTACGCCGTTAACACTTTTCCGGCCAAACTATAATCAGCAAAGTTCTTGAAATTTTCACCAAAAATCAATCTCGGTCTTACGACGGCTCAATGCTTGAACCACATTGCTAGCTCAATTTTAAGGGTATTTTTGGGGGGTTTTGAGGGGGAGAAAATTCATATTTTCCAGGATTTCTCAGAAAAATGTGTATTTGGTATCAAATTATATCGATTTTTGGACGCTGAAACGAATGAGACCATCGCGGGGTCGATAGCTTTATTGGTTCTCGAGTTATCGCAGCTTTTGTGTTGAATTTGGGAGATTTTCAGAAATTTGACATTAGGGTATAACTCGAGAGTTCTTGGAGCAATAAAAATCGTTCTATACTCATTGGAATGGTCGTCAAACATTCTCTCGAGCAGTATCGTTAGGAAATAAGTTTAGCTTTTAATTGGGAAATAAAGAAAAATAAAAATGATTAAGATTACAATAGTTGCTAAGTTTTCCCTCATAGTTGTCATCTGTTTTGGTTTATTATTAATAATAAACCATTGTAATCGCCAAAAAAAAATCGAACCCCTCAAAATTTGATGTTTTACGTTTCAAGGCATGTAATATCCGAATATACAATAAAATTAAAAAAATCTGTTCACCGTACGCAGCTGATAAACCACTGTAGAATCATTTGCAGCGTTTTTTGGTGGGACTGTTCACAAATGTTCGGAATAATTAAAATCACAAATGGATAGTCTTCTTAAATAATTATTGAAGCGAAGGAATAATAAACCACTGTATTATCATTTGCAGCGTTTTTATGGTTGGTGGCAATACCTTTCAACTTGCCCATTGGTTCGCATACACATTTGAATACATTGTAACCAACATTAGAATAACCATAATTGAATTGAACTTGCGTCGATGAAAAGTTTGAATTCTGCTGTGACGAAATGTCACAATAAATCCTGCGTAGTTTCCAGACGTATACCGTGGAAACTAAGCTGAGATATTTTACTCGACATGGAGTATCAAGAAAGTGCTCTCTCCTAGAAACACATTGAATAAGGGAAGAATGTTTTAAAGCATTTGCAATGTTATCAGGTAACTTTGGGATGAAACTTGGACTCTGAGTGAGAATTGAATACTTGGCGTAACAAATGGCAAACTTCTGTCGAAAACTTTCAGTTCGAGATTAAGCTTGAGAGAGTTAGGAAAACGACTTGTCTGCGCAAGGAGACGACGGGTCAAAATAACGAGGTTCGTAGATTTTAGTACGTGCAAGCAATTCATGCGACAAATGGTTCAGTTCTAATGTATAAATTTGCAACTATAAAGGCTGCAACGTTAAAACTTAAAAAAAAAAAAAAAAAACCAATTTCAAATACCATAGTTGCTACAGAGTTTTCCCACACAGTTACCAACCTGTTGTTAAGTGGAAACGTTCGCTAATGTCCAGAATAGTTTCCATCACAAGTAGATGGTCTTATAAAATTATGTTTGATGCAAATGAATAATAATCCCCGCGCAATCATTTGCAGTGCGTTTTTATTGGATATTCGGATTCTACATGACTTGAAACATTAAATAAAAACTTTGGGAGGAGGGGATTTTTTCTTGGACGGTTACAGCGGTTTAGTATTGAATAATGAACCAAAATCGATGCAGTTTAATGGATTGAAGTAGATCGATAGTTACGATTGTTGCTAAAATTAAATTAGGCTCGAGAAAGCAGGGCTGCATCGTGAAGGAAATTGAACAGGGGTTTGGATTGTAGGACATTGAAGAAAGGTTCAAGTTTTACTCTCTTCTACGCCGTGATCTCGTGATAAGTCTCGGCTACCTCACTAGTTAAGTTACACGAGACCGATTACGTCGTGGAAGAGGAAAGGAGTTAGGAATGAGTTCAGGAAAACTGGGGACTGGCGTCACGTAGGTAGAACTTGGCTAGACGAAGAAAGTTGGCTCTTGAAATTGAAATATCTCACTTCAATCGATGAGAACCGGATGAATTCATCGTAGAAGTTGTTTTCTTTCTAAAGGTCACAAACTAAGGATATTCACCATTAATATTGAATCTAGATTTTTTACAATTACCTTACAGATTTCCATAACGAAACGAAAAATAACGAGCTTCCGAAATTATAAATGGTTCCCACCCTACTGTCATTCTTCATCATGGAAAATTTTCGTTTCAAATGCTTGTCTTGAGAGGATAGAGTTCGTATTAATTCTTTGGGAAAAATTTCTTTCAGTTCCCACATAATCTAATGACTAAACAGTTATATTATTTATTGCTGTTTAGCCAAGTCAGGGGAATCAAATCCATAGACGAGTTTCATCTAAAAATTCGATCAATCAAATTGATTACGTAATAAAAAATAAAATCTCGAAAAACTTCAATGCTTTAAAGCGGGATTGTATCTTATTTGAGAAATTAGGTCTAAATAAAACATATATGGGCTTTGGCTCGAAGAGGGCAATTTCAACTCTTGAATATAACAAAAACGCTGCAAATGATTGTACATTGGTTCATTATTCCTTTGCTTCAATAAAAATGTAAGAAGACCATCAATTTGTGATAGTAACTATTTTGAACATTTTTGATACGTTTTATGGTCATTCTAATCAGGTTTATTTTCTTAATTTTCAAATTAAAAGATAAAATATTCGCCACAATTAAAATTGTCGACTTCGCAATGGTGTATAGACAATGATTTCAAAAATACATCGTTATTTGAAAAGCGTTGGAAAATACGAATTTTCTGCTTCTCAAAAACCCACAAAAAAACCTCTAAAATCGAGGTAGCGATTCGGTGAAAGAATTGATCCATTGTCAAGCCAAGATCGATTTGTGGTAAAAATTTCAAGAATTACCTTCTACAGACGTCGGTAAAGTGATGACGGCATACGGCAAAAGGGCCAATTTCGGTTTATTATTAGAAAATAAACAATTGTAATCGCCCAAGAAAAAAAAATGTCTAACCCCCCTCAAAATTTGATGTTTTACATTTCAAGGCATGTAAAATCCGAATATCCAATAAAAAAATTCTGACTGTCCGCCTTACGCCGTTAGCAGTTTTCCGGCTAAACTATATTAGCGACATTTTTGAAATTATCACCAAAAATCAATCTCGGTCCTGCGACGGCCCGATTCTTGAACCAACTTGCTAGCTCAATTTTAAGGGTATATTTTTGGGGGGTTTTGAGGGAGAAAAAAATGCACATTTTTTTATATATTCATACATCATATAGGTACATTCATTTTTTATATATTTTACCTATATATTCATATTTTTCCAGGGTTTTTTAGACAAATGTTTATTTGGTATCAAATTATATAGATTTTTGGACGCTGAATCGAATGAAACCGGGGTCGATAGCTTTATTGGTTCTCGAGTTATCACAGCTTTTGTGCCGAATTTGGGAGGTTTCAGAAATATGGCATGTGGGTATAACTCGAAAGTTCTTTGAGCTATAAAAATCGTTCTATACTCATTGGAATGGTCGTCAAACACTCTCCAGCTGTATCGTTACGCAATAAGTTTAGCTTTTAATTAGGAAATTAAGAAAAATTAAAATGATTTAAATTACAATAGTTGCTACGGAGTTTTCTCCTATAGATACCATCTGTATTTCGGAGGGATTGTTCAGAAATGTTCGAAATAATAATTACTATCACACATGGATAGTCTTCCTTAATCATTATTGAAGCGAAGGGATAATAAACCACTGTACAATCATTTGCAGCGTTTTTCAATGGGAACGTTCACAAATGTTCGGAATAATTAAAATCACAAATGGACAGTTTTCTTAAATCATTATCGATGTGAAGGAATAATAAACCACTGTACAATCATTTGCAGCGGTTTTTTTTATTCTATACTCAGATTTTACATGCCTTGAAACGTAAAACATAACATTTTTAGAGGGTTAGAAAACATTTTTTCTTGGGCGATTCGAATAGTTGTTATTGAATAATACCAAAATTAGTACTGACATATCTGTTGATTTGAGATAGCTTTTTATGGAAATCGTACGATACTGAACTGGGATTATTATTTTTCCTATAACCACCCATATTTATGGCTTTTCATTTAACTGAAACGGATTAGAGTTTGAAGCGTTTTGATGTTCCGTATCCAATTTTCTGTATAGAACGCCCAAGTTCTGCGAATAGTAAGATGTTGACAAAACTCTCACTACTAAGTTGAGCGAGTCGCTAAAAAGGGAATAGTTACTGCGAAGTTTTGAGACGATTAGAAAGGGTGTCCCTCCATTGTATTTGGAAACTCCTCTAAGATTCCCCGTTTCAGACCGTCGGAAGAACCTTTTCAGAATACTATTTCTTGAGGTATTTCTTACGGTCGGTCTTACAGTTCACTTCAAACTTCAATATGCTTAAATGGAAGTTTACGGAACATGCGAAATACCTTGAAATGTTTTTCATTGCGTTTTTATTAATTACCCCACAAACTGGTACGGGTAATTTATTATATACATAACCAGCTTCGATAATTTACCTTCGCCGGATTAAAAAGTTGCCCTAACCAGCTAACTAGGTAACTACTATTTTCTATGACAAATTATTATAGCAAATATTATCTAAAACTAATAACGATTATCGCGTAAATGCTCTAAGATTGAGAGCGAGAGAAAACCAGGCAGCGCTCTGCATTTCTGCATTATTAATCAAATTAGTGCGTTTTTCCATGTTTCGGGCCTGGCTAGTTGAAATGAAATGAAATATCGTTTATTGTACAACCGTAAGGTATTACAAAGGTCCCTGGCTAGTATTTCAATCACACTTGTACTATACTAACGTAGTGGCATTTGTATGAGGTTCTTGATTTTATAGTTGTTTACACCTGTTCCGACTCAAACATGGAAGTACTGTGTGATCACTGCATACCATTGGTTTTCTTGGACGATTACAATGGTTTATTATTTAAACCATGTTTTATTATTTGCTTATTTATTTTTTATTATTTGCTTATTTATTTGGTATATTTTATAAACCAAATAAATAATGTATGCTGTGATTGTTTGTTTGGTTTATTTTGGGGAAATATTTTCAAGTTTCAAAATTAGGCAGAGCTACAAAATAATATCAATGACGAACTTAATATTCAGGAAAGAAGGTTTGGACAATGATATATACTGAGGAAATCATTATTAACTTGGTACGTTAATTTCCCTCATATTAGTTTATTTTATCAGCACGTACATAGCGTAAAAAGATAAGTTCTCATCTTCATCCTAACTGAAAACAAAGCGGTTCGAGAATCTGAATTAAATGAGAAATGAAATATCTTTCCATAAACAAACTAATGAGCACCTTTTTGCCACCGGGTGGAAAAATAAAGAGCATTTTTGTCGAGCGGGTTGTGGAAATAACGCCAGATTTATAGGGGTTAATGCGTGAGTCGGGTCGCCTGCCTAGTTAGTTGAAAAGGAGGGTCCTTGTGAGTGGAGGAGGGATCTACGTTGTACGTGTAAGAGAGAGATGGGCCACTCTAAATAAGTATGAGAGTATCGATTGTTAAGAAAGGGTCGGTCTACGTGGCTATGGTATTGGATGTGGGTGGCGTGAGTGAGCAAGCGAGTGGAGTTTCAAAAGTTCGCAATGCAGGCTACACAAACAGGAGCTGGGGTAAGGCCTACGTAGACGTTACCTCTCATATAGCGATACTCAGTGACTATTAACGATAATAATCGTATATGAAAATTTTAGAATTGTAATAGAATTATATGTAGTGTGAGATTGCCCTGTTCGAGCGATTGCAGTTCAGGTTCCACCGAAGACCTGAATGGAGGATATTTCGAAGGTAAATCACCATTGTGTGCGGGTATCGATGCTCTCACGCCTGAACAGTGACTTGGTCGCTTGTTCCCTGATCGCAGACAGCTGGTATCTCGCTTGAAAACAATCGGCGATTGGAAGATGCTTTACATTCAACCGTTAAACATTAACGGGACCAGAGAATGTTTAAGCCTCGATCAAAAGCATAACTATATTGGTTTATTGTTCAATAATAAACTATTGTAATCATCCAAGAAAAAAAATGTTTCTAAGCACCACAAAATGTATTGTTTTACTACAATAAAAAAAGAAGGGTTTTTTTATATCCAATAAAAAAAATTCTGTCCGTCCGCCGTCAACACTTTTCTGACGAAACTATATAAACTAAATTCTTGAGATAATGATAGATAAAATATGTATGTAATCTGAAAAGTCGCGGAAAAACCGATATTTCCGAAAATAGATCGATTCGAGAGCATCTGAATGTTTTTTTCCGGGATCGTTTTCTGTTGGCCGAACGACTTAACAGAATGACGGTGTTGTCTTGAAGGTGATGTCTAACAGCCGTCCCACGTCATCATTCGGGAAAATCAAACAATCTCTAGCAGTCCATCAATCCGTAGTCTATTAAATATATAATAAAATATATATAAAACTACAAAACTAGGAGGAGGAGAGGTATACAATTGATGGTATACAAAGCTGCGAAACGATAAAAAAATTTTGACTACATTTGTCAATTAAATCGAAATTCCTGAATACATTTTTTGCCCTTTTTTCGATTTTCGAGTTTGATTTTTCTTGAGAGAGGTTTTGTAAAATTTTGACTTTTTTCGAAACCACGTTTTTCCGCAGCTGATCGCGATTTTCTCGAAAAATTCTCACAACGCAATAAGATTTTGTGGGCGCATTTTGTTCATGGATAAATTCTTTAAACGAAATAGTACACGAATTCGTTCGTTGATCGATTTTAGCCGGAGCTAGAGCGGGCCAAAGTTAAAGTCGAAAATCCTTGGGTATACGATTGATTGAGAAACTGGGAATAGGTAATCTAATTTTGGTCCTAGTGCCGATCAATTGAGAGAACTTCATCGGCTGGAAAAGTCTTCTTCTAATTAGGCCTCTGTTCCAATTTTATTGCGCTTTGAAATTTTAAGACTCTGTTTTTTGCGTTTTTTCGCATGTTTTTCGCCAATAACTTTTGAACCGACCACTTTTACATAGGTATATTACTCACAGACGAGAAAGAGCTATCAAAATCCGACAATTTGGTGTATTTAATTATATTTTTATGTTATGTCCCCGCGGAGCTATTCGCGATCAAAGAAAAGTCAAAACACGTTTTTTGACATAAAGTGGAATATATCTCGAGAGCTATTACATACGCTAGCCATTTTCTTATTTTTAATGGATTCTACATTAAATTTCCTTCATTTTCTTCCACAGCACCTAATCGTTCCCATTTCGGAAACGTGACAAAAATAAATTCCAAAGTTGAAACTTCAAAAGTATGAAAATCGTAAAAAATTCAAAAAATATTATCAATCGTTCGAATTCGATTATTTTCACTTTAAATTCGAATTCTACGTCTAATTTCCTATAAGAATCGTTGATTAATCAAATTTGATCCGTACTGTAAGTAGTTGCAACGGATATTCAAAGTTGAAAAACGTAGGAGTGACGTAGTATTAAACCTGGAAAAACTGATAGTTGTCGTGAAATTTCCACCGTTTTGACGTCATATTCGGATTCAGCATTAAATTTCCTATAAGAATAGCTTTCAGAATCGCTTTAAAACGAAAATTTAATTTTTCACTATTACCGATGCCAGCGGAGCTCGGAGTTTCGGCCGGCGAAAAACCCGATTTACGGAAAATAATTTCTCTGGCTCTGTTTAAATTTTTTTCGTCAAATTTTTTGCTATGTACGTGTGTAAGGCGTTCAAATGAAGACTCCTGCATACTAAAACAGTTGATTTACATTAATTTTGACCCCGAAAATCACCGTTAAAGTCCAATTTTTGAGCTTTCAAAAACCGATTTTTTTGGACCACTTGCAGATTTTTCCGAGAAATAAAAAAAATCACAAAAATACATCTTGGTAAGACACAACTTTCCTAAAAATTTCAGATTTCTATCTGTATTGAGAGACGAGTAAAAATTCGTTAAATGGTCGGTTGAAAAAAATCGCAGGGGTACCCCTTGGATTTTTAGCGAAAAATTTTTTGGAATAGATTTCGCTCAAATTCAGCATAATGATACTTGATGATGTGTATATCAATAATATATGATTCATTCTTTGTTTCTTTCGCACTAAATAGATGAAAAGAACGGTTGAAGTTGAAAAATGTCATGTTTTCGTGTATAGTCTACTAACATTGTTGAATAACGCAAAAACGGTTGAAAAATGGATAGGTACATTACATTAGGAAAATGTGGGAAATTAAATTACCTATCTTTTGATATATTCTAATATTTGAATTGACGAATTTTTGTCTGAGTTATCCCCTGTGCAACTTACAAATCTCGGAAAACTTAAAGTTGTTACGTCTAATTCTGCTACAACTTTGCTCCAGTTGAAAAACCCAATACTTTATGATACAAAGTACATTCAAACACCTCTACCAACATACCAAATTACAGAAACTACTACTACCTACTATATAAACTACTATAGATTCCCACTCTCCATACACAAATAATCAACTACTAAACCCATACCTATACTATACTATATACTATACTATATACTATACTATATACTATACTATATACTATACTATACTATATACTATACTATATACTATACTATATACTATACTATATACTATACTATATACTATACTATATACTATACTATATACTATACTATATACTATACTATATACTATACTATATACTATACTATATACTATACTATATACTATACTATATACTATACTATATACTATACTATATACTATACTATATACTATACTATATACTATACTATATACTATACTATATACTATACTATATACTATACTATATACTATACTATATACTATACTATATACTATACTATATACTATACTGCTCGTCGTTTCTGTTATCCCAGAGGATGCATCAATTCGCTGATTTTTAAAGTTATTAATAGGTACAATTAACTAAATTTATCGTAGCTATTGAAGAAGAGGCTGATAATATCTCAATGTTAACTTACCATCGGCGGCTTACATTACAGCGCATTTAGAGCCCTTCAGTATCCAGCGCCTCCAGCGCCTCTTTTCGCCTGTAACAAATGCGTACAGTTAAAAAATAGAAAAATAAAGTTATAAATATCCACGTTCAGTTTTCCTCTAACATAAACAGCCGCTTTAGATATTTTTAGCTATAAAATTCTCCACAGCGTTTTCGCCATTCTCGTTAAACATAGTAGGAAAAAGTCATAGAAGCAGAGTAAAGTAAAACAACTAAAGATTTTCTCTCGGACGAAATTTTCTTCTTTTTTTTATTATTATTATTTTTTATTATTTTTTTTTTTCTAAGAAACTTTTGCATATCAGCAGATATTCAAAAATCCAGTTTCCAAATATATCTCAGAAATGTGAATGATAGAATATAAATGCGACTTCAGTGCAAGCTTCGTAGCATTTTATTATAATTAGAAGCCATTTTCAAGTATTTTAGCCCTTTTGCATCATTTTCACGGCGACTATAGCACATCAATCATTTTCAAGATCATATTTGTTTCATTTTTCAAGCACATTGCATTGCGATTTCAATAAAATTGTATCATTATGGATATCTAGCATTTTATTTTTCGTTCAGAAGGTAAATTAAAAGTAGTAAAAATAGTTAAAATAAGTGAAATAGTTAAAATAAGTAAAAATAGTTTCTAACTTCTAAATCTATGGATATTCTCCCTTTCAACTCCATAGACGAGTTGAATTAATTCGTTAAATCAAGATTTTTTTTTTTTTTTTTTTTTTGTAAAATTTCACGTTTTTATGCTTTAGAAAAGATTTTAAGAAGAACGTAGGAGATTTTAAAAATTTATCTTATCATAAGTGGTATATTTTTGTGGTAAAAGGAATAAAACTGACGTTTAGCTGAATGGGAACTTCAAATTAAATAAGAATATGAATCTTTTCATGTAAAAGCGTTCATATTATGTTTCATATGATAGCTATCTAACTCGAAAAGAAACTTGCTGGCTGAGCAGTGACAGAAGCTTGACACTTCAGGTCGTTTTCTTGTAATCAGTTCCAGATAAGGACCCGTTTGGCTGTTCAAGGTGACAACGCAGACGAAACTAGAATGAAGAAAAATTGTACGTAGATGCCTGAAGGGCTTCTTTTTCTTGTCAGTCCGACAAGGCAGGCTTTTCGAATGCCACCCTTCCAACATTTTCCAGTTCTATCTCTCCCTCTAGCCACAAGTTCAATTGCCCACTTATCCAGCCCGTCCCGGCAGCTCTTGACTTCTTAACGCCACTCGATCATTCAACCCCAACCCAGGTCCTAGTCTTCTTCAACTTCCTCTTTATAAACTCATAAATATTGACAAGCTGAAGAAGGATAGGAGACGACGAGGGAGATAAGAATTCGACGATCTTCGAGCCTTCTATGGCATGAGGTGGAGAGAGTCTTCCCTAGGAAGAAAATAATGTCGAAAACAAGAAGAAGGGAAAGAGCCTTTTTTCAGGCTCGTCTAACAGGCAGTCGAGAGGTGAATTATCAAGGCAAACGTTACTCCACAAGTGCCATCGAGTCCGAAATGAAATTCATTCAACTAATGATAGTTAAACCAGTGACGTTTCGGGTAAATCTGATAACTCACCGATGCTCAAAAAAATTACTACGCGATTTACAGTCACGTTTTTATTTGGCATATAATCATGCAAAAATCGACCCAAGTACACCCTAAATTATTTTGGTCCGTTCATTTTGTTGACGGCATTTCAGAAAATGTTGAAATTTGAGGCGTTTTATAACCCCCCCTCAAAATTTGTTGTTTTACGTTTCAAGGCATGTAGAATCCGAATATCCAATAAAAAAAATTCTGTCTGTCCGCCGTACGCCGTCAACACTTTTCCGGCCAAACCATAATAGCTAAATTCTTGAAATGTTCAGCAAAAATCAATCTCGGTCCTACGACGGAACAATTCTTGAGCCAACGTAAAACATCACATTTTGAGGGTGGTTAGAATATTTTTTCTTGGGCGATGAAGATGGTTTATTGTTAATAATAAACCAACATTATTGAATAATAAACCAAAAGGAACTTCGATGCCAACCAACTAGACAATATTTTTAATTGCAGAACGAAAATCGTTTTAGCGAAACGCGCCATTTATTAGAAATTAGCAAACGATAATTTTACTATAGTATCTGGAGCTTCTCGTCGGCGCGAAGTTGATTTCTAGGTGGTCGACGAAATCACAGCGGGGGTTACACTGAAGAGCTAACCGATTTGATCTTACATGCCAGCTGTTTCATGTAACCCGCACCATAACTCCACAATGTTCAGCCGCGTCTTCTTTTTTCCAGGAAATATTTTCAAGAATTATGTACTTATACAATATCAACAAAACATGTTTCACACGAATCATTCAAATATTAAAACTGCTGAAGTGAACGAATGAGAGAGAGAGACATTTATTCAGAAGTACAGCAATAATATTTCAGACAAAATAAAAATCGTTAGGAAAGGAGAAGATAGTTACAAGAAATAGAAAATGACACTTCTAGATACTTTAGTGAATAATATCACCCGTCGTTAGGCAGAGCCTGAGTGTATTGATGGGTAAGAGTCGTTAAGTGACTCTATGGAACGTTACCCTATTGCAGATATTGCGGATCGTCGAGTAATACAATAGAAAAAAATAAGACAAACTGCGAAACACTATAAATTAAGAATGGAGGTTTCAGGACGAAGTATTTCAGGGTCACAGTTGCATAAAAACACTAGGGCCTAAGCGCCCATCAAACATGGAAAGCTTCCATCAATCAACACCATTTTTTAATGGTGTGTATCTATACTCAGCACTGGGATTTGTTTTCGAGATACATTAGACTTAACGGTAAAAAACGTATACTTTTCTCCAAGCGATAATAACTCTGCGGGGACTGAACATAAATTTAGTTTCAAATGAACCAAGTAGTTTGATTTTGCTAGCTCTTTCTCGCCTCTGAGTATTTACCTATCGTTTTTTAAAAGTTATTTGGCAAAAAATAGGCCAAAAGTCCCAAAAAGCGACCTCATAACATTTTAAAATTCGATATAAATAAAATGGAGGCCTAATTATACAAAGTAAGACTTTTCAAGCCGATGGATTTATCTCTATTTGACGACGGCGTTTTCTTCTGTTTGGTAAACGAGAAGTACAGAGCATATAATTCAATGTTTTCTCCCTTGGTTTCCGAGCTGCGATACAATATCCGGTGACTATATTTATTCCGGACACCCTCCTCGGCCCATTATCTACCTTTACCGCCGGAACAGTCGTCAACTATTGTTATCATCTCCACAGCCTCCAGCTTAGGTGGCTGGAAACGGTTTCCACCGGAGGGAAAACGAAAAATACAGATAATATAATTCACCTGTATACACAAAGCCAGAAATTATGTAACAAATATCGACTGCAGCAAATATGCGGCCTGTAAAAATCAAAATACATATATAATACCCTCACATTAAACAGTGAAAAAGCGTCACCTGCGCGTCAAACAAACATTTTAAGTCAAACATTTAGAAACCTCAAACGTTAAAAAGTACCTAACAATTTTTATGGCCTGTAAAAATAAAAAAACGCTGCAAATGACTGTATACAGTGGTTTATTATTCTTTCGCTTCAATAATCATTTAAGAAGACTATTCATTTGTGGTTTGAATTATTCCGAACATTGGTGAACGTTCCCACCGAAAAACAGACGGTAACTATAGGAGAAAACTGCGTAGCAACTAGTCTATGGTCTAATTCGATTCAGCGTCCAACAATCTATATAATTTGATGTCAAATACACATTTTTCTGAAAACCCTGGAAAATATGCATTTTCTCCCCCTCAAAACCCCCCAAAAATACCGTTAAAATTGAGCTAGCAATGTGGTTCAAGAATTGGGCTGTCGTCGAACCTAGATTGATTTTTGATGAAAATTTCAAGAATTTTTTAGCTATTATGCCTACATAGTTTAGCCAGAAAAGTGCTAACGGCGTACGGTGGACAGACAGGGGTTTTTTTTAAAAATTACTACGTGTCTTGAAACGTAAAACATCAAATTTTGAGGGGGTTTAAAAAGTTTTTTTTTTTTCTTGGGCGATTACAATGGTTTATTATTGAAGAATAAACCAACAGAAGGAGAAAAAACGTCTAAATTGTCATATATCTCAACTGCACAAAGTGTTATCCAAAATTCAATAAGAGCTAATTTAGCACATTGACAGGAAAAATGTTCTGAAGGTTTCAGTGAGTTTCATTCATTTTTCACGGAGATAAGGCGATATTTGCCACTTTTTACAGACAAGCAGATAATTGAACAGAAAGTGTTTCTGAACATAGTAGCCAGCAAATGTCTCTCAAATTCACCGAAATCAACTTTCCAGGCGATCACAATACTTCCGTTTACTACATTGAACATGGAGCTTAATAATAATCTAATATAATGTCAGCAGCTCGTAATGACATGCCTGAAAAATATTTTACATTAGATAATTACAAATTTAATAATTGAACCAATAACGCAATACAAAGGCGCGTTGATATTTCGGCGAAATATCCCGATCATTACGTTAAACGTTCCTAATTGGCAAAATCTTGTTTACTCCTGGAATTGATTTAATATTAAAAGGCGAAATTTCTCAGTCGTGCAAGAGCCCTTGTGGACGGATTTGCGGAGTCTGTGCCCCCTCTGACCCCATCAGCTCATCGGCCAAACCTCCCAGCAACCGACGATCGATTTCCCATTGACGGTTCAGAGGCCGCTCTGAGTTACGATGATTGCGCCTGCATTAGTATAATTGCGCCCCGTTCGACCGCAAACCGCCGACTCGCTAACGCTGACATCCAATTCGGTATTCTGAGTGATACAAGCACTTCTCTCACACTCTCGTCCACTGCGGTTTGTAATGACTATTCAAGACGATAACAGTGGGAACTGATATGTAAGCATTTGCTGCTAGCGAAGATCGATTTTGCACAGAAGTTTTACAAAACGACATAGCCCATCAATTGGTTCGAACTATATCCGATCCATTTAGTACGTCGTTGGGTGGACGAAGGCTAGCGAAACTTGAGAGTAACATTAAAATAAATGCCGAAGGTTTGGAACCAATATCAGTGTATCAAACTAAGAAACGCTAAGGTTTGGGCGAAAACGCTGCATTATTGAAGGAATCGCAGTCAAATAACTTGCGAATGGAATAGATTGAGCTTTTGAACGCATAGCTCAGGATCTCCTTTACTTTTATTTTTCAAGAGGTTTTGAGATAATGAGACGATTTATCATCAAGAGTTCATTGACGCTTACAGAATAATTCCAAGAAAAAAATGTTCGAACTCCCCTCACAATTTGAAGTTTCACGTTTCCGGTCATATACGTAGAATCCAAATATCCAACAAAACAAATATGTCCGTCCGCAATCAACACTTTTTTGACAGAACTATAGAAGCTAAACTCTTTAAATTGTCACCAAACATCAATCTGGGTCTGACAAAGGCTTCTTCAACCAAATAACAAACTATTCTTTCTGGATTTTGAGAGGGAGAAAACCCGCATTCTCCAACCTTTTTTCAGACAAAGGTGTGTTTGGTATCAACTTCTATAGATTTTTGGACGCTGAATCGAATGAGACCATCGTGGGGTACTATAGCTACATTGATTCTCGAGATATCGAGAAGAATTTGGACAATTTTCAGAAATTTATCATGAGGATAAGTACAGCTCGAGCTATAAAAATCGTTGTATACATGTTGGAATGCTCGTCAAAAACTCTCTTCAACTGGCGAAAAATTTAGCTTATAATTTGACATAATTGAGATTTGACATAATTGAGGAAAACAAAAATGATTAAAACTTTAAAAAAAAAAATAAAACCGACTTCAAAAAGTTTGTCTATAAAATACACTCTGAAAAGGAAAAAATAACAAAAATGTCCCAACTTCGCAGCAACTCATTCGCCAACTACACATTTTAAGGACTTCTTTACTACTCGTATTGACCTGACCACTTCCTGATTGATTGGATCACCTTCCCCAATAATATAAAAATTACTATTTCTCATTTCCCAAATGATTAAAAGATTTTCCTTTCACCTCTGAATTGCCTCCAGATTGATCATCTTTTGGAGTCGGCGCCTCTCTTATATTGTATTGGAGAAGCCTATAGATTCCGAATAGGTAAGAATATAAATATCATGAGTTTTCACGATTCTTGAACAGAGCAAAAATCAGCATTTATGACAACTGATTATTAACAATATCGATTTGAAGACGACTATTCACGCCCCTTCCTAAAAACCGTTTCAGATTTCTCTAAGAATCTTCACGTCCAGACCCAGACTTATTACCTGGCACCTATTAATTTATCGTAAATTCATATTTATTTGTAACCATCGGGTAGTCATTTTGCCAGAGAGGCGCCGACTCCAAAAGATGATCAATCTGGAGGCAATTCAGAGGTGAAAGGAAAATCTTTTAATCATTTGGGAAATGAGAAATAGTAATTTTTATATTATTGGGGAAGGTGATCCAATCAATCAGGAAGTGGTCAGGTCAATACGAGTAGTAAAGAAGTCCTTAAAATGTGTAGTTGGCGAATGAGTTGCTGCGAAGTTGGGACATTTTTGTTATTTTTTCCTTTTCAGAGTGTATTTTATAGACAAACTTTTTGAAGTCGGTTTTATTTTTTTTTTTAAAGTTTTTTTTTATTTTTCTCTTTTTAGTGACTTACAATTATGGACAGCTCCCTTCACACAATTTTCCCAAGCTTTCATTATTGTGTTCTTGTCACTTACTACTAACCGTCCAAACTCAATTCATAAGTCCGTTGAACGATGAAGTTCTAAAGTATAATGATTACCTAACTATTTTCAATGTTATTATGTTGATTGAGAGTGAGTTTGAACGTTTGGAATAATCCATCCACTGATTTGGGTCTCTTGGTCAACATACCGGATACTTTGATCCCATTGATACACCTACCAAAACTCAAATAATTGTCTACACCATTACTGGTTACTGAATTGCACCAATTCACTCGTTCTTTATTTCTCTAACGATAATAGAGTGATAATTTTCTCAAGCGTACCCGCAATCGCACTGAATGAGAGAATCCGAACTAAATTTCAGAAATTCGCCGAACGTTTGTGCATTAACATGAAGTTATTTGGCCTTCAAAACGATGTTATTTATTGAAAATTTAACGCTGAATTCAAATCTTCTAACGAGAATGCCATGACTAACGTAGTTTTTTTTCTACAAGCATAAATAGTCCAAAAAACGTGATTTTGAAACAAATTTTTTAGAAATACGGCCTAAAAAGTATCTACTTTTAGTCCAATCAATACCAAATTTGGATCACGTAAACTAGACTCAATTGTGAACAATTTAAGTTTAAAAACTATGGAAAAACAGTTTAGGATTGGAAGTTGTGAGGTCTCAAACACAGGTCCATTAAAACATCGATTGCTCCCTTATTATGCCACTTAAACTTGATTTTTTACCATCGTTAGAAAGCTCTAGCTAAGTGCTTTCAAGTGCAGTAGTGTTCATATTTTTTTTCTCGACGTGGTTGGGAACGGTGCTCGAAAAACCTCAAAAAAGTGAAAATTGGCATCACTTTTTTTGTTACACTTTCTTCTCTACACGCTATATTAGAATGCCGAACAAAAAATTGAAGCTAGGCCCTTGTAGGCAGATAAATTATGAACAAAATGACACCAGAAACAAAACAATCGAGCAAGTATTCTAGAAGTTATAAGCTTGCAAAGTCAAAACTTCCTTTTTTCGCGAAAATCACGTTTTCCGGCGTTTCTCCGCGTCTGGAGACGTAACTACTGAATGGACTCAATTGAAAAAATTATGGGACCTACCTGGATAGTAACCCTTTCAAACAAAAAAAAAAGTAACCCGATCGGACGTACAGGAGCTGAACGCCGGTGGACAACACATACCGAAAAAAAAAAAAAAAAAAAAAAAAAAAAAAAAAAAAAAAAAAAAAAAAAAAAAAAAAAAATCCCGCTAGACGACCATAGTAACCTCCTCCTTGTTTGAAGTCGGTTAAAAATTAAAACAGTTGCAGTTTTTAATTTTAATTTTTTTGTTTTATTATTATTATTATTATTATTTTTTTTTTTTTTTTTTTTTTTTTGTAGGAGCGTTTACAGACGTTCGGAATAGTTAGATAAAAAATTGGTTGTCTTATTACATCATTATTGAAGCAAAGGGACAATAAACCAATTTCCATCGGTTTTAAACATCAGCCCCAATATAAAGTATTATATGCTATGACATGCTAGCTAAAGACCGGTGGTATTTTTATTTCAAAAAATTGTTTTCCAATAGGCGTATTTGTGTTTTTTTAAAACAGCGAAACTATCACTTCGCTTGTTTCATCGATTTTTTTTTTTGTTATAGGACATTTGGATTATACGTGCCTTGAAACGTTAATCATCAAATTTTGAGGGGGGTTATTTTTTTCTTTTTTTTCTTGGGCGATTGCAAGTGTTTATTATTCAATAATAAACTAAAAGAACTGTTAGAGGGATCTGTTCCGTTCCAGACCAATAAGGTGACTCGGAAATGGCGAATTATACGGTTATAACGAAGGCAATAGAAATTCAAGCGGAACCGGTTCGAAATCCAAGAGCATGCCAAATCTACGTGACCTTAAGCGCCTTGAGCCGTGATGAGCCGAAATAATCGGTACTCCACTAAGGATTTTACCTCGAAGATAAAGAACTAGAAAATTCAATGCATTGGTATCGAATTATATCAATAGTACTACAATTGCAATAGTAAATTTTTGCCTGCTATGCGCATTTTCGCTCGTTGCACCTGCAGTGTAGTAAAGTGCATCCACGTACGGCAATCGCATCCATCTCGTCTATCCGATTCTATCGCATTTCATGTTCGAGGAACAAATCATTCGCGGATGTAATATTATTATCTTCCTCCGCGCGGCGGTTGGAGTGTATGAAAGATACAATATGTACTTTATAACTTGTTCCTATCCTGGTTCCCCGTAAGGCCCTCAGTATTCCTATCGCATTCCTCGCTCGTATATATATATACACTGCACATGTACCATCATACGAAACGCTATAACGGAAAAAAGAAAAAGATAGCGAGTTCTGCTGGGTGTTTTTATTCTTCCCTCTCTCCGCTTCACGTTTCTTCTCTGAATTCCCCTCGTCTCCTCGCTTGATACACCCGCTCCGATCTTCTTTCCTTTTATTGCTGAGAGTGCTCTTCTTATCCCCTTTCACCGACATGAGTATTCCGCGGCCCTTATCAATTCCACACTTACTATGAAAACATTGTGAATTCAGATCTCAGCGAGTGAAACATCTTAAAGGGGAATTGAATCCAACCTAAATCATTCGGGGAAATTATGGGGAAAATTTCATCTGTAAAGCACAACTGGAGAGTAAACCGTCAGGAATTAAATGTCAAGTTTTAACACATACGACCATCATATTAAAAACCATAAAACGTTGAAAATTAGGTTAAGAGAACGCTGCAAATAATGTTTTTACAATGGTTTATTATTTGTTAGCTTCAACAATGATTTAATAACACCATCCATTTCTTGTCCGAACAATGTTCGGAAATTTTTCGGTGTTAGATGGATAACTAAAAGGGTAAACACCGTAGCAACTATTGTAAATTTGATCATTTTATTTTTTAAATTTTTTTTTTTTTGCATTTTCAAGTTGAAAGTTAAATTATTTGCCTTGTTTCACTGCCATTCCAACGAGTACAGAACGATATTAGTAGCCCCAAGAACTATCGAGATTGCCAAAATGAAAATCTCCCCAACACAACACAAAAGCTGCGATGCCTGGAGACTTGTCTCATTCGATTAAGCGCAAAAATTTATGCCAAACGCACATTTTTCTGAAAAAAAAGTTGGAAAATGCGGATTTTCTCCCTCTCAAAATCCAGACGAATACCCTGAATAAATTCACCAGTTATATTACTGCGATTCCGTCAATAAGTAAAAGTGTTATTAGACATTTATCAATTAGACATTCGGAATCTAAGCCCGTGCTTTGATTTTTAATCATCAAATTTAGTAGAGGGTTAAAAAAAGAAGTTAAATACTATTTTGGGCACTTGAAGTAGTTAATGAATGCCTCCAAATTAGGAGACACTTTGCAAATATATATTATTTGCCGTTTTTTGAAAGCGAGCCATGCAAATTTGCATGTAAGATGAGAAGTGCCGCATTTTTTTACATTAATTGCGTGCTGATCAAGCCGAAGTAATGGCATTAATTGGCTTTTCGATCGGAGATAGCCTTTCGGGAACAGTCCTCGAGACGGGCAAGGGGTTTATATTGGAAAAAACAAAAGTACACTAAGCTCGACGGCCGATCGACGACCTAAATAAACATCGAGTTGCCATCTTGGTACCTCTTGTTTATTTTTGCCCTTCAACAATCGACGAGTAATGGAATGAATAAATACATTTTCATTTCGCCGTCCCTCGATGAGATAAATTTTTTCCTAGCGCACTGCTTGCAGTGAAGAAAAACGGTTGCCGCGAGACGGTTATTTTATAAGTTTCTTTTTCTTGAGCACCTTGAAAGGTCAAATTAAATTGCAGGTAGATGCGACGACTTGAAGGCTACCGACAAACTCAATTTGGTTCCGTTGAAACGCTATTAGTCTTGATGAAAAAACTTTTCATCCGATATTTGAATTTGGATATTAGAAACCTGATGGTGGAATTACTCATGAGCTATTGCTCGAAGTAAGAAAATTATATAGTATGATATGGAAATCAGGTAGATTGGAAATTAACTGATAGCAATGAATTCACCAGTTCAAAATTGATCGATTGAAAAGAAATTTCATCCCACAACTCAACGATGTTTTTTTAGAACATTACTCTGAACAAAAATGGTACACAACATCCCTTCATTATGTAATTACGGAATTTTTTTTCACTTCCATGTTTACGTAGTAAATGAAAGTATTGTGATCGTATGAAAAGTCGAATTCGAAACGGAGGTGAATTTGGAAGGAGTTTTCGTAGTACTATACTCGGAAACACTTTTTGGACCGAATGTCTGTGCGTCCGTTTGTTTGTCAACCTGTGCGTCCATCTGTCCTTGCGTCCCTCTGCATCTCTATGTTTATGGTCAAAAGGTGACAAAAATCGTCATATCTCCTTGGAAAACTATTCTAATTCAATACAAGATTTTCAGAAAAGATTCTCCCAGTTAAGATGGCGTGATTTCGATTTGCAGTACTTTCGAGGAATAAAATATTGTTCCATGTTGTTTATGTTTTTTTTCTAAGTAGCCTTGATAGCCAATATTTTCGATAGGTAAGCCTTAAAAGGTTCTTTGTGGCATGCAGATTACGTTTGATTTTGATTTTTGGCTCACATGCAGTAAGCCGATGATATGAGATTTTCATCAGCTGCCTGCAAAAATGCACATTCCAACGCTTGCGGTTTTTAAATGTTTATAACGACGAGAGAACGACGCCTCATTTCTTCTTCAGGACTGGTTGCACATTTTTGGGTGTCCTTGCTATTAAAATGATCCCATTTTACAAAATTTTGCTTGTATGTTTGGCTCACATACTGCACTTCCGGATTATTAATTTAATTCGTACGTTTTTCTATTTTGTGTTCCCGTAGCTAGTTTGTTCAATAACAGTTGTTTACTAACGTTGCAGCCTTATTTTGTGTTCCTGATTTTTATAATTGGTTACCGACTCAAACATGGAAGTATAATATGTGAACTGTGCACGTTAGCCTTTGCCACGATGTAATAATTAGCTTTTTAGCAAAAGCGTCTATTAATACATTTTTTCCACTAGCCCTAGACTGAGCCCTGCTGAGTTCCTCTTCACAAACTTCTTTCTGCTAGTTATAAATTTGTATTTTCCAACTCAAAAGAAAATTTTCCTACAGGAGATACCTTATTAATCCCACAACCCAAAAAAAACAATAATAATAACAAAATGAAAAAATCCTTGCAGAGTACAGTCGGTTGTTGGTAAACAGACGAAGATTCTGAGATGTGTAAATTTGTATTTTCCAACTCAAAAGAAAATTTTCCAACAGGAGATACCTTATTAATCCCACAACCCCCCCAAAAAAAAAATCAAAAATAACAATAATAATAACAAAATTAAAAAAATCCTTGCAGAGTCCATAATTTCTGATCACAAATATGGATATCGCGGTTCATCGTATAACGCAGATCGTTTGTATCCGTTACGCACTGAAACTGGTAGAGTGTGGTTTCCTGTTTCAGACAACTCCGTTCTCTCAGCTGGTTCCTATCCCGTGGGTATCCCATCGGATCCCGTCACGCCGTCACGGGCCGGCCCGCCCTCCCAATCGATACGTGGCCTCGTTCCCGGCTGCTGCTCCTCCTTCGTCATCCCTCTTAACGTACTTTAACACGCAGAGATCCTTCCAAGACAGCAGAGAAAACCTGGCAAGCGATTGATTCGATTGTTTAGGGAAAATATAGTATTTTTATTATAGTGCGTTACCGTTATGATGCTACCTTTTAATCAGCCGAGACTAGTCGAGAATAGACATTTGTAAAACTGTATTTTATAACGTCTCTGAAAACACAGTTCATTGATTTATTCAGTGGATTCAACCGAGGTATGAACGAGCGTAACTTATTTGAGTGAGGCACTTGTTAAAAATTGGAACGAAAGGGTCTGTATTATATTATAAGCGATTTATTAAAACCAGGAAAAAATAAAGAAGAAAATGAAACAGACTATTGCTGATTCTGTATTGAGGTCAGCAGTCAATATTTCGTCTGATAAATTTGTGAAACATAGGAAGGTATCCAATTATATTTACTGACACAAAAACAGTACAAAGGAAAGGCATGATAAAATAGCTGATGTGATCAGGGTAAGGAGAGCAAGACGGTGACAGTCTCTCTTTCAGGAGCACTATTCTCTTTCACGCAATGAACGTAAAGTTTAGTGGCTGTGCTCAGGTACACGATAAAAATGTTGTTTATTATTCAATAATAACCCATTGTAATTGCCCAGGAAAATAAATGTTCTAACCCCCTCAAAATTTGATGTTTTCCTTTCAAGGTATATAGAATCCGAATATCCAATAAAAATTCGGTGAACATTTCCGAATTAATATACCTGTTTCTCGAATCTGTAGAGGTAATATCAGATAAATGTTAAAAGTGACGTATTATTTCTGAGCAGATTTTCTCTTAAGTGACATTACATGGGATATTTACTTTGTTGATATTTGTCTGGGGAACATTTTAAAGCACTGACCTTGTTCAGAGTAAACTACTCCGAGGACAATAACGTTATTAGAGCTGAGGTTTTCAATGATAAGGCATTCGAAAGTTTTTAGTGTGAGGAAAATTATAAAATAATAACGTTTATCCTTTTCCTTGTCGTCGCATTAGGTACTTGAAGATGCCCGAACGGGCGAAAGCGCCCCAATAAAGAACCGGAGAATGAGGCGCCTGGGTTTTCTCCCTCACAACTCCTGGACATAACGTTTTTTGGAAAAACATCTGAACTTGAAAAGTTGAGCCAAAAGCCAGGGACAGTTTTGATTATACATCAGAGAGAAAAGATAATGTCAGCTTCAACGTTGCCTGGAACGTAGCCGCAGTACGGGCCTATTCACATGTTTACATTTTGAAGCACTTTTAATTGATTATCCATTTCTTATGCTCTCCCAATAATGAAAAATGGACATTTAATTTAAATAAACGTTGATCTGTGCATTTTCAAATCGATTACTAATTTCTTATGGCCTCCAAATATGAAAAATAAACGTTGGTTTTAATTCGCTACCATAATATATCAAAAGACTCAAGATGAACCTCAATTTTTGCCATTGGATCAATAATTATTAAACACTATTGTTCTACCAAAGTCGCCCTAAATATCATTCAAATCCCCTCAACAAAAGACCTTCTATCGTCCGGTAGTCGGAGCCTATGCCGCGTTGGTTCTATTAGTTGGAGGTGCCTGCCAGGCTGCGGCTCTGCGACCCCGTAGAGAGAACCACGAGAGACTGCCAAGACCAAATGATAGGAAGGAGAGTTGAACAAAGAAGGGATTGACGATGTAACAACGGCTCAAGTAAGCAACGATGGGAGATCAGAATGGTTCACATTGCAACGGATTAGCTGTGTATTAGCAGTTAAAACACAATGATCCATAAACAAAACAAATTTCTTCGGACAAATTTTCAAAATTAAATAGTCGCCACATAATTGAAAATGACCCTGTAACACAGTTAGGTATCGAGTTGTAATGACTGTGTTACAAATGTATATGTTGTGAAATATTAAGTAGTAAAAAATCAGTGACAGTGGTATATTATTCTATCGCTTCTATAGTGATTTAAGAAGACTATCCATCGGTGATAGTAATTATACCAAAAATTTGCGAACGTTTCCTGTATATGAATACGTTTCCAACGTTTTTAAGGAAAATATGGTTTTGGTATCAATTTCTATAGATTTTTGGACGCTGAATCGAATGAGACCATCGCGGGGTCGATAGCTTTATTGGTTCTCGAGTTATCGCAGCTTTTGTGTTGAACTTGGAGATTTTCAGAAATTCGGCTTATTTTATAACTCGAAAGTTGTTGGAGCTATAAAAACCGTTCTATATACCCAGTGATGGGATGGCCATCAACCACTCACTTCTACTGCCCTGTTAGGCGAATAATTTAGCTTTTAATTAAGAAATTAAAGAAAAATAAAAATTATTAAAATTACAATAGTTGCAACGGAGCATTCTCTCATAGTTAGCAATCTGTTTTTCAGTGGGAACGTTCACGAATGTTAAGAATAATTACTATAACTCTTAAACTTTAACTATAACTATAACTCTTAAATCAATATTGGAGCGAAGGAATATTAAACCACTGTACAATCATTTGCAGCGTTTTTATTGGATATTCGGATTCTACATGCCTTGAAACGTAAAACATCAAGTTTTGAGGGGAGTTAAATTTTTTTTTCTTGGGCGATCGCAATGGTTTATTATTGAATAATAAACCAAAATCCGACTGAGAGACAAGAAATGCTGGTGCCTCAAACCCGCACCTAACAACAGTAATGTGAACCATCTTGGAGGGTAGTCGGTGATAGATGGGACGCCGGACGAAGGGTGAAAAGGAAAGTGGAGAGTGAATGGAGATCAAGGGTAAACAAAGCCTTCTCTCAGACTGAAGCTTCTGTTCTAACAGCAACGTAGGAATTTCCATTGATAGTCTTGTTCTCAAACTCCGTAATGTTTACTTCTGTTTCTTTGATTAAGCAGTTGGACGAAACGGAAATCTCAGCGTGTTTTGAAACTAATTTTTCTTTGTTTTCATCATTTTCTCACAGGAAACGGGAATTGTATGAGAGTAATAACGCTCTGTCATTATGATTACGAGGCGTCCTGTCTGAGGTCCTGTCAGACCGAATCTCGAGTTTTAAATTAAAAAACGTAGCAAATGATTTCACAGTGGTTTATTAATCCTCCCATTCAACAATGGTTTAAGAAGACTATCCATTGGTGATAGTAATTATTCAAAACATTTGTCAACGTTCCCACCTAAAAACAGAAAACAATGAGAGAGAACACCGTAGCAACTATTGTAATTTTATTAATTTTTTTTTGTTAATTTTCTAATTAAAGTCTGAATTTCTCGCCTTACGGTGTAGTTGAAGAGAGTGTTCGACGAGCATTCCAATTAGTATAGAACGACAGCTCCAAGAAGTCGGTTTTATTATTTTTTTAATGTGTTTCAATCATTTTAATTTTTTTAATTTCCTAATTAACAGTTGCATTTTTTTGCCCTACCGTACTGCTAGAGAGAGTGTTTGACTTATATACTTTGAGTATATAACGATTTTTATAGCTCAAAGAACTCTCGAGTTATACCCTCATGTCAAATTTCTGAAAATCTCCCAAATTCGGCACAAAAGCTGCGGCAACTCGAGAACCAATAAAGCTACCGACCTGGCGATGGTCTCATTCGATTCAGCGTCCAAAAATCTATAGAAATTGATACCCCCTCAAAACCCCCCAAAAATACCCTTAAAATTGAGTTAGCCATTTGGTGAAAGAATTGAGCCATTGTCAGATCAAGATTGATTTTCGGATTACTCCAACGTTTCTATTAAACTATAATATACATTCCTCTAACTTCCTCATAAAAATTCTAGTCTCCCAGTGTTATATTATATCCACTTTCAGGGTCTGAAAAAATCAAAACAGTCAATATGCGAATAACGCGCATGCATGTGATCCAAGTGATTAAAATCAAAAGTCATTATATCACCGTCCAAAACAGTACACGACCGAAAGCTATCAAATATATTGATTTTTGCGGCCTGTAAAAATCAAACTGAAAATTAACGCTTATGAAGCAATGAATAAATCTCATGGACATACAAATAATGCCATTCGCGTGAGACGAGAGATCATTTTATAGACAGTATAGTTGAAGTGTGTAAATCAGACTTCGACGTGATTATTATCGAGTCTATCTTCATTATTTTGTAAAACATATTTTTGGAGCAGTTAAATAGCACTATTTGAACTATATCTCCAATAACGCCATCCAGATTGAAAAGATATGTGCGTAATACTGATGTTGTCAAAATCTCGTGAAAAATCAAGGAAGATTTGGAGGAATATTATTTGGAGAAACATATTTGGGGGTCGAGGAATATTATGAATGTACGGAGGACGGCTAATTATTTACTGAATCAGCTAAAGACTGGCAATACAGAGCGAAAAAGGAGGAAAAGTTTGATCGACGATGAACTCGTCGTAAGATTCATCAATCTTTGATTAATTCTTTCGATGAATTTTTAAAAAATAGCGAACACAATATTGGATGGCAGGGGATTGAGGTTTTTGTCCTAATTGAACTAAACTGTTAAGTAGTCCCATGAGAAATTCAACAGCTATTCCGAAAATTAAAGGGCCGTATTAAAAATTGATCTAGATGCGTCTGAAGCTCTAAAGACCTCCGAAGGTCAGATGACTTTGGAAAGGGATGAAAAATTCATCGAAGAAGAGCGGAACGATTTCAGAGGTCACGCTTCGAATCTCAAATCAAACTACTGTCTCGTTGAACTAAATGAGTAAAATTAATGAAAATATTATGTTTTCACGCGGGAACTATCAACTTATATGTAACATCAAATTATAATTGCTATTATTATTATTGTAAGAAGTAATCCATCCTAAGCGAAGAAGGTTTCTTTTATGCTTTCACTCTTCACGTGTAGTCACAGTAATTTTTTCTTTGCTCGGAGGAGTTAACGAGCAATTTAGACACTTTGGTACAAAAAATATGTAATACAGATATTTATTTTTTATACTCTTCAATACTGGGCGTTAAGAGTTCATCTGGTTGATTTTCCTTGTGAAAAGACAACTATCCCTAGCAAGAAATGTCCTATCGGAACAAACCTGTAAGAAATTTTTTTACTCCCTCGTAACCTCATTAATTGTTTATTTATTTTATGTTATATATTTTTGGTTTAGTAGTCAATAATAAACAAATGTAATCGCTCACGAAAATTCTAAACCCCTCAAAATTTGTAGTTTTAAGTTTCAAGGGAGAGTCAGAATCCAAACATCCAATAAAAAAATTCTGTCCGACCGCCGTAACACTTTTCTGATGAAACTGTAAGAGCTAGATAGTTGATTTTCCAACTTTTTCCAGAAAAAGGTGCATTTAGTATCAAATTCTATAAATTTTTGGTCGTTGAGTCGAATGAGACGATAACGTAGTCAACAGATTAGATGGTTCCCGAGTTATCGTAGCTTTTGTATACAATTTTTGAAATTCAGAAATTTGGCGTAACTTTAGAATTTTAAGAGCTATAAAAATCCTTCTGTACTCGTTGGAATGCTCGTGATACACTACTTAAGCCTTACTGTTAGGCGGAAAATTTTGCTTTCAATTTGGAAATCAAGAATAATAAAAATGATTAAAATATTAGGGCTGCTATTGAGTTTTCCCTTATAGTAACAAATCCGTTCTAGGCTAATATAGCAAAACGAACATTCAAACCGTTCTGTGAGTTTTCAAAATTCTGAGTCTAACCAACGATTCTAGCTGCAAGAGTTCGCAGAGAAATATTTACTAAAAATTTCCAAAAAATGCCGGTCGGGGAATTTTGTTTTTGTTTTGATGATCAAATATGTTATTGAATTGGTGATAATTTTTAAGAATATGTGTTTAAATGCTTATTTAGTATAATTTAATAGGGTTCCATTCCAATTAAAAAGAACGCCCATTTGTGCTCCTTTATCCTGTTGTTTATCCGATAATAGTTTAGCAGCGTCAAAATTTTTACCGACCGGAAAAATAAACTTCGCAAACGTACGGGAAAGTTTCGTAATATAATTATTTTGCTGCGGCTCCATCAGCGTAACACCGGGTGCTGATTTCCGTGATTTAAGGTCTGGCGATTGTTTATACTGCGGGTTCACGTTTTCTTCTAGAAACAAACAAGTTGAAGAATTGCTGATCAAAAGGAACAAGAAAGGGTGGAAGGAAGCGAAGAACAGCGGGCACAGATCGCCTGCACCCGCCTTTGTAGCCCATCAATCTTAGCCCCATTTCTCTCGCCGCCGCATCGAATCGTGTCATGAACTCTCTTTCTCTCTCGCTCTCTTTCGCATCGTATATAAATGTCTCGTTCTCTCTCAACGCTCTGTTCTCTCTGGACCGCAATCCTTTCCAGTCCGCGATCAATCCAACGCGTAGATTGTACATGATCAAATTACTACGAGAAGGAGCGATCAGTTCTCAAGTCCGAGCTATTCCATCAACCGTTCGGCCGAGGGGACAACTCTAACTCCAACTGATTCGTTCCCGTGGAATAGCGGAATCGTGAAAAACGAATTAAAGCGTGGGAAGAAAAGGTGGGGAGCATTATGATAATCCCCGTCGGCTGACGTTCAAAAGAAATCGTTATCAGACAGAAAAGAGAGTAAATTATAGGAACCGAAAAACGATGTGGTTCGCCGACGATGTCGTTTCACATCTTTACGTTCCACCACGGGATATCACAGAGAATGAGAAATCGGCGCTAAGTATTTTCTCTAACGAAGGTACTCTTGCCGAGCTCAAATTTATGCTAGTTTCTCAGTAGGAGGATAATGAGAAAGATAAAACGGACAAGAGCACAAAGGCCTCGGACATTTCAATATTCATCTCGTGTTGCTTATATAAGAGCGCCTAGTTTATTAAAGCTGATATTTTTGCTCAAAGAGAATAACTTTTTGATTTTGGTTTATTATTCAATAATAAACCATTGTAATCGCCCAAGAAAAAAAATTTCTAACCCCCCTCAAAATTTGATGTTTTACGTTTCAAGGCATGTAGAATCCGAATATCCAATAAAAAAAATTCTG
Source organism: Tupiocoris notatus (assembly GCA_037159825.1). Lineage (NCBI taxonomy): Eukaryota > Metazoa > Arthropoda > Insecta > Hemiptera > Miridae > Tupiocoris > Tupiocoris notatus. The sequence goes on from JASJUZ010000498.1 coordinate 146,746, forward strand.
TCCGTCCGCCGTACGCCGTACGCCGTACGCCGTACGCCGTACGCCGTTAGCAGTTTTCCGGCCAAACTGTAAGAGCTAAAAATTTTAAATTTTCACCAAAAATCAATCTCGGTCCTACGACGGCCCAATTCTTGAACCAACTTGCTAGCTCAATTTTAAGGGTATTTTTGGGGGGTTTTGAGGGGGAGAAAATTCACATTTTCCAAGGTTTTTCAGAGAAATGTGTACGTGGTATCAAATTATATAGATTTTTGGACGCTGAATCGAATGAGACCATCGCCGGGTCGATAGCTTTATTGGTTCTCGAGTTATCGCAGCTTTTGTGAAAAATTTGGGAGATTTTCAGAAATTTGACACGAGGGTATAACTCGAGAGTTCTTGGAGCTATAAAAATCGTTCTATACTCATTGGAATGGTCGTTAAACACTCTCTCCAGCTGTATCGTTAGGCAACAGGTTTAGTTTTTAATTAGGAAATTAAGAAAAATAAAAATGATTAAAATTACAATAGTTGCTACGGGGTTTTCCCCTATAGTTACCATCTGTTTTTCAGTGGGAACGTTCACAAATTTTCGGACTATTTAAAATGACAAATGGATGGTCTTCTTAAATCAATATTGAAGCGAAATAATAATAAACCACTGTACAATCATTTGCAGCGTTTTACTTCCATGTTTACGTAGAAAATGGAAGTATCATGAGCGTCTGAAAGCGTTCACAGTACTATACGCAGAAACATTTTCTGAACAAGTGTCTGCGTTTCAAAAAATGACAAAATCGTCTTATTTCCGTGAAAAATGAATAAAACTCAATGAAGTTTTCAGAGAATGTTCTGTAATTTATAATGTTCTGTATTTAATTTCTGTTTAAGTTGAAGTTGTTTCTGTTGAAGTTTTCAGAGAATGTTCTGTTATTTCTAATGTTCTGTATTTAATTTCTGTTTATTAATTTATTTTATTTTTTGTTCATGTTCTGTTATTTATTTATTTATTTACTATTTGTATTTGTTTATTTTTTTTTTTGTCATATTTATTTGTAACCATCGGGTAGTCATTTTGCCAGAGAGGCGCCGACCCCAAAAAATGATCAATCTGGAGGCGATTCAGAGGTGAAAGGAAAGTCTTTTAATCATTTGGGAAGTGAGAAATAGTAATTTTTATATTATTAGGGAAGGTGATCCAATCAATCAGGAAGTGGTCAAGTCAATACGAGTAGTAAAGTAGTTCTTAAAATGTGTAGTTGGCGAATAAGTTGCTGCGAAGTTGGGACTTTTTTGTTATTTTCACCTTTTCAGAGTTTATTTTATAGACAAATATTTTTGAAGTCGCTTTTATTATTTTTTTAGGTTTTTTTTGTCAAGTTATTTTTGCGACATTCTATTCACGATAAAATATGACACACGCAAATATTAATATTTTATGAAGGATTGAATTCATTTTGTTTATTTTTCGAAATATCAAACTTGAACCGATCAATTACTGACTCGTCACTTCATCTAGTTAATTAACCGAAGTGATCCTTCTTATTTTCCATCCTTCGGATCAAGAGCTAACCAAGATTGAAGTTGGATGAGTCGGAACGTTTATCAAATCGTGTTTCCTTTTGTTTTAATGGGGCCTATCTAAGAGGCGCTAATTTTGAATTTATCGAGGAGGCAATCGAACGAGGGTGAGCGTTAAGCGAGCGCAAGTTGATGTTTGTTAAGAGTTATACATAGCCGTTAGATCTAGTATGCCTTGAAGGCGGTGTCTAGGCTGAAAGGCTGCGGCTGGAAACCGCAGGGCTGAGCTGAGGCTTTCAACTGAGCCTACCAGCTAATAAAGGTTTCTCTCGCTTGCACCAAATCGGATTAAACATCTGATACTAAATAGTTTACTGTTCAACCTCTGTTCGTTCCCTAGGTAAACATTTTCAAATAAAACTAGCCCTTCCAGAGGTAGAACGAAGCGGTTCAAATTTTAATGAACATTCGACAGCAATAGGGAGCATTTCAAGTATAATGCAAGTCGAAATCGACGACGAGTTATTTCTGCCTTACTTATAATTATTCAATTCGTGCAACCGTTTATAATCAAATTATTATTTCATTCATTCACTCGTCGTTGAAAAATCCTATTCCAGAAATATTTCGCCCTTACTTTATTAACAACTTAATGTAAATTCCGCAACTGAAATTCGATTGAATATTATTGGAAGCAAGATGCATTTTTGAATAATGTCGTTCACTCAAAATTAATAAAACATATTAGGTTTCATGGAATCTATTTTTGCTGGGAACAAGACAAAATCTTCATGAATGATAGACTGCCTATTTTTTTCTAGTTCACCATTCTTCTCCAGGTAAGGGCAAGATTATTAAACCGCGGCGAGAAATAGCAACGAACCGAAGAGAACGGAAGAAAAAATGGCGTTCGACGGACGGACAGAATTTTTTTATTATATATTCGAATTCTATGTACCTTGAAACGTAAAATATCATATTTTGAAGGGGGCTAAGGAAAAATGTTTCCGAGCAATTTCAACGATATGTTATTAAATAAAATACGAAAATGTACGGAATCTGTTTATATCAACACTCACAGTTTGATACAAACCGACTATACTAAAAGCATTGTTATTGACAACTGAGAGGCAACTCCGCTTTTAGGAGACAATAATGTAAAAACCTTCAATAGTTTAGAAAACGGGTGCTCAATCATTGAACAGTCAAATCTTCAGTGAATAGCGCTGTAATTGTTCTGTTTACCAGCAATCAATTAAAGAAAACCTAAGTGAGGTCACTACACATAAAACCATTTTTTTTAGCATCAAGTAATTCATTTGACCGCAAGTCCTTGGATGAGAATTAGAATACGACTAAACCGTAACTAGAAAGGCAAATATAGCACAAGTTGAGTAAATAATTAGCTTTATAAAATTTGCAAAAAAGAATACACTCGTCCTATCGTTAAAAATGTAAGATACTATTTAAATACAAGCTTTCATCAGTTAATTATTGTTGTTTTTCATCATTTAGAGTAATCGTATTTTAATTAGTTACAAGGTACAATTTTAAATGTACCAACTGTAGAATAAAATTCAAGTTAGCACAATAAGCATATAAGGTTGAAAATAAAGGAATATTTAAAATAAATCATTCGGCTGCAGTTGTGAGATTGATTAACGAGAAATTAGAGTCAACCTCAAACCGCCACAACGTACAACGCGGGCGTAGACAAAATCTAAAGCTCGTAGCTTGAAAACTTCATAGAAAATGACAAAAATACAAATGAACAACAAATCGGAAAATCTACGAATAGGTAGAAACGTCAATAGTTGATGAAGCAACGAATAGTGAATGGTAAAATTCGATTTGGGAGCACACTAAGGTGGTGACAAAATGTGCGGTTATTTTACTCTACCTTGCATAATTTATCTACCTCGTTATATTAATTTTTGTCGAAGCTGAGCCGAAACGTTGCAATTCAATTGAACTGGGCGGAGATAGGGACAGAACACACGAGCACCACCGCCCATGCGTTCAATTACGAATTCAGTCGGTGCACTTAGCCTAGATTTTCTCTAGAGATCGAGTAACGCAAGAGCGAATTTCATTTATCGGTCGGACACTGGTAAATATTACATTGACCGAATATAAGGAATATTTACGAACGTACGCAATGGTTCTGGTCAGAGTTTGATTGTTATTTGAAAGAGGAAGCCCGACTGGAAAATTTGTAGGTCGAACGTTTCGTAGTCGATGTTGGTGGGAAATGCTCGGATTGGCGAAAGGGAGAAAATAAGATTAAAAAAGGCGGAAAATTGAGGGTCTTGCGGTCGGGACCAAGGCGGTACCATGCAGTATTCGGGGCACACAGGCGAATGTATGTCAGCCAGCCCGTAACATGCACTGGGGCCTCGCCCAACCGATCAGACCGACCTAAGCGCTTTCCGTAGCCGGTTTTCCGCAAAAGCGACGTAAATTGCAACGAATCCGAGCGAATAGACGTGTTTTAAAAAGCGGGCGATGATTTAATAGAAGGGCAGTTAGGGCGAGAGAGGAAAATATTAAGTAAACGAGTCGACGCCGGAAGACGGGAGTGCTCGGAGCTGTGAAAAATACGATATTATCAGCGCGAGGGGGTCAGGTGTAGGTGGATCAAAGCGATAATTCTAGACGTTGAAGACCGACATCGTATTATGAAAATATCTCGAGCCGATGATCAGCTCAATCAGTAATACATCGAAACATTTCTAGGCAAAAATATTGAAACTGTATTTTACCTGAGTACTATGGGGCTGGCAGCAGCGGTGGCATGATTTTCCGAGGTCCCTTTCCCTATGCACTGGCACACACTCACGCACACTAGGCGAGATCGGAAACCCCTGGGCTGTGTCTACTCTGGCCGCGATGGAAAGTCGACGCCCAAATCGGGCGGGTTGGCGAACGGGGGTTCCATTGAAGTGGGGGTGAATACGGGGAAACTCTCTCGGCTTGGGGAAGTGAAAAATCAATAAACGATTTAGTTACAGGGGTGGACGCCTCGCAGCGCCACCAGCCTGATTAACGGGGGGGGGGGGGTGTTTATGGTTGGATTTTGTACCTAAAAGCGGGAGCAGAACTGATTCTTATAGCGTGCAAGGATGTAGCAATCGAAAAAAAAAAACTATCATCAACCCGAAAGTAGTGATAATTCCGGGGGTTGTGAGGTGGAGAAAAACCACATCGCCCTGAGGATGCCCGAATGGGCGAAAGTGCTCGGCCAGCTAATAAAGAATTGGAGAATGAGTCGCCTGGTTTTTCTCCACCTCACAACCCCCGGACATCAAGAAATGCGACGAGAAGGAAAAGTAGTGATAATTGACCACCACGGAAAAATAATACGATACGAATGTTTTATCCCAGCTAAACTTAAAAACCGAGAGCTGAATTATTTTTCGGTATTCAGCTTATTATTCGATAATAAATATCTTCTTTTGGGAGTCGCTCTTTTTCTGATATTGTTAGGATGAGGGGGAGATTGAGATTGCGACTTTTATCTCCTACCTATGGTCATAGGTACCAGATGGACCTATGCAGCCCTGAAGATGCCCGAATGGGCGAAAGATCTCGGTCGAGGAATAAAAATATGGAGAAAAAGTCGCAATCTCAATCTCCCCCTCATCCTGACAATAATAAATTGCAATGGCCAAAGAAGAAAATGTATTCCCCTCAAAATCTAATGTTTTACGTTGCACGGCATTTCAAATCCGAATATCCAATAAATGAAAATTCCGTCTGTACGCTGTGAAGATTTAACTTATCGTTGAATAATAATATTTAGAACTCAACTTGATTGAATTTATGTAACTAATGTAAACGTAGAACTGTTCACTGAGGAACGATCCCACCGAGAAAAAGATAGGTAACTATAAGGGAAAACTCCGTAGCAACTATTGTAATATTAATCATTTATAATTCTAATTAATCATTTTTTGTAATTTCACATTATTTTATTCATCTTGATTTTCAAATTAAAAGCTAAATTTTTCGCCCTACGGTACACTTGAAGAGAGTGTTTGACCAGCATTCCAACGAGTATATTTATAACGATTTTTATAGCTCCAGGAACTCTCAAGTTATAACATAAAATTGCCAAATTTCTGAAAATCTTCCAAGTTCAACACAAAAGCTGCGATAACCCTAGAACCAATGAAGTTATCGACCCCACGATGGTTTCATTATATTCAGCGTCCAAAAATCTATAGAAATTAATACCAAATTCACAATTTTCTGATAAACGTTGGAAAAAACGAATTTTCTCTCCCTCAAAACTCCTTGAAAATACCCTTTCAATTGAAATAGTGATTTGGCTGAGGATTGAGCCATTGTCAGACCAAGATTGATTTTTGGTGAAAATTTCAAGAAGTTAGCTTCTATAGTTTCGGACGACGTACGGACAGAAATGTTTGGTTCATTTTATTGGATATTCGGATTCTATATGCCTTGAAACGTAAAACATCAAATTTTGAAGGGGTTAGAAAAACATTTTTTTTTTTTGGCGATTACAATGGTTTATTACCTATTGAATAATAAACCAAAACGCTAAATGCTTGACATTTTTACAAACAAAAAATGGCTCAATTTTCAACCAAAAAGCTTCCCTAATTTTAAGGGTGTTTTGGTTGGGAAGAAAATTCGTAATTTCCAACGTTTTTCAGGAAAAGGTGTATTTGGTATCAATTTCCATAGATTTTTGGACGCTAAATCGGATGAGACCGTTCCGGGGTCGACAGCTTAATTGGTTCTCGAGTTATCCTCAATCGCCTAAGTTATGGTCACTTTGGAGTAGGCGCCTCTCTCATAGAGGCAGATCTTAGAGAAGCCAATACAATCTTAGTTAGCAAGAATATAATTGTCATGAGTTCCCATGATACTCTAATAGAACAAGCCAGCATAATTATGAAAGCCGATTTTCAACAAGAACAATATGACAATGACTATTTACGCCTTTTCCTTAAAACAATTTCACGTGTACCTATGGATATTTATGTCCAGACCCAACCTTCTTCCAGCTAATTTATTATTTAGGCACTCACTAATTGATTGGAGATTCTAATTTAACTGTAACCATCACCTCAGTGTAATCATCCGGTAGACATTACGCCAGAGACGCGCCGACTCCAAAAAGTGAACATTCTGAAGGTGATAAGTCATTCAATCATTTGGGAAATGAGAAATAATTATTTTTTATATTATAAAGGGAGGTGGTACAATCAATCAAAAAGTGATCACGTCAATACGAGTATTAAAGTAGTCATTAAAACGTGTACTTAGTTGGTGATTGAGTTGCTCTGAAGTTGGGTAATATAATTTTTTTCCTTGCAGTTTTCATTTTTTTTTTTTAAGCTATTAAAATCGTTATAACTGAATAATAACGTAGGATTGGTAGGTAACGTTGGATTGGGTAAGGATAAATGATTCTACTCGTCGATGATGCAGTAAATACAATCACATTTATTTTTTAGAGCTTTGCTCTAGGACATGAATGACGACATACAACAAGTGAAGAATAATCAACCGAAAGAGTGAACGAAAAAGAAGAACGTTCACAACGCAAGTAGAAGAAAACAACAAATAATATCATTTGTCAGCAGTTTGAGCAGACAGCACCATAGCTCGTTGACAGGAGACGAGACTTTCCTGGAGAGATGAACAAAAAAATAATTCCTTTTTTGCTACTCAAAAAGGAAATCTATAAATACACTGCATATTTTTACTCTTGCAGTTTAGTCAACATTAACGGGGTTCGGCCCAAGGTGCCTCCGAGGAGAACGAACCAACAGATGGCGCTGAAAATCACTCTGACCTTGACCGGCCGGTCGTCAGTACTTAATCGCTAACCCAATAGATCGCAGCAGCCTGGACCACCTCCAACCCCTCTACCTTTCCCACCGTTTTATTCCCTCTCCGATGTGTATGTTGAAGAAAAATACCGTGCAGGTCGACTCAAAAATTTAAATGCCCAAGGCCATGAAAGTCGAGGAGGGCGATTGAACGACGACTGATTTTTATCGCGTGGGTGACGCCGTACTTTTCGGTGTTATTTTAGCGTATTGACGATATTGTGATTTTTACTGACAGCATAGGTAAATAATTTCAACCGTATACGGATAGCACACATTAGTTCCAAAATATTCAAGTGTTCAAGGTTTTTTCTATTTTGATTTTTACCAAGTGTAAGAGTCAATATTTTTTAGGTCTAAAAATTTTCGTTATGGTAGCGAGCAGATGACGCTTGATTTTTTTGATATTGGCCACGTTATGAGCACTTTTCACGATTTCACTAGTGCATGTTTAGTATATTGCTTTTACAGGCCGCAAAACTCAATTTATTTGAACGTTCAATGTTGGGGTCGGCGATTGAATGAAGCATGATTTTTATCACGAGGGTCACATACAGTACTTCCGCGTTATTGACACTGATTGATTTTTACAGACCGAAAAAATAAATATATTTGAACGCTGAGGAATTTAAATTTTTCTTTATGCCAGCTTATTGTAATAAATACTTTTTATTTATTATTAGCAGAGGTTAATTAATCAGGAATACGAGCAGTTAAATAGTCCCCAAAATGTGTAGTTGGTGCGGTGAATTTGGGACATTTCTGTTATGAAGTTATGTTTTCATTTTCAGAGTTTATTTTATAGGCAAATAATTTTGGAGTTGTTTTTTCCAATTTTTTGTTATTTTAATTTTTTTTCTCTTCAGTGTCACACAAACCACGAAATCTCTCTTCATAAAATTTTTCTACATCAATTTGACTACCTTTTGTCCCTGGCCAATCGTTGGAGCACCAATAAATATAGAATCACCATTTTGCGATCAATTGTAAAAGTAAATGATTGGTCGTCGATTTTCCTGTATAGGCATTTTTCGTAGAATTAAATTTAATAAACAGATAGCTCGAGGGAGAGGGGAAAAACCATTTGTAAAGGTATGGTCCTCCCGCCTTCAAAATAAATTAATTTAGCCAAATCCAATCAATTTGTTACACAAATCGTTCATTTCTTCAATCGTCAATTTAACCGCAATTCCGCGGGAGAAAACTTTAAAAAATAATAGTACCTAATGTTAAATAAATAAAACTCCAAAATTTTATTTTTTGAAAATCAGACATAATGTAGAAAAAAATGTGAACATTCTTATAGTTGAAAGTACACTCAGCAAAAGTTTTCCAACGATGGTAAAAAAAAAATTTACGTGGCAATAATAAGGGGGCAATCGATGTTTTTGAGACCTCCATTACTTATGAATGAAAGCTTTTTTCCATTGTTTGTAAACCTAACTGTTTCAATTTGAGTCCAATTTGCAAGATTAAAGTGTGGTATTGATGGGACTAAAACTAGATAATATCCCCCGTATTTATTGTAAATTTAGAGTTGAGAGACATTTTTACTGAAAATGTGCCATACGAATCGATATATAAAAAACTGGAAAAATTATTTTACGACCTTTTCGTCAATTAAATAAAAATTCCTGATCTCCAAAATTCCATTTTTTCAATTAGGCCTTTGATTTTTCGTAAAATACTTTTTTCATAAAATCTTACGACTTGGTGATTTGATTATATATTTTTAATGTCATGTCACCTTGGAGCAATTCGCGCTAGAAGAAAATCGAAAACAAGGTTTTTTACCTTGAAGTGGAATATATCTCGAAAAAAAATTACTGTCCTTTTATTTATTTTTTATTGATTTTAAGTAAATCAAATTTCCTCAATTTGCTTACACAGAACCAATTTTTTCTAAATTCGCGAACGTAACTAAAAAAAATTTTCAAATTCCAAACACCAACCAAAAGTACGAAAAACCGAAAAAATTTATACAAATTTATTAATTGTTAGAATGTGATACTTTTCACGACAAAAATTCTTTTTGTACGTCTAATTTTCTGTTGGAATCATTATGATTAATTAAAACTGAACCGTACTGCAAGTATTCGAAACGAATTTTCAAAGTTGAAAAACATAACAACGGAGTGGTTACTAAAACTGGGGAAAGGTAATAGTTGTCGTCAAATTTCCGTCGTTTTGACGTCAAATTCGGATTCAGCGTTAAATTTCCTCAGATGGTAGCACATTTAATCTACATCAATTTATAAAATTCAAGGTTTTTCGATACAACAGATCTTTTGCGAGTTACTAGGTTTGAGAAAACTGAACGGAGGACGATAATTTTTAGAATGGGCACAGCGTAACAGCGGAACGATTGAGGTCCGAATTCGAAAATGTAGACTGAGTAGGTAAAGCTCGGTTGACGCTAAATTTTCCGAATTCAAGAAAGAACGACCTAGTTGCCATTTTTCTGAAAGCGAGAATATCCACTTTCAAAATTTTTTTCGAAATGTCACCATCTGAGCGAAAGAGAGCGAAAGAGGCGCAAAAATATGTGTTTTTAAAAGTTTTTCTGTTGATTCTAAAGATAAATCTATTATAAATAAATCTATAATAAAAAACAACAAGTCAGCTTTTTCATTAGAACCGATCGTTTTCGAGATGATCAGATAGTCAGAAAATGGAAAAAAGTACGGAACGAAGGCCGAAAATAAATTATCCTGAAAACAGGGCAACGGCGGGTCGGAGTGAGATTCACACAGGTCCGCCGTCCCGTCAGAGCTACCCGAGGACCGCCAAGAAAAAGACGTTGCCAGATCGACCGGCTCGAGGCAACTTGGCAGGAGTCGTGTTGGCTTGGAGTCGCCTCGAGCCGGTCGATCTGGCAACGTTGTAACCTCGGCCGCTGCGTTGATGTGTTACGATTTTCTCAAGCCTACCCGCAGTTACACTAAATGAGAGAATCCTAACAAAGTTCGGAAACTCACCGAACGTTAGTGCATGATTAAAATTATTTGGCCCTCAAAATTGTGTTATTTGATGAAAATTTAATGCAGAATTCAAAACTCGAACACTTGTTCAGAAGTTATGAGGTTTCAAACAAAGGTCCATAAAAACTTCAATTACCCCCTTATTATTTAATCTAAAACTAATTTTTTTATCATTGTTGGATAGCTCTTGCTGAGTACTTTCAAGTGCTAAAATGTTCATATTTTTTTCTTGACGTGCTTGGGAACGGTGCTCGAAAAACCTCAAAAATGTGAAAATCGGCATTACGTATTATTTTTTCGTTACACATTCTTCTTTACACGCCATATATCAGAATACTGAACGAAAATTAGAGCTAGGCCCTTCCGGATTTTTCCGTAGGATTATAATTAAATAAAAAGATAACTCGAGGGAGAGGGAAAATACCATATAAATACCTATATAAAGGAATCCTACCGCCTTCGGAATTCAGTTATTTCACTAAATCTTATCAATTTATTACACGAATTTTTCATTTCTTTAATTGTCAATCGGCCGTAATTAAACGATAAATTTAAAAAACAAAAACAATAATAACAATAACAATAAATAATTAAATAACACTACAAAATTTTATTTTTTGAAAATTGATCTTTTTGAGAAGTTGTGTTTTTGTAAGAAATGGTTGCAGAAAAAAATGCGATTTATTTGCAGAAAATTTAATTTATTTAAAAAACGAAAATGGAAACTTTTTCAATAGCGCCGGTTGCTTACGAGGTAATGTTAGGGAACGGAGAGAGCGAAAATCTCAAAAACAGCGCAAGACGGATCGACGTGAGATTGTCAATCTGTACGATCCGAGGACCGGCAAGAATAATCCTGAAAGGCTCTACTCGTAGGCGAGGAGGCAACGTTGTACCCTTGCCGTCCGAAGCAGCCGTGTGGAAGCAGGAGGGTGAGGAAGAAGGGCGGAGCGGAGGGACTGCTAGGAGTAGTCAACTACTCCGCCGCCCGACAGATCGCGCCACTTGATGGGCCGAAATTTTCGCCGAAAATTTTGCCAAAATTTTGCGGTTTTTTTGGTACGGAATATAAAGAAGGCCAAGAGAAACTGTTCAAGCTTTGAAATATATTTTTCTGACGCCTACAACTCGAGAAATCTACAGAAAACCTCCCAAAAACACACATTTTTGCGTCTCTTTCGCTCAAACAGTGATATAAAAAAAAAATATTGGTAGGGGATATAGCCACATCTATAACGGTCATTTTAAGCTTTAAAACACGAAAATCGGTCCACTGGTGTGGCCGAATTTAGGTGAAAACCTCCCAAAAACACACATTTTTGCGTCTCTTTCGCTCAAACGGTGATATAAAAAAAAAAAATGGTAGGGGATATAGCCACATCTATAACGGTCATTTTAAGCTTTAAAACACGAAAATCGGTCCACGGGTGTGGCCGAATTTAGGTGAAAACCTCCAAAAAACGTGGGCCGAACGCCCTTAACCAAAACTATTCGACAATTTCACTCTTCGTCGAAAGAGCGATTCCAACTCACAATTGTGATTAATTATTCACATTTAGATAAAAATTTTCAGTCAAATGCTTGGACATCTAACTCTTAAAAATACTGACGGTTTGCAGGGTTCCACATTAATGCAATGGTTTGCAATTTTTGAATACTGAGCATTATGTTCCACCAAACACAGATACACACATAAATACTTGTCTTAAAGGGTAGACAATTTGGAGGCTATTTTCTTTTTAAACGTATATGGACGTAGGCTGTACAAGCTGATAAAGCCGCGAAGGAAACCAAATGATGACAGTTCTCAGCAAATAAAAAACTACAGAAAACAATTTATCCAATTCGTCCTCAATAATACCCGTCACTACAAGGGAAATTATTGCAAACACTGTTAGCTAGGATCAAAGTAGTTTTTCGATGCGGATTTGAATTACAGCAAGACAAAATTTGTCAGAATCCGCTCGTAGGAAAGGACTAACAGAATTTTAACCGCTGAAAGTAATTTGAGCATTAGATTTTTTCTTTTATAGGCCCAAATAGGAGCTAGTAAATTCATGAGTCGCAATAAGAGAAGCAACCTCTCAAATGGTAGCTCGGATCGGGTTAATGTGGGAGCCAAAATCCATTGCAGCTTGAGCAGATAATTGACCTTGTTAATACGTTGGCATGTTCTGTTTGTTTTGAAAATTTAACTACAAAAGTTTAAACGGTTAATTATTGTTCAATTAAGCCCGTTTATCGATTGTAGATAAAGCCGAGATGAACTAGATTTAATACTACGATTGATAAACGTAACCTCAAAAAAAAAAAACTTAACTACCTAATTAAGTAAACAATAACTAGATGAAAAGAGATTGCACAAATCCCAATCGGCATAAACCTTATTGCACAGCCTGAGCCTGCAAATCTCAACATCAATAAAGCTAAGAGTAGTCTAACAATAAAAGATTGCTCTCAACCTCAATATAATCAACGAATAACAAGAAAAGCCTTCTGCAGACTTTCCTTAACGATGGAAGAAATAAGTTGAATGGGGATGCCATCAAAGAAAATTCGTTTGATTTGAATTTTGCTTCTTAAACTGGGTTCACATGGAGCGGAACGAGTTGGAAGGGAGCCGAATTTCTCCGCGTTGGACTGATGTTCTCATGGAGCTCAAGCTCACTTGGAAGAATAGATTGAAAACGTCTCTTTCACCGAGCTGTCCAATATTATATCATTTCCTTCTTCAGGGCTTAGATATTGGCCCATTTATTGTGAGCAGGAAATTTATCAGAGAAAGCTAACTAAAATTAAATTTGTTATTGCACTCATTTATAACAAATTTTAAGAAACCATTTAAATACAAATATAGTCAATTAAAACTAAAACCACAGCCTATCTTTTTTACTTTTCAAAATAGACAATACAGCAAATTCCGACATTGACCTTTGGCTTGCAATGTAAACCAGTTTCAAAGCCCTAAAGAAGGTAATATAACATCAGAAAGCTTGGCGAAAGAGATATTTTTAATCTCGTTAAGCCCCAACCCTGATTGACAACTACAACATTAATTTAATCTCTCAATAATATCATTTAACGGGTAAAAACCACAACAAATATACGAATTAACATCAGTGTCATAAGCTACCGAAATTCTTGGGTAACTTGACCACACATCAATACATTAAAACTACACATACGAATTACACATAGTATTATTTCTCAGCCCTGGCGTGGCATTTTAATCGAACATCCAGTTATAAGTTACATTAACACATTATTGTAGAGTTTAAGTACATTTCGTGTTTTTTGAATACCTACTTGAAAGTAGGATTTTCGGTTACTTCGTAAAATTTCATGTCTCTATTGGTCACCGCGATCCGCAATAATCCTAAAGAAGTAACCCTAAGACACTTATGATTAAACAAAGTAACCAAAGCTCAAGTTTTCAAAAAACAATGAATGCACTAAAAACTCACAATATTTGAAAATTCAAAAGTTTAAATGGCGGGTGAAAGTTGATATCAGCCCGGTATCGAGGAAGATTAAAATATCCCCGGTCACACGTCCAGTTGCTGAGAACTGGTTTTCCAGTTTTTTCCAGTTCCATCATAAAAGAGAAAACGAGCGTGTCTTTTTGAGTGACATTATGCAAAGGTAACCCTCTCGACTTGATCGCACCAATCACAAGTTCGACTTTATGTTCAACCTAAACGTTGATTATCGTTCAAATATCTGCTCCACCGTAACTTCCTGTTTGTACAATTCGAATACAGGAATTCAACAATATCAATTTCACATTCTGGGAGGAAAACAATATAAACTCAAAAAAGTAGTGAGCACTTTTCTTAAAAAAATCAACATAATTTTGACAAATCGTCACTGGAGGGAACCATGCATGTATGCGTAAACGAAAACCTGGAAGATTTTGTTCATCGTGTCGATCGATTGGAAATCCAGGCAAGTGTAGTTATCAGCAGCTGTGTGCCACACAGCTGGAAAATATGCCGGAAACACGTGAAGAATAGGAACCTCTGAAAAACATAGAGTTATTATTACACCAAGAGATATAAACTAAAGTTTGCTATCGCCAGCGTCCGGCGGTTCGCAGTGCATATCGGTGGGCTCATTTATTCGTGACCAATGGCTAAAGGTACAAGCTTTTTTAGGAAGTTCAAATCTGTGTTCTCATATATCTGTATCCAGCTGGATATTTGAAGACACGAATGATCTTATATACAAGCGTTAAAACTCTGAGGACACCTCATCGAAATTATTGTACACCGATATTTGCTGTATTTCATCATATGCTAACATTTAATCGTGTTTTCGAATATTCGCGTCCAGGGAACCCAAAATGACCTTGTAAAACGTTTGTTATTCAATATTTTTACACCAAATTTTGGTCACCTTCAAAGTAATTACCATTGATTAAAACACACTTGTCCAATCTTTTTTCAATGTTGGAGACAATTTTTGATTCACTCGCAGTACTTCCTAGTATATCGCGTTTTCAGTTATTTTATTTGAGCACTTTTGTATTTTTAGGTATTTTAGGTCTCATTGCTCTAAGAATGGCCCCATTTCAAGGAACTTGTCTTGTATCGTGTGGGTCCACACCTGCGTCTTTTTTCACTGCTTCGATTTTTACAGGCTGCAAAAACCAATACATTCGAGCGCTTAAGGTCATGAAGTATTTGTTACGGCGGTTGAATGACGCCTGATTTTTATCGCTAGGGTCGCACACCATACTTTCCACATGATAAGCGTTTATATTTATTTTATTCGTGTTTAGTATTCTTTTTGGAGTAACGTTAGGCTCTGACACCCCAACTCCGCAAAACTTTAACCTAATTTGTGAGTTTTCCGGTTATTAGGTGTCCTGGCTAGTTATTTTGTGACAATATTGTACTCTACGAACGTTGCTGACTTTGAATGAGTTTCTCGAATTTATGCAAAAAAAATTTTTATATTTTTTTGCAGAAAAATAATTTTCTCTCAATACAATAACCGAGTGACCTATTAAAGTAGTTAGCACGATTGTACTATTATTCGCCAGTATTAGCCTTGTACTTGGGTCAAATGGGAGAAACGTTGGATTCACACTGCTGATAGATCCCCTCATTCAAAGATGGGGATATAGAAAATCGAACAAAATTAATCTGTCACGAAAAAAAAATTCCAAGCCCCCCGCTTTCAAATATATTGATTTTTGCAGTCTGTAAAAATCAAAATATTTTCAATACAGAAATAACTTGTGGTGTAGCGGGAAAAAAACGTAGCGTGGAAATAGTGTATGAGCAAATAGATACAAAATCAAGGGTCATCTGCTCGCCAGATGCAAACTTGCATTGAATTTCACTCATTTTTCACATAGGAAAGACAATTTTTGTCATTTTTTGCCAAAAAATACATGGACACACAGACATTTGTTCACAAAGTCCTCCTGAGATGAGCACTATGAAAATTTCTACCGAATTCGACTTTTTGTTAGATCAAAATACTTACTACGGAAACGTGAAATGAAAAACAATAGGTATAGGATTTTAGGGACCATCGCAAACTTTCAAACTGAGGTAACTTGTGGATTAATAACTACCTAATGTTCCTAAACAACATAAAAAAAAAGATCCCACACCTGATGCAAGGTAAAGCCCCAATTTTGAGCCTCTATTGACTGGACTACTCGTGACATAGCGGAAAAACCACGTACTTTTTCTAAGGAACGGCTTGTGGTCGTCATCAATCATGCTCAGAGTTGATTTTTCAACAAAATGTTGCGGCTGGTCAGATGGTATGAGACTCATAGCTTTTAGTTTCCACTCAATTCGAGCCAAGAGTGAATGCCATCTTTCCGTCTCTCGGAAAAAACTAAAAAACTGTTGGTCCTTGACACCGATCAGATCTAGCAGAACCATAACATCCTGAAATAAAGACAAAATGTTTAAGGGACGCTATAGTTGATATCGAATTTCCCTGTTAGAATTTTCAAAGAATCCCTGCAGAAAAATAAGTTATCTATAGCTGGTGGAATAAATTCTAAAATAATTACACGTACTTCCAGCAGTCGGTACTTACAATTCGATCTATTTCACGAGCAGAGAGACCGTTGCGCGTAAACTGCTGAGTCGCCCATTTGCTTGCTAAATGTCGCGACCCATAGATGCTGTCGTTGTCATTCCATTCATAGAATGCTTCTTCACCATCAAAGAAAATCATTGTCAGGCCAACATTCTGTGAACGTAAAATATAATTATGGTTATTATAATATAAAAATGATATGTTATTACAATATAATATATGATTATGTCGAAGATATCTTGAGTAGAATAAATAGAAAATAGTGCGGATCACAGGCTGTAAAATATTTAAGTGAGATCCAAGCACCTCAATGTTGAGAGCTTATCAAAGATTTGTTTCCACCAATTTTCATACGAGAATTAAATCCACCAATTAATTTCACCATCAATAACTGAAAATAGATGCACTTCTATAATAAACATCAAGTACCAGTCAAACTCTGCTATCACTAAAATTATTTTGCCTTCTAATTTGCTAAATATTGGTAAATTGAAATTCGAGATAATTTCTCGACGAAGGTACCTCATTTTTGAGTGATGGGCTAAGAACTTTAGCAAGATGGAGGAGCATCGCGCAAGGGACGGCCGAATCCGTTGCTCCTTGGAATTCAATGTTCGGGAAATATTTCGAATCATAGTGGCAGGCGAGAACGAGTTGACGGCTCGGCACTGAATTGTGCCGGGCGATGATGTTGGAGAAATCTAAAATGCCGTGAGTTGGTGTCGTTGCTTTAAAATTGTCCAACTCTACGTCCCAGCCCAATTTTTCCAACTCGGATACAATAAACTGAAAATTCGGATACAATAAAATACATATTGATTTATTTTTACACAATCGAATTAGTTGGGTTGTAATGTATTTAAACTAGGAAAATAGAAAAAATACAAGTAAAAAAAGAATAAATAAAAGTGAGAGATAAGAAAGGGAGTGGGAATGAGAAAAGAGAAAGAAAAATTGACAACTTAAAAAAAAGTTGGATTTCTCCCAAGTAATGGAACGATTTTGCTTGTATTATTCCTACTAAATAATTCCAAATTTTGAAGGGTCAATTTTTTTTACATTTCTAACTTTTTGCTGCTTTTTCAACGAGGAAAAGTTGGGAAATTTCAGGCCGTGAAAATATACATAATAAAAATAAATAAAACAAGTTAGAATTTTTTCCCATTCTCGACTCATTTAGATCATAATTTTGTTGGATTTTCCAGCAAGAAGGAGCCTTTTGAAAGTTGGGAAATTTTGTTGGCGGAGTTGGGAAAATTTGGATTCCCTCCTATTTCCCTTTCGCTCCCATTTCCCTCAAATTAGGATTGGTTTGTATTTTAACTAGGGCCCTGATTTCAACAAATTTCGTACATTTTTTACTCGTTCATGCGAAGCAGTCCCAACGACACGAGGGATGATAATGTTGTCCAATGCAGTGTGGAAGTAGTTGGAGTCAGTGAGCAGGGCGACATCCTTCAACTCTTTATTGGACATACTTTTTGGACTGTGAATCCCCTGGAACAAAATGGAAGCAGAGGCGTATTAGAAGATTAGACTAACAATGTGTTTAGATGGAGAAAAATCTTATGACTTATTCTCTGAAATTTTATTTACCGTTTCTAAACGATTTTAGCAAAACAAGCGAGAAGTTTCAAGAATTTAGCTTATAAAGTTTCGTCAGGAAAATGATAGCGGGGGACGGACAGGATTTTTTTTATTGGATATTCGGATTCTATGAATGTATGCTTTGAACCGTAAAACATCAAATTTTGAGGGGGTAGAAAAAATTTTCTTTGGCGATTACAACGGTTTATTATTGAATAATAAACCAAAAACACGCAATGCACTAAAACTCTACATTGACATTTACGATAGTATGATATAACAGTCGTTGTTTTATATGAGGATTTCTAGTCATTTGTGTTATAAGTCAAGTTTCGCATAATTTAATTAAACTGTAAATTTTTGTTGCAATCTGCGGATTACCGAGTTTCTGGACGGTTTCTGGAGCTCATTTCGTTCCTTAGTTGGATGTTTCTGAATAATTTTGATGCCAGCTTCTTCATGTGCTTATGTAGTTTTTTTTATAGCTACTGACGAAGAAAATATATTTTTCGAAAGCTTGGCGAAGGAACAGCGCAAATCCATATGACCCTGTCCCAGATTATTCGACTGCGTAAATTTAAGACTCGATCAACCATCATCAATATGATATAATAGATGTAAGAGCGAGCTTACTTTCTCCTCACGGAAATCTGAAGATCTTGCCAACGTAACGTAACACACAACTAATAACGCCGACTTGGACAAAATAGATTCCATGAACTTCATCATTTTAGGAACGCGAGAGTGAAATATGGAAGGCAGATGTTGGCTATTGCGATGTGTCAGCTCGCAAAGAGATGTAACACGAACGTGCAAACACCATAGATCGTAAATTTAACTATCAACAATTAATTAGATTCAGCTGACGTATTTCTGCCTTGTTTGATATCTGACAGAAACCCAACTGAAATCCAGTGTGAGTGGGCGGAAGAAGACGTCACAAGACTACCACTGACGTCACAGGAGATAAGCTATCATTTGTCCGCTGAACTTTTAGTCCTGAACTATACAAAGTTGAACAGGAACAAAGTTTGCAGGACGTTTTTAGTTTATTATTCAATAATAAACCATTGTAATCGTTCAAAAATAAAATTTTTTGATGTTATGCGTTTCAATTCATGTTTAATCCGAATATCAAATTGGAAAAATGCAATTTAAAAAAAACTGCAAATGGTTGTACAGTGGATTATTATTCGTTCGCTTCAATAATAATTTCAGAAGATTGTTCATTTTTGTGATAGAAATTATTTCGAACATTTGGGAGCGTTCCCACCTAAAAACAGGCCCGGATTAGCAACTATTTACGCCCTAGGCCAGAGTTCTACATTACGCCCCCTCCCAGCAGACGTTCGGGGGGCGGTTTCGGCATATTAAATGGTGCGCTCTACCTTTCCCAATTTTTTCACTTTCCCAGAGAACTTCTTGCTCTCTTCTGTTTTCAATTCAGCCCCAGATGGGCGTTTTTTTTGGTTGGCTCATTTCAATACCTACATAAAAACCACGACATTATTAGTACCTCATATAACAAGGAATTGGAACTGATTTAACTTTAAATGTAATGTATTCATATTTTCATATACTGTACTCACAAATTTGATGAATTCATCAAAGACTGATTTTATTACTATTATAATTATAAATATTATATAAATGTAATAATTAAAAATGGATCACTCCTATATATGGTAATATAGTATATAGGTATAGTTAGGTAGTAGTAGTTAATTATTAGTGTATGGAGAGTGGGAATCTATAGGTATTTTCATAGTAGGTAGTACTTAGTAGGAAATGCTATAATTTGGTTCGTAGTTGGTGGTGTTTGAATGTACTTTGTCTCATAAAGTATTTTCAACTGAAGCAAAGTTGTAGCAGAATTAGGTGAAACAACTTCAAGTTTTCCAAGATTTGTAACTTGCACAGTGGATAACTCAAACAAAAAGTCGTCAATTCAGATGTTTGAATAGACCAAAAGATAGGTAATTTAACTGTCCACATTTTCCCAATGTAATGTACCTATCCATTTTTCAACCGTTTTTGCGTTATTCTACAATAATAGTGGACTATACACGAAAAAATGACATTTTTCAACTTTAAACGTTCTTTTCATCTATTTAGTGCGAAAGAAACAAAGAATGAACCATATATTATTGATATACACATCATCAACTATCATTATGCTGAATTGGAGCGAAATCCATTGCAAAAAATTTTTCGCGAAAAATCCAAGGGGTACCCCTGCGATTTTTTTCATCCGAACAGTTAACGATTTTTTACTCCTCTCTCAATATAGATAAAAATCTGAAATTTTCAGGAAAGTTGTGTCTTACCAAGATGTATTTTTGTGATTTTTTTTATTTCTCGGAAAAATTTGCAAGTGGTCCAAAAAAATCGGTTTTTGAAAGCTCGAAAATTGGACTTTAACAGTGATTTTCGGGGTCAAAATTAATGTGAATCAATTGTTTTATTATGCAGGAGTCTTCATTTGAACGCCTTACACACGTACATTGCAAAAAATTTGGTGAAAAAAATGTAAACAGAGCAAGAGAAATTACTTTCTGTAAAACGAGTTTTCACCGGGGGTAATAGTGAAAAATCAAATTTTCGTTTTTGAGCGATTTTGAAAGCTATTCTTATAGGAAATTTAACGCTGAATCCGAATATGACGTCAAAACGGCGGAAGTTTCACGTCAACTATCAGTTTTTCCAGTTTATTACTACACCCCTCTACGTTTTTCAACTTTGAAATTCCGTTGCAAATACTACAGTACTGTTCAAATTAGATTAATTAATGATTCCTACAGGAAATTAGACGTAGAATTCGATTTTAAAGTGAAAACAAACAAAATCGAACGATTATTAATATTTTTCGAATTTTTTTCGATTTTCATACTTTTGAAGTTTCAACTTAGGGATTTTTTTTCGTCACGTTCCCGAAATGGGAACGATTAGGTGCTGTGGAAGAAAATGAAGGAAATTTAACGTAGAATCGATTAAAAATAAGAAAATGGCTAGCGTATATATGATAGCTCTCGAGATATATTCCACTTTATGTCTAAAACATGTTTTGACTTTTCTTCAAACGTTAATAGCTCCGCGGGGACATAACATAAAAATATAATTAAATACACCAAATTGTAGGATTTTGATAGCTCTTTCTCGCCTCTGAGAAATAATTTTATAAATTATCATTGGTCCTACGACGGACCTATTCTTGAACCACATTGCTAGCTCAATTTTAAGGGTATTTTCGGAGGGTTTTGAGGGGGAGAAAATTCATATTTTTCAGGGTTTTTCAGAGAAATGTGTACGTGGTATCAAATTATATAGGTAGAGTTTTTGGACGCTGAATCGAATGAGACCATCGCGGAATCGATAGCTTTATGGGTTCTCGAGTTATCGAAGCTTTTGTGCCGAATTTGGGAGATTTTCCGAAATTTGACATGAGGGTATAACTCGAGAGTTCTTGGAGCTATAAAAATCGTTCTATACTCATTGGAATGGTCGTCAAACACTCTCTCCAGCTGTACCGTTAGGCAAAAAATTTACCTTTTCATTAGGAAATTAGGAAAAATAAAAATGATTAAAATTGCAATAGTTGCTACGGAATTTTCCCCGATAGTTACCATCTGTTTTCGGTGGGAACGTTCACAAATGTTCGGAATAATTAAGATCACTAATGGGTAGTTTTCTTAAATCAATATTGAAGTGAAGGAATAATAAACCACTGTACAATCATTTGAGGCGTTTGCTTTAATTCGATACGAGGATTCTGCATGAAAAATCAAATTTAACCTCAATTGTAAGGTTATTTTATAAATTCTAGGTTATTTTGTGAATTTTGGGAATTCTCAATGGTTTTTTGACAGCTGTGTGTTCAGTATTAATTTCTTAAGATTTTAGGACGGAAAACCCAACGAGTTTAGCCTGATAGCTTTCATATTCCTCAAGTTGTCGTAGTTTCGTGCGATATAATCGTGATTTTTCAACGGCGATCCATTCAATCCGATGAATCCTATTCAAGCTCAGTCAGCCTACGTTTACTTCATTTATTACCTGGTAAGCATGTTGCGATCAGTACTAGGTCGCCTCACTCGGCATCACCCAGAGCAACAGTCGATCGGCCGTTGTTGAAGGCCTCTCTCTCCCATCCCTGAACCCACCGCCCTCCACTGACACAAGTCTGCTGACGCCAGCCACCGAACACGCCAAGAGAGTCTGTGTGCCAACAACTTCCGCACCGCGCGGATCAGCTCGAGCCCATGGCGCTAGGTGTAACTACGAGATGACGCCCGTATAGGTAACAGTCGTTTTAACTAATCGTTAACTAATTATGGTTGCTCGACCTTTGAAAAATATGTAGTCAATGAATCAGAGATATGAACAGGGTTTTTCTTTGTCGAAAAATATAATTCTTCGTCAAAAACCACAAACGCACATCAACAAGTTGACATCCAATTATTCAAAAACAGACTCAAATAGTGAAGGAATTACTTGGAACAGGCCCATACGGTCACGAAATGATTCAGCGAATTATTCGTCGATTTACTAAAATAGAAATATTGTGAAAAAATTATTAAAACGAAAACAACCGGAAAACCTCTAAGAAACAACGAATAATTCATTCATAGAACATTAAAGGTGTCTTTGGTATCTATTTCTGGAGATTTTTGGACGCTGAATCGAATGGAAACATTTCAAGTCCCTCAGCTTTTAAATATAATCATGGTTACAGTCTGAAAAAAGCAAAATATAGTCAATATGCGTATAACAAGGAAGTATGTGAACCATGAGACACAAATTAGACTTCATTCAATCGCCATCCCAAATAACTCAAGACCTTGAACCTTCAAATATATTGATTTTTCTAGCCTGTAAAAATCAAAACACAAAATACGCACCAGCCAAAACGTGAAAACGAACCATAACGAGGAGGTACGGTGTGTGACATAATATACAAAAACTCAAGCATCATCTGCTCGCCATAACGAAAATTTTAAGAACTCAAACGTAAAAAAAAATATTGACTATTATATCCTGTAAAAATCAGAATAGAAAAAAACTTTGAACGCTTATATTTCGGAAGTACTATGTGTTATCCGGAAACGCCTGATTTTGCGCTATTACTGGAAGAACATTCTCTGAAAATTGCTAGAGTTTCAGTCATTTTTCACTGAGATATGACGAGTTATGTCATTTTTTGACCACAGACACTTGTTCAGAAAATGTTTCTGAATTAAGTCATAAAAAAATTTCTTCGTGTACTAATGACCACTGATGTCAATAGGTTACATGAATAGAATAATTAATGGGGGTTAGAAAATTTGTTTTCTTGGGCGATTACAATGGTTTATTATTGAATAATAAACCAAAAAATTCTTTGAGTACCGTTTTTATCGGTTACCCAGTCATTACAGCACAGCACAACTACAAAAAATAAATATTGCAGCACAGCACAAGAAAATTCCGAGGTGACAGCATAGCACAAGTAAATCGGTAAATTATAACAGCATAGCACATCAAAAAATTTACCTCAAATATTAAATTTATCGATACAACTGTTGTTATTTATATTGTAGAGATATGAATTAAATTAGAAACTTAAAGAAAATGGAGGAAAATGTCTACAGGTTCATCACAAAGAATTTTTTTGGCTCACCTGAAAAGTTGGCAAATTGTAGATTTGTCGACACAAAACAAACGCAGATGTGCGCAATGCACCGCAATGTGCGGTGTGTGTGTATTCAAATGTGTATTTGTACAAATTTGGATCCACAATACATTTTGTAATTGAACGGATTTTGAGCAATTCGCGCGCTTTAGATTTAGAAATTAGTTCAGTTAATTATTTACAGTCGTACTTGACATTTAGATGCTCAAATGGAATTCGGACTGAGACTTTTCCTGCTGTTCACCACAGTGGTACTGACAGCCATTGCTTCTCTATCGCTCACCTTGTCGATGATGACCGATCGTTGGGAAACTATTGTTTGGAATTCGGACGAGCTGGACAGCTTGATCACGGCGAATTTCACCGACATCGAAGTAAGCGTACATGTCTGTAAATAATCGACGAATAAACCAAAGAGATATCGTCGTGAAATTAGAAGAATTGATTAAATAAATTGAATACGGACCGGATTGGTCGTGAAACGAATGTGACGATTTTTTGACGCGACAGTTACAAGTGACGAAGTACTTGGACGACCGCGTGACGAGCGTGACCGTCCAGAGAGTAACGAGCACGAAGATGATTGATATAGCGAGAGTCTTCTTGGTCCCAATGCACGGTGGCATATGGACATTGTGCGTCAGTCTCACAGGTGGGTATCATAATATTAATCGTCCAACATGTAGTTTAAGATCGTCAGTAAGACTTGAGAACTCCAAGCTGTACTTAATTGGTGGTGCATTCATTATGTATACCTCGAAAGTTTCAAATTTACTGTAAATCATTGACAAGGTGAAAAACTGCTAGAATCGGTTTCTACAATTGAAACTTGGCACACAAAATACGTATCTAATGGTGCTCAGCTCAAATCACCTGAAGATGGTGAATAAAAAATGTTCTCCGAAATGAATTGAAATCGAACCTTTTTATATCCTCCAAGATATGGATAAATTTTAAAAATTCAATTCTCTCTTCAATTGATTCAAATTCGATTTTTTCTTGCGAACTTCCTCGTCTTTTCCTCCTTGACTGACACAACGACGACTTGCCAGTGCTGACAATATAAGAGACTGAGAGAGAGATAGGATTATTTTCTATTGTAAAATAAAATATAAACTAAATAAATAATTACCGCTTCAATGGTAATATTTTATCATTGAAGTGATAATTATTTATTCAGTTTCTATTTTATTTTATACAATAAAAAAAGAATCTCTCTCGCTCTCTCTCTCTGTCTTTCATGTTGTCAGCACTGGCAAGTCGCCAATGTGTCAGTCAATCAGTCAAGGAATCATTCGAATTGTGAGTCAAGAGACTTGCCAAATAAATGAGTGTCTAAAACCATCGATATAATTCGTCAGCATATTAACAATAACTACCCCAACAGCTTCTTGGATGAACTCTCCGGCTTCTAGCGAATGACGGAGAGACATGGCATCTATAAAAATATTACGAGGCTCTCTGAAATAGACCGATATAAACCACTGAAGGCGGGTAACCTCCGAAATAGAATTCGCCAACAAAGTGCTTAGGCATCCCCCAACCCTAGGGCTATTTCTTTCTAGCAGCTGTAAAAAGAGTTGCATCCATTACCTTGAGCCAGTTAGGAATGGAGGAGTGCAGGAAAACAGTCACGATCTTACCCTACCATTCGGTTTCTTCCGTCTCTACTTCCATCATCTGACGTCCGTCAGAAATGAAAACGCTGGGCGGAATACAGCGGTCGGTTGAGGTAGCACATCGAAGTCTAAAACCCGCCACCCTCTGTCAAAGAAAATCCATGCCTGTTGACTCGTTGTTGATTATAGAATATTGCAAGAATGCAAAATAATCTGTGAAGCTCTTTCAATTTATTTCTACATAGAAAAATGAGGTTTCTATCTACTGCCACTCGAAAAATAGAAATTTCGTACTAGGCCAATATAATATAAGCCCATAATTGAATATGTCATTCATAAATATGCTTCTGTTAGTACAAAAAAGTATTGTATTTCCAATAAGGTCGAACCTTGAAGGCTTATCAATTTACAAACATATTTCCTAATTTAAGTTTTCCTCTTATTAAAAAAAAATCAATATCCCAACTATGTCTCTATTTAATTTTTCCTCTTATTAAAAAAAAATCTTTCTATACCCGTTGAAATGCTCGTCAAACACTCTTCAGCAAAAAAAATTAGCTTCCAATTTGAAAGTTACAACAAAAAAAAAATAATAAAAATGAATAAAATTGATTAAAATTACGATAGTAGCTGCGGAGTTTTCCCTCATGGTTACCAATCTGTTGTTCGGTGGGAACATTCACTAATCTTCGAAATAATTACTATCCTCAATGGATGTTCTTCTTGCATCATCATTGAAGCAAAGGAATAATAATCAACTGTAATATCGTTCGCAGCGTTTTTTTTTTTTTTTTTTTTTTTTTTTTAAGAGATTCTAATGGTTTATCATTAATTAGTAAAGCGAAACGTAAATTACAGTTACTCGACATAGCTTACGCTGCAAATAATTTATGGCCCAAAACACTTAATTTAATTCTATCAAGAGTAACTTATTTTCTTTCCTCTCATCTTCAATAACGCGTACACTTCGGATATTGTTCAGACGTCAGGAACTCGCAAGGTCTATCATTCTTGCGGGAAGTAACTCCCAGCCCCGCCCCGCAATGCAGAGATGAACTCGTTTTGTACCAATCTCTGCCTTCGAACCGCCTTGCCGCCCCAGCACTGAAACGGCCGTAGAGGAAGAAAATAAACTCCAGATGATACCAGCTGATACCATGGGGAGTGGCGGCCCTCGAAAGGTTTTGCAACTTTTAAAACGCAATCTCGGCCCAACGGAAAGGGTACGAGCTAAAGCGGAGAACGTGCCAACAAATTTTTCAGGAGGCCAACTCTGCCCAATTTTGAAACAATCGGGCAACAAACATTTCACGGAAGAGGTGTCTTCGCAAATTTTAGAAAGCCTCGAGCTGATTTTGTCTCGCAATAATTCTGCTTCGCATTAAATTCAAGTAATACTAAGCACGAATATCTCTTATAACTGGCCTTCATTCGTCAATCTCGATCATTTTTTAAAACCGTTAGGGTGCATAGATCACACAGAAGATTAGATCATAATTTAAGAGAATTTTTTTTTTGTCATTCAATAATAAACCATTGTAATCGCTCAAGACAATTTTTTTAACCCCCCCCCCCCTTAAAAAAAAGAAAAAAGTGAGATTTTACTGTTCAAGGCACGTAAAATACGAATATCCAATTAAAAAACAAAGCTGCAAATGATTGAATAGTAGTTTACTATTACTTCGCTTCAATAATGATTGGATAAGACTATTCATTTTTGTAGTACCCCGAGAGGGTCTCATTCAATTCAGCGTCCAAAAATCGGAAATTGATACAAAAATACACCTTTTTCTGAAAAACGTTGAAAATACTAATTTTCTTCCCCTCTCTGTTAAAAATGAGACAGCAATTTGGTTATAGAATCAAGCCGTTGTGAGGCCAACATTTTTTGGTAAAAATTTCAAAAAATTTAGCTTTTATAGTTTTGTCGGAAAAGTTACGGCGTAGGTACGTACAGAATCGGATTCTACATGCCGTGTAACGCAAAACAACAAATTTCGAGGGACGTTAGAAATTTTTTTTCTCTTGGGCGATAGCAAAGTTTTATTACGAATAATTAACCACAAATTCTGTCCGTCTTCCGTCAATACTTTTCCGACAAAACTATAAAATCAAAATTTTTGAAATTTCCACCAAAAATCAACTGCGGTCTTGATTCTTTAACCAAATCGCTAACTCAATTTTAAGGGTATTTTTGGGGGTTTTTGAGAAAATTCATATTTTCCAGGGGTTTTCAGAAAAATGTGTATTTGGCCTCCTAATATGGATTTTTGGACGCTGAATCGAATGAGACCATCGCAGGGTCGATAGCTTTAATGGTTCTCGAGTTACCGCAGCTTTTGTGTTGAACTTTGAGATTTTCAGAAATTTGACCTGAGTGTATAACTCGAGCGTTTTTGGAGCTATTAAAATTGTTCTATCTTCGTCGAACACTCTCTTCAACTGTACCGAGGCGAAAAATTCCGATTTTAATTTGGAAATGGAGAAAAATAAAAATGATGAAAATTGCAATAGCTGCTACGGAGTTTTCCCTATAGTTACCCATTTATTGTTTTTTTTTTGGAACGTTCACAAATGTTCGGAATAATTACTATCACAAATGGATGGTTTTCTTACATAATTTTCGAATAATAAACCACTGTACCATAATTTGCAGCGTTGTTATTCGATATTCGTATTCTACATGCCTTCAAACGAAAAAAATCAGCTTTGGATGTGGGTTAGCAAAATTTTTTTGCCCTCTGACGTTGAAAATGATTTATTGTTACCTGCCTTTCACTAAAGTTATCCAAAATCCAGAAACAGCAAATTATTTACATTCACTGGGAGAGTATTTTCTGAAAATTGCATTCATTTTTCAGCGAGATACGTCGATTTATGTCTTTTTGTACCACAGACACTTGTTTAGAAAATGTTTCAACGTAGTACCATGAAATTTACTTCCAAATTCACCTCAGTTCCGAATTTGACATTTCGGATGATTCAGATACTTTCATTTACTAATTTAAAATGGAAGTATTACAGTAGAAGAAATTCACTCAAAGGATGCTTAAGTTTAGAAACACTAGAAAACAAGAACGTGCAATTTGAAATATTATAATTCAGTCGAGACCTCTCTCATGACATTACTCGGTACAAGGCAGAAAAAAAATGAGACGAGTAGAAATTGTTTATTTTTAAAAAAGACTATGAAAAGGACAAGAAAACGGGTTATACTGAAAGTACATCTGTGTTACGTGGTTCAAATAATCTCACTTACTCTGAAACCTTACTATTGATCTTTGTATTTTCAATCACGCAATTCAGCGTATTTGCTGTTGTACGATTCCAACAACTACTGCATTATAATTGAACCAACCACAGAAAACTGCATTTAAAATACCGAGTTCACTCGCTGCTAAAGTATATCTAGTTAACGTGAGAAGTTTTCGATTTCGTTAAACCGAGATCACTTAATAATTGGGTAAACGGTTTTGCGTAACTTTTGGCCGTTGATGGCAAAAGATTGTTAATTTTAATGTAAAACCACCTGGGAATGTATAGAATATAATCAAATACAAGTCATTGTTACAGCGTACTCGGTATTCATTGCGCCTTAAACATTACAACGTACAATAATAAATAAGCTCAGTTTTCATCTTACTTGGATTCAACCGAGATCCGAGATTTCATTAACCGACTCAGGAAAACAATTCTTCAAATCTTCGGGGGAATACAACGAAATGGAATTGAGTCAGTGCACCACATAATCAGAACCATCTAATAGCACATTAAGAACGAATATGAACACAAAATCAGCAATAAGTTATCCATCACATAAAAATCACAAACGCAGTCTTGACTTCTTTCTTATTAAAAAAAAAAAAAAAAATACAAATACGAATTAGGAAATTGGAAGAAACGGTTCGATCTTAAAAAATATGTTCGAGTGACATAGTATTGTCTTAGCTTTGGTCCATCTGCACGTCCGATTCGGGAACCGTGGCAGATTCTGAAGGCACGCTCGAAGCAGATTCGTCAGCCTTAGCCTGAGAAGCCTCAACAGCCACAGGTTCACACTCTGCAACTTTTTCAAGGGGTTCTACATCTTTTGGTTTTTCTTCAGATTTCTTTTCTACAACGGGCACGTCTTTTTGGGTTTCATCAGGTTTCGGAACAGACCCATTTGACGATGGAATTGCACCATCATCACCGCGGATGATTTTAGAGGCTCTTTCAACAGCCACATCGTCAACTGTACGCTTCCTTTTGATCAAATGGGAAATGTTCTTGACAGGTTTAGCGTCAGCTGCAGTCAACGTCGTTTTACTGCTGGATTCTCCATCGGCTGCAGGGATTTCAGTCATTTTAGAAGAATCTTTCTTAGATTCCAACATATCTTGCATCCGCTCTTCAATATCGGGTATAATTTTTTTCATTTCCTCGATTTCATCTAAATCAGCCTTGTTGTCGGAATTTGCTAACGATTCGATTCTTGCCAATAGGCAATTTTTTGCAGCCGTAAAATGCTCAGCAGCTTCATCGTATATTTGGAAAAATGCGTAAGCAACTCCAATAGTGTAATGCGTTTCTGGGATAATTCTGTGATGTGTTGGGAAAGTGGACTTCCGCACTTCTAAAGCTTGAAGCATTTCATTAATAGCTTCTGGTTTACCGGTCTCTATGCCGACATCGCCAAGTTTCATGAGAGTGTCACCCAATCGCTTCTGATTTTTAGCCTTTGCAAATGTTGCTTTTGCTAATTCAAGCATCTCCCAAGCAACGCAAAATGATTCTTCATCTTCATCCTTTACTTCGGCAGTCTTGTCCCCATCTTCAGCGACGGTGACATCAGCTGGCGCTTCATCTTCACCATTTTCAACTTCACTTTTCTCATCTGCACCATCCTTTGTTTCATCGGACTCTTGATCCGGTTTGCTATCAACATCCATTTCTTCTTCTTGATCGTCCTCGTCATCTTCTTCTTCGGCATCTTTTTTCGCTACTTCTTCTCCAAGTACGTTACTCTCAGATTTTCCATACTCCAACATTGCAGTGCCATAGAGAAAATAAGTTTCGGCCAACTTTTCGGACAGCTCTCCATACAGTGGGGCTTGAATTTCTAGAACTTTTCCAAACGAATCAGCAGCAGCGAAAAAATTCTTGCGCATGAAATGCTCTAGACCCTCTTGTTTTAGTTCTTCGATTTTGACAAGATCTTCAGGGGTTGGTTCAGCCGTCGATGTGGGGCCAGGTTCCGAAGAGGTAACCATGGGTTCAGCGGATGTGGTTAAAGTTTTCGACGAGTCAGTCCCAGACTCCACTGATCCAGGATCTGAAGATACTTTCGCCGATTCTGATGATGTTACCATCGGTTCAGTGGTGGCTGTGGATTCAGTCTTAGTTTCTGAACTTGCTGTTCCAGATTCAATGGACGTTGTCCCAAGTTGTGATGCCTCATTACTAGAATGTTCCGTGGGTGCAGCTTCAGTTTTTGTTGATTCTGTTTCAGTTACCGAGGGTTTTGTCGAAATTGAGGAATCTTCTTTCTTCTTTCCAGTCATAGTTTCGCCATTAGGGTTTATGGATGTTTCTTCAGTAGTAGGGTTTTTATTTGTTGTGCTGTCCACTACAGCATCGCCATTCTTAACAGCACCAGTCTCTTTCAATCTATCATTACTCTCAACTTCTGAATCAATCGCCTTTCCAGTTTTAGGTTCCTCTTTGGACTTAGCAACTGACAGAGCTTCAGGGGTCGTCTGAATAGGCGTTTCTGCTATCTCCTTCTCTGGAATCTGATCATCATTTTTGTTAAGAGAGGAGTCAACTTTTTCTTTCTCTACCGATCCATCCTCATCACTGGAACTCTTTTTTTTGTCTGCATCCTCAACATTAACAGATTTATCTTCAGGAATTTCTTTCATCTTCTGGCCTTGGTTCTCTGCGTTTGACTCACCTGTAGCTTCTGCCTTTACAGCAGCAACGTCGGACTTAGGAAGGACCTGTTCCTGCTTCAAGACTTCAGGGATTGTTTCACACTTGGCACTCTCAACAGCAGGTTCAGTAATGGCAGGCATGACCTGTAACAAAAAAATACATTCAGTAAGTCCAGACAGTTAGAATATTTAGGAAGAAGATCATACTTCCAAATACTGTGCAACATGCATTCTATGCTTCTTTTCCTTGCAATTGACATGGAATAGAACATTTTCCGAATCCTAATGTCACTATCTTTACAGCAATGGAGTGGCGAGGAAGAGAAATGAGGTGACTCATTATTTCCAACTTTTATTCACTAGCCGAGTACTTTGGCTCCTTCGCTGTCCTCAGAAGCATACGATTGTCACAGCTCTACTTGACCAGTGAATAAAAGTTTGGAGAATGAACCACTAAAATTGTCTCAGAATAAATATTTTATTCTCAAAGAACAACTGCATTTCCAATCATAGCTATTAGCTACCGCATTCTTGTGGTCATAATTGTGAATGTTCACACTTTATCATTCTTGGCGCTCTTACAGACGAGGAACGGTTCATACTTGAAAGAGAAGGCTTCCCAGAAACGGAATGCATCAATTATTTGGATTCAAATGCAGATGGAACAACAAAGAATCGAGAGGAACGAAAAAAAGACTGGCAACAGCGAAAAGGAAGATACCAACCTATTTGCTTTTTGCTGCTTCAGGAGAAGGAGCAACAAAAGAGACTATGTAAGGAAACTTGACAGTAAAATTTATACAATGACGAAGGGGAACAGAGCAACCTCCCCACGTTAATTGTTGACCAGTAACATAAAAGGATAGAAGTATGATGTGGTTCTGCACTTAGTCAAGAACACGATAGGGCCAGTAAGTCTCTTGCAACTTATATCCTCACTTATCGATCCGAGGATTGATCTGCATTACAAAGGTAACTAAATGCGTTGATCACCAGCGTTGTTGGTTTATTTGAGCCGTACCATTTATAAACCAGAAATCTAGCTCAAATGAGCGATTAAATGTGAAGCTAACCGCTTGGTTTTCAAGATTACATTCCCATTACAAGATCAAGTGTTCGTCAATGGCACCAACAGCCACGTTATCCAATCACATAAAAATTGTTTCATGTTCAAGGGATGCAAAATCTGTCAATATCATGCGCATTGGTGTGCTTGATAATTTTGGGATCATCAGCGATCGTTGGAGCGTTTGGAGTGCTCAAGAACCAAATATCAGCAGTTCTAGTAACTGGTGTCATGTATTTATTGGCAGGTAAGGTGAGACTGTTTTCAGGGGCGACTAGGAGGAAACAATGATCTGTAGAGTATTAAAGGTAGTGAAAATATTTGTTGCAGCCACGTTCGCTCTTTTCACGCTGGTTATAATCCATTACAAATGGCGATCAACTGAATGTCCTGGCCCTGGTGCGGATGGAATGATAGCGGTTTTTGGATCAAGAAAGATTGTCAAATGGATTTCAGACTATTTGGCTCCAGCACGAATCTCTTCAGGTAGTTGGAGTCGAGCACTAGGCTGGACTGCTCTCAGCCTATGTGTACTAACATCTCTATTTTGGATTCTTCTGTCAATTGTTATGAGAGCCTCGCCGAGGGTAATTGCTTGAGAATAACTTGACAAGCCGGTGATCCATTGTATCATGGTGTAATATTCCAATAATACAAGAAATGTAAGCAGGATTTTTTGAAAACAGCATTTCATCGCTCTAATCCTAAGGCTTCAGTTGCCAATTCGTTTGATTGGAAAGATGCATAATCAGACTATTTGTAAAGGGTGTCTATGTTGGGTACAAATATGATGAGGTTATGAGGAAAAGAGAAACATATTCATTACATTATCTTGGCCTTTTGTTTGCCGCATTTTTCACAAGGTTATTGAGATGAGAGGGGAGATGAACTCATGCTCCATAGTTCCTCTCAACAGCCCAGATGATTCGGTAATAGGTGGACCTGAAGATAACTGAATGGGCAAAAGATCTAGGCCATTAAAAGTAATCATGGAGAAAGACTTGCTAAGTTGATCTCCCCCTCATCACAATAT
The DNA here is from genome assembly GCA_037159825.1 of Tupiocoris notatus. NCBI lineage: Eukaryota > Metazoa > Arthropoda > Insecta > Hemiptera > Miridae > Tupiocoris > Tupiocoris notatus. The sequence continues at coordinate 180,045 of JASJUZ010000498.1, forward strand.
CTTGTTGGTAGAACTCTCAGTTCCTAAGAAAAATCTGTAATATATTAAAAATATTGAAAGGTATGTGTGTGTTGGTGTCCTCAATTATCCATGTCCTAAGAGATTTTTCAAACTAGCTCCGTGTCATCAGTTATTATCGTTATGAGGCTTCTGACATCATCAACTATTCAACAGTATATCGGTGTCCTCAATAGAATGAACTTTTCAAACTAGCAATAAAATCGTGTCCTCTGTTATCTGTGTACTAAGAGAGGCCTGCAATCCAGGGGAGGATAACTGAGGGCATGAAAATACGACAGAACCAAACCTTTCCTTTCCCCGCTGATCCTTGAAGACAATTATACGTTTGCAACTGATGAAATACGGTAAATTTACTTTTGCACGTGGGTGTTAATAAGGGTATCCTAAATGTTCTGGCACTCGTATCTTCGTCTCCTCGATTATCCCTGTGCTCAACTACTCAGCTGTGAAAACAAGTCTTTTCAGCTTAGGACACAGATATTTGAGAACATGATTGTACAAAAGGAGACCCAAAACTAACCCAAATGGGGCTGGCGTGGGAAAGTGGAGGGGATGAGGGGAATCTCGGTAGAGTGGGGTGAAGGCGAGTCGGTGTGAGAAGTTAGTTGTTACATTCGTCCATTAGAATTCTTTTCGTGAACCTCCTTTTTCCATTTCTGCAAAAACGTGTCATGGCCAGCAGAGAGCAATGTGTGACACTGACAGCATGACTAACTGCAAAAAACGTCATGACCCCGATGGTTCATCCGCTTTACTCACCAGATCTGGCCTCCTGCGACTTCTTTTTATTCCCCAGACTCAAAAGGAACATGAAAAGGAATCCGTGGATTGTGAGGGGGAGAGAAACCAGGCGACTCATTCTCCAATTGTTTAATGTCTAGCCGATTCTCTCCCACTTACAATCCACGAACATCAAAGAATGTGACGTCAAGAAAGAGATGAAAAGGAATCGTTTTGCTACTGTGGAGGTGAAAAGAAATTGCGCAAAAGGCCTGAACGCGATTCCGATAAGTGCATTTGAAAATTGTTTCCAACAATGGAAAAAAGATTGGACAGGTGTGTTGCTGTCAACGGCGATTAGAAAGTGATAAAAATTCAGTGTAAAAATATTGAATAATAAACGTTTTAAAAGGACAATCCGGTTCTTTTTGGGACCCCCTCGTAAGGTCACATAGTAGTAGCTATCTTGTGACACGGATAATTTCTCATGGTTTTCCATGAAAAAAGCTTGTAGGTACCAATTAGCATTTGGAGACGGATATGCAATCCCATGTTGAATACCGTTCAACGTTGAGCATTTGTAAACGTTCACACGATTCAACGATATTAAAACAAGGCATATAAACTTGTATATTACTGTGCTCGTGTGTTATCGAGTTGAAAATATAGTTGGAATGGATGTATTTATTTGAAATCCCTCAGCGTCAAGTCGTAAAAAATTTGGAGCTTGTAGTTAACTACAATATACATGAATTAGGTAAAAACAAAAATTAATTATATACCTAAATATTACTTGATCGAGGTAAAAAAAAATAATTCTAACAATACAGCCAAATGATGTAGATGTTACGTAGACAATTATTTCATCATCCAAAATGCGGTTTAATGAAGAATTGTCACCATTTCAAATAGTATCGTAGTCAATTATTGTTTCTAACGATTTTATTCTAGTCAGAATAAATGCCCTACGGCTCCCCGTCGTTCTAAGGATGCCCGAACGGACGAAAGTGCTCGGCCAGACAATTAAGTATCAGAGAATGAGTCACCAGGTTTTCTTCGCCTCACAAGGAAAATATTTTATTCTAGTTGGCAGTCAATCGAACGAATCAAAGCGGTACCAGGTGGAAAATCAAAGATGGAATCTTGAGGGAGGCTGGTTGAACGGTTAGCTGGCTAGAAATAAGGGCCAACGACCCTGTTTTTTTCCACTTCCTATAGCGAAACTCCATTAACACGACAAAATAGCCGATCATCTCCCTTAGCGACCAAGAGGATAACGATTCCAAAATCTACCATCGGGATGATTATTATCTCGATAGTAAAACGAAGGAGCAATAATTCATTGTGAAGCCGGAAAAATCCATCGTCTTGTAAAACAAAGGACAGAGTTAGGATTCAACTTTGGAAGTACCAACTGTCCCTAATGTTGACAAAACTCAAAATCATAATCGTTAGGAATAAAATATTGTACCTAGATAATGATGAATCGGGATTTCCGGGAATTGTATTAGGAAGTTGGGAATGAGGCTTTCAGAACTGAAATGCCGTATTTCGCGAGGCGCGAAACAGCGTATCTATGTGGTTACCATCAACGTAAATTACGGTAGTACGAATTATAGCATAATCGTTAAGTGCTTCAAGAAAAGAATATTCTACTTACAAGGAGTGAATCTGAACGTCTGACCTAGCTAATGTCGAAGCGCAGAGATGAAATGACAAAATGACCCGAAACACGATCGGACGACGATGGAAAGGATACCGGTGAGAGATGACAAGATGGCGGTTCAATGCAGCTGCTGCACACGGGTAGGGATACGAAATCGAAGTTTATCTAACATCGATGTATTACATGAAACATCGATTTATTCCCCAAAACATCGATGTATCCTACATCGATTTTCCCTCACGTCGATGTTTTGTGCACTTGGCGATGGTTGGAATTGATTTTTGAAATTTCCCAACGAATTCATATATAGGTACATCGAAATGAAGTTTATCATACGTTTTACAAATTGATCATACGTTTATAAGTTGATCTCGATGTTTTTGTAAGTCGATCATTTGCAACATCGATTTATAGGTCGATGTCACATCTCTAAACACAAAAATGATGGGGCATTCGCGGAAATGGCGCTAGCTATTTTGTTGCACTAACAATGTTGCCAACAAAATCAGACTCAGACATTACGAAAGTCACAATGTTAACACTTGTTGAGTATGTTGAAATTTGTTCGCTATTTGAAACATACTGATTTATAATACTCTTCTATTGGGTTGCTCGAAAAAATTCAATGCTCATGGCTGATTGTAAATTACGGACTAGATGATAAACAAGTGATTTTCTGTCCTCCAGTTCAAAGTGTCGCAAAACAAGTCCGGAGGGAAGGTTTTGTATAGACTATTGGGTTGCCTGCTCGAAAGCACGCAAACGCTAACTATAAACTCGGCATAATCCAGTATAATCTGTCTCAGAAGCAAAACAAATCAATATTTGAAGATTCAGATTCAAGATTTAGTTGTGTCGCAATTATTTATGCCGGTTTCTATCTGTTGTTTACATTATCTACTTTAGTTCAAGCATCTGTGAGTATTCCTCTGTTACATCTTCAATTACGAATTGGTTTTCATTAGCTCTTGGCGTATTATATGTACTGAGCGTCGACATTTGGATGAGGCGTCGTTCCTCCCAAATTTTTGGTTACTTGATATGAAAATGATGTGCTAAGCGACGAAGAGATTGTCTCGAATTCCATGAATGTTAAATTAGTTGTATCGCTATATCGATTTCGACAATGAGGCAATTTTCAGTTACAATCTTACAACAGAAAGTTCTACTGTGAGGGCACATCTTAAATAGTTCTAGGTGAAAGGAAGCTTGACTCTTACTGGTTAGCAGAAATTAAAATAGTGACAGGAGGTGAAAGTACGAGAACAATAAACGTTTACAGAAAGGAACCTGTGCAACTGATCACCAGGCAGCTATCATGTAATCAACCTATTACAAATTACTTGTGAGGACAACGCAAGAATGAAATTTTATTGTAATATTTGCGGTCTCCTAACATTCGTGTCCATAGTCGGGACACGGCATTAAGTTAGTCTTCCCCTTCAAGTAAACTAGCCTAAGCAATAGCATTATTTTCAAAAACATAATATTCTAGCATTTTCTGTAACAGCCTTAAGGACCTCTCTTAATCCAAGGCGTTAAACTTTTATTTCAATAATAATCCATTGTAATCGCCCAAGAAAAAAAATTTCTAACCCTCCCTCAAAAGTTGATGTTTTACGTTTCAAGGCATTTAGAATCTGAAATTCAATAAAAATGAATTCTGTCCATCCCCTGTACGCTGTGAACACTTTTTCGACCAAACTATAATAGTTATATTCTTGAAATTTTTACCAAAAATCAATCTCAATCTCACAACGGCCGAATTCTTGAACCACATTGATAGCTCGATTTTCAAGGGTATTTTGGGGGGTTTTGAGGAGAAGAAAATTCCTATTTTCAACGTTTTTTTGGAAAAAGGTGTATTTAGTATCAATTTCTATAAATTTTCGGACGCTGAATCGAAATGAGACCATCGCGTGGTCGATAGCTTTATTGGTTCTCGAGATAATATCACAGCTTTTGTGTTTAATTTGGGAGCTTTTCAGCAATTTGACATAAGGGTATAATATATGAGTTCTTGGAGATAAAAATCGTTCTATACTCGTTGGAATGCTCGACGAACACTCTCTTCAACTATACGTAAGGCGAAAAATTCAGATTTCAATTTGGAATTGAAGAAAAATTAAAATGATTAAAATTACAATAATTGCTACGGATTTTTCCCCTATAGTTACCAATCTGTTTTTCAGTGGGAACGTTAAAAAATGTTCGGAATAATTACTATCGCAAATGGATAATCTTCTTAAATCATTATTGAAGCAACGGAATAATAAACCACTGTACAATCATTTGCAGCGTTTTTTTAGTGGAATTCAATAATATTGAAAAAAACATATTATGTTTATGAATCACGTTTAACAGTGTCACACTTTGAATGACGTTTTATCCTTATTTCTTGTTTCAGGGCAAAATGACAGCCCCACCAGCTGCGCTGGTGAATCGTAATAAAAAGCACTTTCTGGGTATTCCTGCTCCTCTCGGCTATGTGGCTGGTGTTGGAAGAGGAGCAACTGGTTTCACCACTCGGTCGGATATCGGTCCAGCTCGAGACGCGAATGATGTCTCCGACGATAGACACGCTCCTCCGAGTAAGCGAAAGAAGAAGGAAGAAGAGGAAGAAGATGATGAGGATTTAAACGATTCAAACTATGACGAGTTCACAGGCTACGGTGGTTCCCTGTTTAGTAAGGACCCTTACGACAAGGATGATGAAGAGGCGGATATGATATATGAAGAAATTGATAAGCGAATGGACGAAAAGCGCAAGGAATACAGGGAAAAAAGACTCAAAGAGGAACTGGAAAAATATCGCCAGGAAAGGCCGAAAATCCAACAGCAGTTCAGTGATTTGAAGAGAGGACTTGTTGCAGTAACTGAAGATGAATGGCGCAGCGTACCGGAGGTTGGGGACGCTCGTAATAGGAAAACTAGAAACCCACGAGCTGAGCGGTTCACTCCTTTGCCTGACTCAGTTTTATCAAGAAATTTAGGAGGCGAGACACAATCTGCAATTGATTCTTCCAACGGTTTGATGAGCACAATCCCTGGTACAGCTACACAAGGCATGTTAACTCCAACTGGTGATTTAGATCTGCGGAAAATGGGACAGGCTAGGAATAATTTAATGAACGTCAAGTTGAACCAAGTCTCCGATTCGGTCGAAGGCCAGACAGTCGTCGATCCAAAAGGGTACTTGACCGACCTTCAAAGTATGATCCCCACTTACGGTGGTGATATCAACGACATAAAAAAAGCCAGATTATTGTTGAAATCAGTACGTGAAACTAATCCAAATCATCCACCTGCTTGGATCGCGTCTGCCCGTTTAGAAGAAGTCACTGGGAAACTTCAAGCTGCCAGAAATCTTATCATGAAAGGATGTGAAGAGAACCAGCAGTCTGAAGACCTCTGGTTGGAAGCAGCTCGACTTCAACCACCCGATGCCGCTAAAGGTGTCATAGCACAAGCAGTTCGTTATATACCAACTTCTGTTCGAATTTGGATCCGTGCTGCTGAATTGGAAATGGAAACAAAAGCTAAAAGACGTGTGTACAGAAAGGCTTTAGAGCACATACCAAATTCTGTTAGACTGTGGAAAGCTGCTGTTGAGCTAGAAGATCCTGAAGATGCTAGAATTTTACTGAGTCGAGCTGTGGAGTGTTGCCCTACCAGTGTTGATTTGTGGTTGGCATTGGCTAGACTTGAAACTTATGAAAATGCTCGTAAGGTACTCAACAAAGCCCGTGAAAACATCCCAACAGATCGTCAGATTTGGGTAACAGCTGCTAAACTGGAAGAGGCTAATGGCAACAAGCACATGGTAGAGAAGATTATCGACCGAGCAATTACTTCGCTCAGTGCCAACGGAGTGGAGATAAATCGAGAACATTGGTTCAAAGAAGCTATCGAAGCTGAAAAATCTGGTTCGGTACACACTTGCCAAGTGCTAATCAAAGCAATAATGGGCCACGGGGTTGACGAAGAAGATCGAAAGCACACATGGATGGAAGATGCAGAAACATGCGCCTCACAAGGTGCATTTGAATGCGCTCGAGCCATTTACAGCCAAGCTTTGGTCACGTTCCCAAGCAAGAAATCGATCTGGCTTCGAGCAGCATACTTCGAGAAGAACCATGGCACCAGGGATTCGCTCGAAGCTCTTCTGCAGCGGGCTGTTGCCCATTGCCCAAAATCAGAAGTGTTGTGGTTAATGGGAGCAAAATCTAAATGGATGGCCGGTGACGTTCGTGCTGCTCGTGGCATTCTTTCCCTTGCTTTTCAAGCGAACCCCAATTCAGAAGAAATTTGGCTTGCTGCTGTGAAGTTGGAATCTGAAAACAGTGAATACGAAAGAGCTCGGAAACTTTTGGCTAAAGCTCGAGCATCTGCACCCACTCCTAGAGTAATGATGAAATCTGCTAAATTGGAATGGTGTCTCAACAATTTCGACATGGCTTGCAAATTGCTCGATGAAGCTATACAAATATTTCCCGATTTTGCAAAGCTTTGGATGATGAAAGGGCAAATAGAAGAGCAACAGGGTAAAATGGATAAAGCGTGGGAAACATACAATTTGGCAGCCAAGAAGTGTGTTCACTCTGTGCCCATCTGGTTGATGATGTCTTCTCTCGAGGAGAAACGTAAACAGTTGACCAAAGCTCGATCGGTTTTAGAAAAAGCACGGTTGAAAAATCCAGCTAATTCTAGATTATGGCTGGAGGCAGTTAGGGTAGAATTGCGTGCTGGTAAAAGAGATATAGCCAACACACTGATGGCCAAAGCTTTGCAAGACTGCCCTAATGCTGGAATCCTCTGGGCTGAAGCAATTTTCCTCGAACCGAGACCACAGAGAAAAACAAAATCAGTTGATGCCCTGAAAAGATGCGAGCACGACCCTCACGTCCTTCTGGCCGTCTCAAAACTGTTTTGGTCTGAGCACAAATTGCAGAAATGTCGCGATTGGTTCAACAGAACAGTTAAAATCGAGCCTGATCTTGGCGATTCGTGGGCGTATTTCTACAAATTCGAATTGTTGAACGGTACAGAAGAACAGCAAGAAGACGTGAAGAAGCGATGTATTTCTGCTGAACCTCATCACGGTGAATCTTGGTGCGTGGTTTCAAAGAAAATCGAAAATTGGCGGTTAAGCATTGAACAGATTCTCCTTCTTGTTGCAAAAGATTTACCAATTCCTATTTAATTTGTATTAGCGTTAGCGTGTCTTTTAATTGTGAAAAATTAAAATTAATCTACTAAAACGTTGAAATCTCTTACTATTTATTCCTGATGTTTTCATTTATGCGGTCAACTTTTCACACGTTTGACCCCAAAGCTGGGAATATATTATAATAGCGTTTTAGGGGCATAAAAATAAAGAACTTTACATAATGTGTTCTGCTAATTGATCTGCGCTGCACTAACATTTATTGCCGTAATCGACCAAAATCAAACTTACGAATAAATTCCGAACACTTTATTAAGTTACATTCCTTGGGAAAATCTCAAGAAAACAAATTCTAAATTGCTGGGGTGAGGGGGAGATGAACTTAGTGACTCTTTTTCTATTCTTTTCTTTATTGGCCGAGATCTTTCGCCCATTCAGGTATCCTCAGGACCACATAGGTCCAACAGTTACCTACGACTTCTGATATTGGTCCCTGAAGATGCCCGAAATTGAAAGATGTCGGCCAATAGAGAAAATAATGGAAAAAGAGACGGCAAGTTCATCTCTCCCTCGCCTAAGCAATCGCGCAGAAAATGCGACAAACAAAAGAAGAAATTCCAAATTGCGTTTAAAAAAATCAGTTTTTGTGTGCAGAAAAAAAAATTGGCTTTCTGTGCTGAAATTTTTGAATAGTGTTGTTCTATCGCTTAGGGAGCTTAATCTAAATTTTTATTGTTTGTCCCTGAATGATGCGATATTTCATCGTTGCAAAATAGCAGTAGCGAAATCATAGTTCGGACGCAGGAGGATACAATAATTTTGGAGAATGAAGGACACCAAGTTTATTTATATACCGTTAAAAACATTGACACAACATTAATTCATAGATAGCTTCCAACTCTTTTTCAAGCTGACACGTTGTTGGCTTTTGTACATTTATTGATTTTATAACATTATTTTTTGTATAATGGTAAAAACGTAAGTGAAACAGTAGCGCAGTGTTTAGGTCATCGTTGAAATTATTCATAATGCGCAATGCACTTATTGTACAAGACAAATGAGATTCATTTATTGAAAATAGATTATCTTACGAACTGATAAGTAATATTCGTTCGTTAATATTAAGAATAAAGTTTTTCCAATCAGTTGAGCTGATATTGTTAGTTGTGAGTCAACAGTAGCGAATCAAATCTTAGGCGCAAGATGCGGAGACTTCAGATGGACGTTTTTTTGCTTGGTAGTTCTACGAGTTGAGCTGACGATTCGGATACAGAAATCGATCATCGTCAGGTATTTTTTTTTCGACTTTAGTAACAATAATTCAATCGCACTGAAATAATTTATTCTCCCTTCATTTTTACCGTACAAACGCTGCTGAGCTAAACGGCTGCTCATTCGATTTATCACAGTAAAGTTAGTTCAGCAAAGAAATTGTGCGGATGTAATAGTCGATTTGTAGGCAGCTACCTGAGATTTATGGTTAGGGCACCTACTTGAAGATAAATGGTACATTATTTATTCACTTCCATGTAGATGATCTTTCAATTCCAGGTCATTGAAGCCAGCACCCGGCCCAGGCCATAATTGCCGACCGTGTCGTGTACGTCTTATCCGTGTGTTGTAACATGTAAAATATTTTAACGTACAATTTTTTTTTTTTATTACACTCTTGATTATAAACAATTATGTAAATTATCAGACAGTTGTTTGACTATGAAACTCTAGCTCTTGTACCTCAATTGTTCTGCTAAAGCTCAATAATAATATTCGCCTCATATTAGGCGTAAATGCTTTTCTGGTACGTAATTTGCTGGAAGCCGTATGTAAAAAAATTTTAACGTGCTCTTCTGACAGAAGAAGGTCTTTTGTTTGAACGTTACCTTAGGTGTTGATATCCGAATATTGAAAATTTAAAATATCTTTAGCCGAGAGTTGGATTTTAACTTCCTGATTTCTTCAATTGAAATGAGAGAAATACAAATATTCCTACTGCATGTTGATCAGCCTTTGGTGTATATTGAATTTTTTACTTGATCTTACCTAGCGCGTAAATACCAACTCCTTTGTATTTTTTGATTCGTAAAAATCAGTCTTATTCCGTAACTGACGTGATAACTAACGTTTTCCAAAATCTGTAAAAAATTAGACATTTTTCTCTGTGTGCAAAATTAGTTGTTTTAGGTCGTATTCGAAGGGCCTGATAAATTGCCCGTTCAATGTTATTGTGAACTGTTTTCAGATGTAACTCCACCGATTAAATATATAATTATATAATATTATGTACCAGATGGTACCTACCTAATTAACAAATAAAGAGACAGTTCAGCCTCAACTCCGCCATCCTACAAACACTTCCGTATCTACCAACACCAATTAATTGCAATGGGGAATTCGCCTGAATTTTTGTTGCGAATTTGCGATCATAAATAATTGTGGTAAGTACATCCCTTAAAACACTACTTTCAAGTTTTCAAGTAAAATCGAAGTTAGAAAAAAAAATAAATAAATAAACAATGGAGGAATAGTTGAGAGAAGAGACTCCCATTCGCATTTTTACGGATGCGATTTCAAGCCTTGAAGCTATCATTCGGCCATCAGCGTGGCATGTTCATTTGATTTTTTTTTATCGATGCTAATTCCCCATTGCGACTGTCGAAATCAGTCGCTCAATTTCATCTCAGCTGATGAACGTTGTACATTTTGGGGTTATTTTGTTACAATTATACAGTCCATTCAGCTACCGATATAAGATTACGTAGCTGAGAATAAAAGAGTAATGGCGAAGTTCTGGTTCCCCAAAATATCCACAAGTGGAGCTCGCAAATAGATGAGTTTTTCACGAGCCTTTTCATTTCCTGCGAAAAAGATGCGTATTAAAAGCGAGAAAATTTAAACGAATGAAAATATTGAAGATAATTGGGCAATATATTTTTCGGTAAGAACTTTGTTAATTTTGGTTTATTATTCGATAATAAACCATTATAATCACCCAAGAAAAAAATATATAACCCTCCCAAAATTCCATTAAAATCCATTATCCATTAAAATCCATTAAAATATCCGTAAATAATATAATATAATTCTGTCCGTCCGCTGTCAAACACTTTTCCGACCAACTATATTAATAGCTACATTCTTGAAATTGTCAACAAAAATCAATCTTGGTCTCACAACAGCCCAATTCTTCAACCATTGAGGGGGGAAATGAATATTTTCCAACGTTTTTCAGAAAAAGGTGCGAATTACACCATCGTGGGATCAATAGCTTTCTCAAATTATCAGATCATTCGACTTTGCGGACGGATATGCCGAATCTCATGCCTTGAAACGTAAAACATCGAACTTTGAGGGGGTTAGACAATTTTTTTTGGCGATTACAAAGGTTTGATATAATAACTACATTCTTGAAATGTTTACCATAAATCTATCTCGGTCTCACAACGGCCCAATCCTTGAACCACATTGCTAGCTCAATTTTAAGGGTATTTTTGGGGTTTTGAGGGGGACAAAATTCGTATTTTCGAATAATTGTCTGATAAAGGTGTGTTTGGTATCAATTTCTATGGACTTTTGGACACTGAATCGAATAAGACCATTGTGGGGTCGATAGCTTCATTGGTTCTCGAGTTATCGCACCTTTTGTGTTGAACTTGGGAAATTTTCAGATTCAATTTTCTGATTTTCATTTTTTTGGCATGAAAGTATAACCCGAGAGCTCTTGGAGCTATTATAACTCTATACTCGTTGGAATGGTCGTCTAACACTTTCTTCAGCTGAACCGTTAGGCGAAAAATTTAGCTTCTAATTTTGAAATTAAGAAAAATAGAAATCAGTAAAATTACAATAGTTGCTACGGAATTTTTCCCCTATAGTGACCAATCTGTTTTTTGGTGGGAACGTTCTCGAGTGTCCGGAATAATCACTGCGAGGGTATAACTCGTATAAGGCTTTAACTCGTATCAGAAATGGATAATCTCCTTAAATTATTATTTAACAATCAAATATTTCGTAGCGTTTTTTTTTTTTTTTTTTTTTTTTTTTTTTTTTTTTTTTTTTTTTTTTTTTTTTTTTTTAACACTGATTCAGCTTTTTTTCTAGTCGAGGTTTTCCCTAAATCTCCACTCGAGACCTGGCAATACTGACTTCTTTCAACGGAGAAATGTTCCAAGCGTTCTTTTGCAAAATGGAGTAAAGCGAATCATTCAAAGAAAATGTATTCACCTCATGTTGATCACCGTCTACTTCGGGTTCCTGTTCATAATTTGATATCCAGGATACCGATTCACCAGTTTGCAGATTCAGAGCTCGTAGACGTCGCGAGAACTGCTCTGGGATCGAGGCTGTCTAGACAAAGCACCTGCCCGCTTGCTCGACGATGACGGACCGCCTCCGCCGCTTTTGGCAGCCAATCGGTCGGCAGCGCGTTGTGGGCTAGTATAGGAGTACATGTTGTATCCGGGTATTATATGGACGCGAACGTCACCTGACGGCCTCGTCGCTTCGGCTCGAGATCGCCTTGAAAACGTGACGGTCGTCTTGCAGCAGCAATAGTGGAACAGATTGATGTAAGCGTTGCGGAAATGACGGTCGATCAGGCAGTAGAGGAAATTGTTGACGCAGGATTTGCTCAAAGCCAACCATGCCAGATTGTAGAACAATTTCGCAGAGACTTTGTTTATCTGGAAAAAAAAGTTTTTTCTAAATCAACTCGCCGTAAAATAAATGGCCTTTGGAAATTAAGGCGTGCTGTATTGAAAATTGAACGATAAATAATAACGCGGACTTTAAATTGGAAATAGTTCATTAACCGACTTCAAAAGGAAGGGGTTACTAAGGTTGACTTGCGGGGTTTTTTGGTTTATAATTCAATAATAAACCAATTGCTCAAAAAAATTGTAAAAATAAATTAGGGGAATTATTTAACAAAAATTCTCCTCAAAATGTGATGTTTTACGTTTCCAGGCATGCAGAATCCGAATATCCAGTTAAAAAAATTCTGTCCGTACGCCGTCAACATTTGGATCACACACCGCACTTTCACCTTAGGCGGTTTTTTTCACTACCTGATCTGATTTTTTCAAGGCTGCAAAAATCAATATATTCAACGCTTGAGGTTTTAAAGTACCGTACTTCCACGTTATTCGTATGTTGACTATATTCTGATTTTCCTATATGTCAGCTGGATGTCGCTTTGGTTTTTTTAAATTTATTTCACACACTTCCTCGTAATTCGAATTTACAATTATTATAGGTAATTATTAAAGCACTTTTGTATACTTGCATCTTCTCGCTGAAAAATGACTCCATTACAGAAAACTTGTTTTGAAAATTTTAAACGTTATTTTCAAAAAACACGAAACGCACTAAAACTAACCCTATGTTAAGTCATTAGAATTTTTTTTTCAAATACGTAAATGTAATGAGTGAATTATTGTTTTAAAACCAAAATTCAATAGAATTGAATGGGGTGATAAGATTCATACGTACTCGCAATACACTACGGTTATGATGGTATGGTAGAACTCATTCGGTCACTTGAACCAAAAATAGTTCTAATAATATAGTTTCATTTCACTTGAAAAGAATAATTTATGCTTACCGAGCCCACGAATAAGGTAATCCCAAACGGTAGCCAAAATGCGAAAAATAAAAAATAGCTGTACATATTGGTCCACATGAGCGAATAGTCCCAGCTGAAGGCCACCGGTGGCTTGAAGCTCGGATGTGATTTTGCTAGGCGTACCTGCAATGGAAGCGTGTTTTAATTTTGAAAACAACATCAAATACCTTTAGCTTCCTGTCGGTGCCTACAGAGTTATAAAAAATAATTATGTAACTAATAATTATGGAAATGTATTCTTAAAAATAGGACAGCCTTCTATTAGAGTTCGATTAAAGTTATCCAAACAATATCTGCCCCTTGACAATACTGTTTACTAACAAGAGATAAATTGGAGTTTATTATTCAATAATAAGCCATAGCAATCACCCAAGAAAAACATTTTCCAACCACCTGCCCCGGTGGAAAGTTAGTTATCCAATAAAAAATTCTGTCCGCCCGTCGTACACTTTTCTAACGAAGCTATATAGAAGCTAAATTCATTAAATGTTCTCCAAAAATCAATCTTGGTCTGAAAATGGCTCAATTCTTTAATTAAATCGCTAGTTTCAAGGGGCTTTGAAGGGTGAAAATTTACATTATCCAATGCTTATTAGACATCGGTTATTTGGTATCAATTTCAATAGAGTTGTGGACGCTGATTCGAATGAGACCATATATATAGCTTTTTTCGTTCTCGAGTAATTGCAGCTTCTGCGAAGAATTTTCGAGATCTTAGAAATTTGGTATAACACGAGAATTTTCGTAGCAATAAAAAATAGTTCTATTATCTTTGGAATGGTCGTCAAACTTTCACTTCAGCTGCCCCTCAGGGGATTAATTTAGCTTTTATTTGGAAAATTAAGAAAAATAAAAATTATTAAAATAACATAGTTGCCTAGAAGTTTCTCTTATAGTTACCAATCTGTTTTTAGGTGGAAAGTTCGTACAAGTTATTATCACAAATTGACGGTTAATTATAATTGAAGCAAAGGGATAATAAACCACTGTGCAATGATTTGCAACTTTTTTCATGTGTGATTTCGTCATTTGAAACGCTAAACAAAATCAGAAACTATGTCAGATTCCTAAGAACGTTCTTTAGTTTCCGATCGGTTCCTCAGATTTAAGCATTACCTGTCTTATGGCCCTTCCGTAGAATATCACGGTCAAAATAGCCGGGAAGATGAAAAACACTGCTGCTACAGTCGCTTGATATGGAAGAATGCCCGCTCTTTTTCTTGTACAGTAATCCGGTCCTAGATCATACGCTTGCTAAAACAATCAGACTGGTTATTTAGCTTGGTGTTTCGATCACTTATTAGCTCCAGTTTTCTAAGGCTCTAACACAGGTTTGTTGTGATTGCATATCTATTAGATTCGACGTAGGGATGAGGTTGAGGGGAAAGCAGCTACGTTATCTCATTTTGAACTTCCGTACCTACTTCGAGCGCTTTCGCCATTCAAGGCCTCTTCAGGAAACATAGGAAATTTCTAAAACACGTCCGCTTTTTCAACCTAGAGTCCAATAAATTAAAATTATAGATAGGGGGACTAGATAGGGGGACTAAAAGTTGTTATGCCGCAATATTCGTAGTTAATAAAATAGTAGAGCAAGAGATTAGTAAAAGATAAAAATAATAACATGAACAGAGTGTGGGGGGACACGTGAATCGACGAACAGGCAACAGGCCCGAGCACTAGCTTCTTAGCTATTCGGCGTCATTTCAATTATTTAGAGATTTTGTTGAAATTGCCATTGTAAGAAGTTTGTGAATTATCTTTGTATTTTGTGTAAAAAGAGAAATAAATAAATATTCTAAATTCTATTCTAAATTTAAATGCAGGGGTGACTAGAAAGGGGGAATCTAACATTAAAAGGGCATGAAAATGACTAGAAGTATCATGCCCTTGTAATGTTAGATTTCCCCCTTTCTAGTCACCCCTGCATTTGAATCTAGTCCCCCAATTTATTAGACTCTAGGTTCAAAAAGCGGACGTCCTTTCGAAATTTCCTGTGTTTCCTGAAGAGGCCTTGAATGGCAAAAGCGCTCGAAGTATAGAAGTTCAAAATGAGGTAACGTCGCTGCATTCACCTCAACCTCATCTCCACGTCAATTCTAATACAGATTGTTCTCACACGTTGTTTCATCGAATTCTTCAATTCGAAACGAAATTTCAAAAATTAATGTACAACGCGCCTTCAAGATTTACCTGTAGAGAGGCGAGGACAGTGCAGACGATCCAAATTGATAGAATCGCAGTCGTAATGCGGGCAGTTGTGAGCTTCGCATACACCTCAGGGGACAGGCAAAGCCTCACATAATTCTCGGCAGCAGCAGCGGTCAAACTGAGGACAGTGACCATCCACGAGACAATTGCGAGGAACCATTGGACGTAGCAGACTTGGACAGCGCCGCCTGGATGACGATCCAACCCGGCCAGGATGACAACTGCGCTGGCAGGCATGACGACGCCAGTCACCAGGAGATCAGCCAACGCCACATTTACTATGAAAGTGTTTCCTAGAGGCAACATTATTTAACACATTATTATTAACATTATAATTATATTATATTTATTATTATTATATATTATATTTATTATTATAATATATCATCATTATATATTATAATATAATAATATAATATATTATTATAGTATATTATATTATTATTTTATTATTTATATATTATATTATATATCACATTATTATATTATTATTTACATTATACATTATATTTATATATATATTATATTATTAACATTATTTTTGGTCAATTAGCTGTACCTAAGTTAAGCTCGATATTTTTACATCTACGGCTGTAAAAGAAATCGGGAAGTACGATCAATATCGGAGATCCATTACAATATTCAATAATTGATATTCATAAACGTTACCTAAACATTTTCAAGTAATGATGAAATTATTTCAACTACAAATTTACAATCCTGGAGCCAGCTCGAAAAAATGGTCACAAAAGGTGTATAATTTTTAGATACAGAAATTGAAAGGGCCAAACTTTCCTGAACACATAAATGCTAGTCTGCCGGCTCAAAGCCGCTGGAATATAAAATAATGCAAGTCCAAAGTGGCCAAAATTGGCCGAAATTGCAACTTCTTCTGGATAACTAAAATTCGGCAAGTAGATTCTGCAAGGCCTTTATGTGACGGAAAACCAAGTCTGCCGGCTGTAGGCCATGAATTGTTGGTCTTATTGCGGAAGTTTCGAATTAAATGAATGAAATACAAATAATGGGATCTTTCCATCAACGGGAAGTCAAATGGAAATATTGAATATCAGACAAACAAACGCAATGAAATAAAATTAATTCATTTTTATGGGAACTCGCCTCTTTTCTTAAGATGATCCTCGATCATGACAGCGCTGATCATGTACACGTTGCCCACGCTTCCAACTACTGCTAGTCCAGCAACGGTCAAAAGGCGAGCCACGCGACTCCAATCGTTGGACAACGTCACAGGTGACACCTCGTCCCATCCCCATGTCCGGTTCACCACTTCCTCGCTCATCTGAAACATTTTAAAGCTGTGCAATCAATCAAACCAATCGAAGTCAAACAGAGTCATAAACAATTCAGCTATTTCCTGCACTAAACCTATAATTGCGCATCGAATAGAATTATTCGCGCATGGGAGGTTGATATTTTCATTAGAAGAAGTAGACTGAACTCGGTACTACTACTTTTCTCATTTTCTCCCATTCTTAGACTATCCAGCTATTTATTCGAGACATTTTCCAGCTATTTCCAAGGCATACCTTATAATTGGGTATCGAGTTGACTCAGCCAAGCATGAGACGTTGATTTTTTTCAATAGAAGGAGTGAGGTTACTTAGGAACAGGAGACGGCTCGTTTTTGAGATCTAGACTTAAACTTCTGTGAATGATACTTATTTACATAGTTTGGACTTCAAGTCGTCAATCTCAGACGAGGTCGGGATGTCGCTATATTTCCCATAATTCAACACCTGGTCGGGCACTCGTCTAAGGAGCCTGAATATAGTAGTCGGATTTTTACGGAGGTACAAGAAGAAGGCTCTTACAAAACTGTTGCCTGCCTGTGTTGGTTTAGGTTTCGATACGCACTTCAACCTACGAGAATTTCCGGGGTAAATCGAAAGAGGAACTTTTAGTCCAATGATTTGGTGAAGTTAATCCATTGCCATATTTGGCCAGGATCTTTTGTCCCTTTCGGGCACCCTCAGGGCAGCATGATATATTCACAAAAAAAAAAAAAAAAAAAAAAAAAACAGATAAGAAAAATTCCGTAGCAACTGTGGTAATTTAAATTGTTTTTAATTTCAAATTAAAAGCTGAATTTTTCGCCTAACGATGCAGTTGAAGAGAGTGTTTGACGACCATTCCAACGAGTATAGAACGATTATTATGACTCACAGAATTCTCGAAATCTTGAACATTTTTCACAAAAGCTGCAATGACTCGAGAACCAATGAAGTTATCTACTACGCGATGGTCTCATTCGATTTAGCGTCTAAAAGTCTATAGAAATTGATACAAATACACTTTTTTTTAAATTGAAAAACGTCGGATAATACAAATTTTCTCCCTCTTAAAACCACTCAATATTAACATTGAATTGAGCTAGCGATTAGGCTTTTATAGTTTCGTCAGAAACGTGTGGACGGCCCGAATTTTTTTATTTTTGGAACCTCGGATTTTACATGCCTTGTGTCGTAATTAAATTTTGAGGGGGTAGGAAAATTTTTTTCTTGGGCAATTACGATGGTTTATTATTGAATACTTAACCAAGATTGACTTCTGACCACGAAAATCAATACCTTAGAAATCTAGTAGTTTGTAATATTCAGTATAGCGTGAGAATGGAGATCGTCCATTCAAATTTAGATTACACACTATTCGTCACAAAGCGTGACGAAGGGCGTGCCCGCCTCATTCGGCACTGAATGAAATACAGCCCTTATCTCGCTAGATGAAACCAGTTTGGCGAATTACGAACCAGCAGATTTACAAGCTCTATTCAACCAAATCAGTATTTCCAAAAAATAAAAAACTCTGCGAATGCTTGTGCAGTGGTTTGTTATCCTTTGCTTAGATTATTATACAAGAAAACCATTCATTTGTAATAATAACTATTTCGAACATTTGTGAATGTTCCCACCGAAAAACAGATGGTAACTACCTCGTATAAAGGAAAATTCCGTAGCAACTATTGTAATTTTAATCGATTTTATTTTTCTTAATTGCCAAAATAAGAGCTAAATTTTTCGCCTAACGGGTCAAGTGAAGAGAGTGTTTCACAACCATTCCAACGACTATAGAACGATCGTTATAGCTACAAGAACTCTCAAGTTACATCCTCGTAGCAAAATTTCTGGATAATCTCCCAAATTCAACACAAAAGCTGCGATAATTCGAGAACCAATGATGCTATCGACCCCGCGTTCGTCTCATTCGATTCAGCGTCCAAAAATCTATAGAAATTGATACCAAATACACATTCTTCTGGAAAACGTTGGAAAAGACGAATTTTCTCCTCTTCAAAACCCTAAAACCCACAAAAATTCCATTAAAATTGAGGTAGCGATTTGGCTAAAGAATCGAGCCATTTTCAAACCAAGATGGATTTTTGGTGTCAATTTCAAGAATTTAGCTTTTATAGTTTCGTCAGAAAAGTGTTGACGGCGGACGGACGGAATTTTTTCCATTGGACAAAAAAATATCCCGAGTATTCTGCATGCCTTGAAAGTTGAAACATCAAATTTTGAGGAGTGTGTGAAACATTTTTTTCTTGTGCGATTACAATGGTTTATTATTGACAAAAAAAATTAAAATTACAATAGTTGCTACTGAGTTTTCACTTATACATCCACATTGCTGTTACGAGTAAACGTTCACCAATATTCACAATGTCCGGGGGTTGTGATTTTTCGCATTTGAGTAAAAATTGTTTTTCCAGGCGAAATCTGCTCGCGATTGGAAAAACCTGCTCAGCTTGCCAATGAAATGAGCTATTCTTGGTTCTGACTCCTTTCAACAGGTTATATGTCAATATGCCAAGATAGTAATGGTGACATAATTAGCATCCTCTATAACGGCCCTATTAAGTCAAATCAGCCTTCGCTGCTCTAGGTTGAACAATTAACGTCAATTTGCTACTTGCAGGAGAAGCCGGAGAGGGTATATTACTCTAGATGAGGGAATCACAGGAGTCGCGAAATTCAGGAGGTGGTAGGTAGGAAATATCGACGGATGAAGTCTCCCTGGTAACGAGCAGACACTCGAGAGGAGCGGAGCGGTACTAGGAGGAATCCCCTCCCGTCACCGATCAGAGCTGGAAGCTTCCGCCCAACTGTTGGCTGCGGTGTTAACTGTTTTTACACCTTTATCACAATAGATGGTCTTATTTCATTTCAATTGAATTCTTAATCGATAGTAAGGGCATCCAATAAAGAACAACAATAATCCAATTATTCGTTTGTTTGTCGTCGCAATTGTTGTAGAGGGGTTGTGAGGGGGAGAAAAATGGCTATGGACCTCATGGCTCCACGTCGCCCTGAAGATGCCCGAATGGGCGAAAGTGCTCGGCCAGCCGTTAAAAATCTGGAGAATAAGTCGCCTGGTTTTTCTCCCCCTCACAACCCCTCTACAATAATCCAATTAATTAAATTAATCGGCATTGAATTCGTCAGCCGAATTGACTTGCAGAGAGTACAAACTTTTTTAATTTTTTTTTTTTAGAAATGTTGGGAAAACGTTAGCCGATTAGGACCCTTCAAATCTTGGTCAATCATTACTCATTATTGTCAGAAAGCGGGATACAATTCAATCCTTCAGAGTTCGATCGATGCATATGATCACGAAAATATTATTTCTGACATGAATGATGATTCGGCGCCCGGCATTGGCTGAATTTCATTGACTGTGATTAAAAACCATAATAAACTATTAAAAGAAGCGCTAGCACAGATAGTTAATGCGGTATTATTAGCGTTTAAATGGAAGTAAGCGCTTTTTTAAACTAAAAATAGCCGGAAAAGTCGTTTTCCTATTTTTTATCGACCTTGAATTAAATTTCTCACGATTTTCCCTTTCATCCCCACCCTTTCATTGCACAACCTATTTTTTGAGATGAGCTCAACACACCAACTTGAAAATTGAAAAACTAGCGAAACCGATTTGTGTTGGGATTTGACTTCTTCACTTCAAGTTCGAACTTGACGTTCAGCTCACACATTGTAATTCCACGTTGAAAGTTTTTCGCTATTTCACTAATACATTTTTTTTTTTTTAATATATTCGAATGATTATATCAATGTTACGGCGATTTAATGACGGCTTATTACTTCCGAGTTATTAGCCTCATTCGATTTTTTTTTCTGAGTTTTTTGGTTTTACCTGCACCCGACTCAAACATGAAAATACTGTGAGATCTCTCACCTCCGGCTTTACTATGACAATCTACTTCGACAGCTTTGGAAAGTATTGTGAAAAATATTGCAACGTTCAAATTCGTGAATAAACCAAATATTTATTGTAGTTTAAAAAGGATCGATCGGCTACATGAATCATTTGACAATAAATGGACCTGAAATCGTCCCAAGCAGAGGAATGAATTTAACGGAAGAATGTTGTCATTCAGTAAGCAATGATTGGACGGGTGGTTAATGGGATACGGGTAATTCGAAAGCTGTTCATAGCATGGCAGACCGCTTCAACCGGCTCTTTTGATACGCCTTCCTTTGTAACTTGACTGGCTTTAGCACTCAGCCCAACTTTGTTATCGGAATCTGATTATCGATTGGTTAAACTTTGTCAATTATCTCCGCGAGCCTCGAATTCCCAGCAGACGAGAATAACGCCGGATGAGGAGGAATCTCATGCTCTTTCGCTTACAAGCGTATTTTTGGTATATTATTCGAAGTTCTATGTTTTACGTTTAAAGGAGCGCAGGATTCGAATATCCGATGAAAAACTTTGCAAACGATACAGTAGGTAACTATTGTGAATATTCTTTTCCTGCCGACGTCCGGGGGTTGTGAGGGGGAGAAAAGCAAGGCGACTCATTCTCCAATTCTTTATTAGCTGGCCGAGCCCTTTGGCCCATTCGGGCATCCTCAGGGCAACGTGGAGCCATAGGGTCCACAGCCTGTGGATAATAATAATTAAATGCCTTGAGCATGCAAATCGAGCTAGCAATGGTGCTCAGTTTAAGTATTGGGCCGTTGTGAGACCGAGATTGATTTTTTGTGAAAATGTGAAGATTCTCCGACCAAACAATAATAGCTACATTCTTGAAATTTTCACCAAAAAACCATTTCGGTCTCACAACGACCTAATTCTTGACCCATATTGCTAGCTCCATTTTAAGGGTAGTTTTGGGTGGTTTAAGGGGGGAGAAAATTCGTATTTTCGAATTTTTTTCGGACAAAGGTGTGTTAGGTATCAATTTCTATAGATTTTTGGACGCTGAATCGAATGAGACCATCACAGCTTTTGTTTGGAATTTGGGAGCATTTAAGAAATTTGGCATGAAGAGTATAACTCGAGAGCTCTCGGAGCTATAAAAAACGTTCTATACTCGTTGGAATTCTCATTGAACACTCTCTTCAACTATAACGTATGGCGAAAATGCAGATTTTAATTTGGAAGTTAAGGAAATTAAAAATGATTAAAATAACAATAGTTGCTACGGAGTTTTCCCTCTTAATTACCAATCTGTTTTTCGGTGGGAACGTTCACAAACGTTCGGAATAATTACTATTAAAATCTATAATCTTCTTAAATCATTATTCAAGCGAAAGAATTGTAACTGTACAATCATTTGCAGCGTTTTCCCTGTTTGAACATAAACGTAGATACGGACAGACGGAAATACGAACAGACACTCAAACGGACACACAAACACTTGTTCAGAAAGTGAACAGAGCGCTTTAGGAGCAAGCCCGCGAAACGTTTATGTAAAGGAGACAGAGGGTTTCATTTGAATATTACCTTTACTCAGGCAATTTCCTCTTATTCAGTAAAATCTGAACAAAAAAACCTCTGAACACACATCTTGAATGAACATTGTGGTATCTAAAATTCAATAAAAGGCGATTTGTACATTCACTGGTAGAATTTGTTCTGAAAATTCCATCGAGTTTCATTCACATCATGTCAGGTAGATTTGATGGTAGATATTTTATAATTTCCCTCATATCATGACCTCCGTTTTGAATTCGCCTTTCAAACGATCGCAATACTTCACGCACATGGGTCAACCGAAAGTTCAATACGAACGCTTTTACGCCAATTGCTTGCCATTAAATTGACTAAAATTGACACTGTGAGTAATAAAACGCCGTCGAAGACTTCAATGGAGATGAATGAGCTGTAGGAAAGCGAACGAATGACTTCCAGTGGTGAAGGTACCATCTATAAAGAAGGGAAGGCTTGAAGGCTATTAATAGTCGGGAAAAGGAAAATGTCACCTCAAAGAGAAATCGAATCTCGTAGCGCAAAAGGTCACCGCGCCAGCAGGGGCAGCTAAGTCTGACAAAAGCTTGCTCCCAAAGGCGAGCATTAATCTTGGAAGAGATATCATCGTAGAAATTTATTGCAAAGGCGGTAACATAATAGATTATGCTCGAATGAGTTCCTTTTTTCCCCATAATACATTACTTTTATAACACTTTTTCCATAAACCTCATTTTAAGGATGTATTAAATGAATACTTTTTTACTGCGTACATTACCGCTGAGAGAAACGCTGCTACGTTGTTTCAGATACTGTTTCTGAGTTACTATGAGTAATTTTAATCATTTTTATTGATTTTTAAATTAAAAGCTTAATTATTCGCCTAGCGGTACAGCTAAAGAGAGTATTTGGTGACGATTCAAACGAGTATTGAACTATTTTTATAGCTCTGAAAATTCTTTAGTCCGAAGCTGAAATCTTGAAATTTTCATTAAAAATCAATCTTGGCCAGAGAATGACTCACTGCTTTAACCAAATCGCTTTCTCAATTTTAAGGGTATTTTTGGGGGGTTTCAAGAGGAAGAAAATTCGTATTTTCCAATGATTTTCTGACGGAGGTTTATTAGGGATCAATTTCTATAGATTTTTGAACGTTGAATCGAAGTGGTCGATAGCTTAAATGATTCTCGAGTTATCGCAGCTCTCATGTAAAGAGACGTTCAGAAAGTTGACATGAAAATATAACTTGAGAATTTCTGGGGCAATAAAAATCGTTCTATACTCGTTGTAACGGTCGTCAAACACTTGCTTTAACTATACCGTAAGGTGAAAAATTTAGTTTTAATTTGAATATTAAGAAAAATAAAAATATTTAAAATTACAATAGTTGTTCCGGAGTTTCTCCTAATAGTTACCAACCTGTTGTTAGGTGGAAACGTTCACAAATGTTCGGAATAGTTACTTTCACAAATAGATGGTTTTCTTATCTCATTATTAAAGCGAAGGAATAATTTAACCAAGGTTTTGTTTTATTAGAAAACAATGTTCCTCTCTCTCTTCTTTTCTTTAACCAACCAATTTATTTTGTATAAATTTTACATTTAAATTGTATATATACTTTTTGTGTTTTTCATTATTCCAAGGTATAAACTCATTAACAATATTGTTTAGACCTTGAATCATAAAAAGTTCAAATAATAAAAAGTCCTTGAAGAATTCCTGACCGCTCAAAAGTTATGTGTTAAAAGCTGTCCAACAATGTTCTAAAAAACCGACTTGTTCTAATATTTCGTTGAATCACTTATCGATTTTTGCAAAAAAATGTTTGTCCAGGGGATCGCAATAATTTCCCCAAGTTTTACAGCGTTCGCATTAGCGGTTTAGAAATTTATCGGTAACAAACATACTATAATAAAGTGAAATTTTCAGAGTTTCCAGTGTGGGGTGTTTTTCAGTGTTACCAGTGTGGGGTGTTTTCAGTGTTTTTTTCATTTTGTGAGTGATTTTTTTTTTCTATAAGTGAAATTTCGTTAACCAAAGTTAACTTGCATTCAATAAATGACATGAGCGTAAAACGTATGTATGTAGACGTACGTTACGTCTTTGTTGTAAAGGTAGTAAAGTATGGTATGATACGCACCATCGGTATCGCTATTGAGAAATCCTTAGGTGGTTGATCTCCATATTACAGAGTTCAAACTCATTACGCCTGTAACAAAATTATTTGATCATTCAATAGTAAATTATGATTGATCAAGTACCTAACTCTGCTAAACGTTTACAAGTTTCAGATAAAGTGAAGATCGACTACAGGCATTATTTTTTCAAAATGTCTTAACTTTAAGCGTAGACACAAAAAGGGATTTTTTGAAGCTCTCACTTTACTTGGACTCTCTCTGACTTATCAAGATATCTACTATCTGTAACTTTTCCTCTCTCCGACAGCTTTCATCAATCTCTCCTATCGCAATCTTAGCTGAGCACGTTACTTTTGATTTTCAAATATTTCTGGTTTTTCTCGCCTGAAATTTGAATTCTCTCTCTTCCGACATGACAATCAATTGCCATTTCATTCCGACAATGATCCAATAAATGGTTTCAGTAAATTATTGCAAGAATTTATTTATTTTTTTAGCAAGCGCGATTAGAAGGAAAAAAGTTTTAGAGGGAAATGAAATCGAAAAATGCCGGCGACTCAATTACCTTCTGATATTTCTATACTCGTGTCTCAAACCGATTTATCATTATTCTCTCTCGTCCGTTGAAAACTACTGCTTTATCAGACGCTTAATATTTTCTGTATTTCCTGCCCAGGTGTTGCGTGTTTCCATATTTCTACCGCGTAAGCGATCAAAGCTCTCTGCGAAAGCTCCGACCGACTCTGACAAAAGCATACCAACACAAAGCAGGAAGAGTGAATGGATTTGACAGCTGAAGCACGACACAACAGAATCATCGCCGTGAACATAGAGCCCCCCTATTTTAGCCTGGAAATGGCTAACGTTGTCTCCCACGTATTTTCAAACTTCGTTTCATCGCATGAGAAATATGAAAGTGCACAAAATGAAGATTGAAATTTCTTGATTAAGTTTAGTAATTTGCGACTACATTGAATGAAAAATATACTTCCACCCCGGGGCGTTTTGGGTTCGGAAGTCAAAAACTAAATATTTGAAGTTTTACTGCATTTGAAATAGAATTTGAGTTGAACTAGAACTGAAAATGCCGCTAAATCCGAAGGGCATTTGCCAATAATTTGAGTCGGCTACAGGTGTAACGAATAACAAAATCAAGAAACTCGATCAAAGATCGCAAAGTTAGTTCACTGTATAAATAGCCTGAAACCCAAAAAAAGATAAACGCATAATTAGTTTGATAATGCGGAAAAGCAATATGAGATCCCAAGTTACGTAAAATTAGATCATTTTTATAGCAACGATACCTAAAAATATGTCGCAAGCCCTTCGGTGTCATTCACTCATCGTTATCAACATTTAAAAACCTCCAGCATTCAAATATATTGATTTTAGAAGCAGATAACCCCAAAAAAATATCATACATGGAATTGCATGGTGTGCGAGCCAATAATGAAAATCAAATCATCTGACAAGTTGCTTGCCATGAAGAACATTATTTCAAGGCGTTGACCTATCTTCGTTCAAATAATATATATCTGAAAAGGCGAGTTACGAGGAAGTACGGTGTTCACGCCAATAATGAACCAGTGGTGTGCATAGATCACACCACTCCATATTTCAGTCGGTAACAGATAAAACTAATTATAAAATCAAGAAGCTCATACTAAGGACTCAACGTTATTACAACTGAAAAACTAGCAGAAGAACCCAAAAATATAAAAGCGCATAAATTAGGCTGACATGCGGAAGTGCAATATGTGAGCCTAACATAACGAAATATGATAAATGGATCATTTCTATAGACCTCCAGCGTCAAAGATATTGATTTATTCGCGGTCTGCAGAAGACATAACAGTGGAAAAAACGGCATCTGGTGGACGTACGGGGTGTGATCCAATCGATAGAAAAAAGTTTTGTGAAATGGAGTGGATGTTTTGTGGTCATTGTTATGACAAGGAGACCCAAATATACAAAAGTGCACCAATAAAATAACTTATTTTCCTTATCATCGCACTTTTTCGTATAGGGCTGTGGACCCTATAGCTCCACGTCGCCCTGAGGATGCCCGAACGGGTGAAAGTGCTCGGCCAACGAATAAAGAATCGTAGAATAAGACTCCTGGTTTTTCTCCCCGTCTCACCCGTGCACAATAAAATAACTGAATATGAGAATTACGAGGAAGTACGGTGTGCGACACAAATAGTAAAAATCAAGTGACATTCAGCTCACATAAACAGAATTTTCAAGTCCCCCTGCGTTCAAATATAAGTATTATTTTAGAGGTCTGCAAAAACTAAAATACAGTCAATATGCAACTAACGCGGAAGTGCGGTATGTGACCCTAGCGCTAAAAATCAGGCATCATTCGATCGCCGACCCAAACATTTTAAGACACTGAACGTTCGAATACATAGAGTTTTGCGGCCTGTAAAAATCAAAATATCTTAATTTTAATCACCCTCCCAAAAATTTCACAAACTGAAATATTGCAAAAAGCTCATAACGTGGAAGTACGGTGTATGAGCCAAGAGATAAAAAACCAAGTGTCATCTGCTCGCCCTAACGAACATTTTAAAACCTCAAACGGTAAAAAGTTAGTTATTAAACCTGTAAAAATCGAAATAGGAAAAAAAATAAACAGCTATATCTTGGAATTATTGTGTGTTATCCAAAATCCAGAAACGGCTAGTTTTGTACATTCACGGGGAGAACGTAATCTGAAAATTTCATTGAGTTCCTTTCATTTATCATTGAAATGAGACGGTTTTCGTCACTTTTGACCACAGAACGGACACATGGACAGACAGGCTCAAAGACATTTGTTTAGAATTTTCTTCTCCACCCAGGAAGGTACAGGAACTTGTTCAGAATTGTTCATGAATATAGTACTATGAAACTGTCTTCCAAATTCACCGTTCTGAATTCGACTTTTCGAACGATCATAATACTTCTATTTACTACGTAAACATGGATGTAAAAACTTTCACGAATTGTTAGGAAACCCGCTCCATGATTCATATAATGTAATATCAAAGTGACTGTCAAACTGGATTTTCACTTGGGCTAATGAACAAATGTGTTCCGTTAGGATTCCTTGTACAGTCATACGAGTGGCCACGGTTTCAACGGCGGGGTTGCTTTACGGGAGGCCGATGTTATTCGAAGTGAAAAACAACGTATGTAATATATTAATCCTGAGTGTCTGCGTGTGAGATAACAGCCCCATTGCGTTGTCCGGGTCTAGTCCTAAGTGCACGCGAAGTTCGAGCGGAGTAAGTGCTTTTAAAAATAACACACAGGAGTGGATGTAAAATTAACATCGATGTGCCAAATTCGCATCGTTCGATGAATAAAATATCCTGTATATCAGTTAAACAATCTTCAACAAATTAGGTATACCGGATGTATTTAAAACTTGTCAAGATGAGGCTCAACAAGTTGACTTAAAGTTCGGGAAGGTTTTATCTCATATTTCACAAGTATTGATTAATTGTATCAAATTTTTTCTCTTTGGAAATAAAATTTGTATGGGTACTTTCTCATCTCCTGAAATTGATGAATAAAACGTTTTCCAAATTGATGATTAAACGTTTTTCCAATTGAAAGAGCGCAAACCAAATGTTTATGATTGTTTCAAACCTACTTGAAAATTACTTGATATAAAGCGTATCTGGAATTTTTTAGGCCATGATTGACAGAAAATAATTGAAGGGTGCACCTTCGTGTTACGGTCTACTGGCGATCTTCGAGTTTGAAAGAAGTTATCTTAGGTTATAGATAAGGGTAATGGATAAGGGAGACAGAGATGGTCTAGTTTAACATTAACGTCCACCCTTTTGGTTTATTATCCAATAATAAACGAAAAGTGGTTTATTATTCAATCAAAATAATTCCCTTGTAATACCTTACGGTTGTACAATAAACGATTAAAAAAATAATAATAATAAAAAAATAAAAATAAATTAAAATAAAATAAAATAATAATAATAATAATAATAAGTACCTTTAAAAAATCATTAAAAAAAAAATTGACGACAAAGAAAAGAATGGAAAACAATTTATTATTATATATATTTGTTTGTTACTCAATTATAAAGATTTATTATTCATTACTAACCAAAAAATGTTTTTCTAAACCCCTCAAAATTCGATGCTTTACGTTCCAATGCATGTCTTATCCAAATATCCAATGAAAAAATTCGGTCCGTCCACCCTACGCCGTCAACTTTTCTTAGAAAACTATAATAGCTAAATACTTTAACCAAATCGATAACTTTTTGTTACGGGTACTATTGGGGGCTTTTGAGGGGTTGAAATTCATATTTTTCAAAGCTTTTCAGACAAAGGTGTGTTTGTTGTCAATTTATAGCCGTTGATTAATTTAGATTTTCGGACGCTGAATCGAATGAAACCACCGAAAGCTTTAATCGTTCACAAATTATCGCAGCTATTGTGTAGAATTTTCAAGATTTTCAAAAATTTGGCATGATACGGTACAACTCGAAAATTTATAGAGCTATAAAAATCGTTCTATACTCGTTGGAATAGTCGTCCAACAACCTCTTCAGCGTTATCGTTAAGAAAAAGGAAAATTATTAAAATTACCGTAGTAGCTATGGAGTTTCCTCTGATACGATCGTAGTTACCAATCTGTTCTTAGGTGGAAACGCTCGCAATGTTCGGAATAGTAACTATCACAAATGGATGGTTTTTTTAAATTATAGGTGAAGAAAAGAAATAATAAATCACTGTGCAATAATTTGCATCGTTGCTCATCTACCGAAGATCAGTTATTAAACTTGCAAATAGTATCAATCATATTAATTTCTCCTTAAAAGCGGAAAAATTTAATCCTTTATCTCATTAAATCCCGTCTCTAATTCCATAGATGGGAAAGATCTGACTACGTTTTGTATATTGGTTTTACAAAAAACGTGCTTCGTGTTTTGAAAAAACGGCTCAGCTTTATCGATCAGTTCTATCCTATTGAAATTCAAAGCTCACTGGAATAAAATCACATGCTTGGACATGCATTGCATACCCGCTCGCTCGAAAAAGTTCTGCTTTCAGAGAGTTTACGTGATAATAATCCGTTCTCCACAACCAATCTCTTGGCAAGATTCTGGTCATGAAGTCGTAACATGCTTCGCGCATTGGAAGACGAACGTCGGGTTATGATTATGTAAATACCATCGATCCGATTCGTAGGCAGGCGCCAACCTTTATTTCTTAGAACAGCCTAACCAGAAAGTTCAAAACCTGATAAACGCCGCAACAAAACAAGATGCGCTCGCTTTGGGTTTGTTATTCAAAGTTATATTATCCACGCGTATTATTTGAGGTTTAATGAATTGTTTTCTTGTATCATAATCGAAGCAAAGGAATAATAAACCAATGTACAATCATTCGCAGCGTTTTTCATTTATTTATTTTCATTTTAGCTGATTTCCTCAGAAAATGATGCTATTGATTTGCGAAAAAAGGTATATAAATATATGGTCGCACGATAACTGGCGTAATTTTCGAGATGAAAATAATGCTTCTCAAAAAAATCCTTCTCGGCTAAAGTAATTATGAGTTCTTTGGTTAGCGAGATCGGAGTAGAGGGTGGTGTTCACATTTGACCTCGAACTTGCTCAAAAATCGAAAAACCATCTAAGTTAAAAAGGATTTGGGGTGATGAAAAAAAAATTTTTTTTCATTTATATACCAAAAACAAATTTTTTTAAATTTTTTTATTATATTATTTTTTATAAAAAAATTTTTTTCATGCTGAATCGAATGAGACAATTGCCGTGTCGGTTTCTCTAACGGTTTTCAAGTTATTGCATTTCTATGGAATGTTTGAGTGTGGGGAAAATGCCTAATGTAACGATATTACACAGTATGTAGTTGGTGGGGATTGTATTGTACTTGGTATCATAAAATATTGGGTTTTTCAACTGGAGCAAAGTTGTAGCAGAATTAGACATAACAACATTAAGTTTTCCAAGATTTGTAACTTGCACAGTGGGTAACTCAAACAAAAAGTCGTCAATTCAGATGTTTGAATATACCAAAAGATAGGTAATTTAATTGTCCACATTTTCCTAATGTAATGTACCTATCCAATTTTCAACCGTTTTTGCGTTATTCTACAATAATAGTGGAATATTCACGAAAACATGACATTTTTCCACTTTAAACGTTCTTTTCATCTATTTAGTGCGAAAGAAACAAAAAATGAACCGTATATTATTGACATACACATCATCAACTATCATTATGCTGAATTTGAGCCAAATCCATTGCAAAAAATTTTTCGCGAAAAATCCAAGGGGTACCCCTGCGATTTTTTTCATCCGAACAGTTAACGATTTTTTACTCCTCTCTCAATACAGATAAAAATCTGAAATTTTCAGGAAAGTTGTGTCTTACCAAGATGTATTTTTGTGATTTTTTTTATTTCTCGGAAAAATTTGCAAGTGGTCCAAAAAAATCGGTTTTTGAAAGCTCGAAAATTGGACTTTAACAGTGATTTTCGGGATCAAAATTAATGTGAATCAATTGTTTTATTATGCAGGAGTCTTCATTTGAACGCCTTACACACGTACATTGCAAAAAATTTGGTGAAAAAAATGTAAACAGAGCAAGAGAAATTACTTTCTGTAAATCGAGTTTTCACCGGGGATAATAGTGAAAAATCAAATTTTCGTTTTTGAGCGATTTTGAAAGCTATTCTTATAGGAAATTTAACGCTGAATCCGAATATGACGTCAAAACGGCGGAAATTTGACGACGAACATTGGTTTTTCCCAGTTTTAGTACTACACACGGTCTCATGTTTTTCAACTTTGAAGATCCGTTGCAAATACTTACAGTACGGATCAAATTTGATTAACTAATGATTCTTACAGGACGTAGAATTCGAATTTAAAGTGAAAATAATCGAATTCGAACAATTGATAGTATTTTTTGAATTTTTTACGATTTTCATACTTTTGAAGTTTCAACTTTGGGATTTTTTTTCGTCACGTTCCCGAAATGGGAACAGTTAGGTGCTGTGGAAGAAAATGAAGGAAATTTAATGTAGAATCCATTAAAAATAAGAAAACGGCTAGCGTATAACAATAGCTCTGGAGATATATCCCACTTTATGTCAAAAACGTGTTTTGTGTTTACTTTGATCGCGAATAGCTCCGCGGGGACATAACATAAAAATATAATTAAGTACACCAAATTGTGGGATTTCGATAGCTCTTTCTCGCCTCTGAGTAATATACCTATGTGAAAGTGGTCGGTTCAGAAGCTATTCGCGAAAAACAGGCAAAAAAACGCTAAAATCAGGCTCATAAAATCTTAAAGTTCAATAAAATTTGAACAAAGGCCTAATAAAAAAAAGACGATTTTTCCAGCCGATGAAGTTGTCTCTATTTAACGACTCAATGATCAAAATTTGATTACCTAGTCCCAGTTTCTCAATCAATAGGATACCCACGGTTTTTCGACTTTCACTTCGAGTCCCTCTAGCTCCGACTAAAATCAACCGACGAACGAATTCTTGTACTTTTTCGTTTATAGAATTTAATAATCTACGAATATCTTCATCAAAATTTACAGCTCCAATGAGAATATTTTGAGTGAATCGCGAATAACTGCGGAAAAACGTGTTTCCGAAACAGGTGAAATTTTCACATAAACCTTCCCCAAGAAAAATTCGAGGCTTAAATCGAAAATCGACTATTTTTCCGCCGTATCATTTGGTACGAAATTAATTTTATCTTTCGATGCGTTCCGTCGGGTCGAGTGCGTTTTTTGTATCGGATTTTTCAAGTTCCAACTTTGGATCGCCACAGCTCTGCGGAAATCGTAATCGTAGCGGTCCGAATGACGAAAATGTTTGAAATTTATCTGGCTACAACTTTGAAATTACCTTAGTTATGTAAAAGTCGCTCGTTCGTTAGTTAGATCGCCGCAAACACCGAAAACCTGAAAACCGACTTTTTCCAAAAACGATGTTTTTCTATACATTTCGAGTTTTTAAAAAATTTCAAGGTCGAAAATGGAAATTCGGCGATTTATTCAGCGATTTCCTCAAAGGTTTTCTCAAAAAAGCTGCAAAGGCTCGAGAACCGTTCAAGCCTGCAAACCCTTTATCGTCTCATTCGATCCATCGTCCAAAAATCTATAAAACAGGTGCCACTTGGATACTATAATTAGGAGGAGTTCGCTCAAATAGTTACCGATTTTTTGTTAATTGTGGGGTTGAGGTGGAGACAAAATACGCGACCATTTCTCCTTATCATCTATATTGCTTCGAGCGCTTTCGCCCTCACGGGCCTCTTCAGGAAACATCTTAGAAATTAGTATGTCAAGTCTTTTTAAAAAGGGGTCGCCCGTGAGGAGGGTTCGTCTTGAGATGAGGAGTTTATCACAGCTGCATACCTAATCTAGTTTTAAAGCTTGAAATTATAATTATAAACGAAGACTAGAAGATGCAAGTGACTAGAAACATGGAGACTTTTTTTACCAACCATGTGCCCTTCTAGTCTAGTCAAAAAATACCTTCATTGTTGTAGCTCTTAGTAATTTATTAGTCTCCATATTAGTTTCTTAGTAATTTATTAGTCTCCATGTTTCTAGTCACTTGCATCTTCTAGTCTTCGTTTATAATTATAATTTCAAGCTTTAAAACTAGATTAGGTATGCAGCTGTGATAAACTCCTCATCTCAAGACGAACCCTCCTCACGGGCGACCCCTTTTTAAAAAGACTTGACATACTAATTTCTAAGATGTTTCCTGAAGAGGCCCGTGAGGGCGAAAGCGCTCGAAGCAATATAGATGATAAGGAGAAATGGTCGCGTATTTTGTCTCCACCTCAACCCCACAATTATGTATCAGCGACAACAACCAATGATTTTTTGTTATGTTTGATAGAAAACAATTGTTTGGATTACCTAATATTAAAAGTGTCACAAGTCATATTTGAATCATTTGTATGTTCCTTGAGCTCAACGATTTCTCGTTGAGGTATTTCTGCAACTTAGACTATCGAGAATTGGCCCCTTTCGAAGGTAAGCAGAAGCGGTCACAAAAATGTTTGTCCACCTAATACTTGGTGACTGGTTCGACAAACAGACGAAAGAGCAAACCGTTGTACGGCAGCCGTAAATTTCCGTCCGCCTTTAGGTAGCAGCTGACTCATCTGATATCGAACGCCTCAATCCTCACGCCGAGACGGGCAAGAAGTCCAAGTTACTGGCGCCGAACCGTGACCCTAATTTCAACTGTCTGACAATAAAAAGCCTCCTCCGACCAATTCGCAGTCATACTCGTAAAACCAAGTTCATCTTGAAAATATCCGGAGAACAATATCCCTTTGACGGTATTGCTTGATAGGTATTTACGGTATTTACTCGTAGGAAGGAGTTTCGCAAGGCATTTTGTTCGATAGGAAAGTTGATCAATAAAATTATAAACCGTGAGAAGTTTTATCGAGATATTTTCACTCCAAAGTTGAGTTAAGATTCACGTTTAATTTTTTTTTTTTTTTTTTGTGTGTGTAACTCAATTGATTCGAAAATATGCGATTTTTCATTGATACCTTTCAACGTGAAATCCTCTCCGTTCGGAATTTATTTTGCAAAAACGATCAAAAATCGATAGAAAATTCACTTCTGAAAACTTCGGATTATTTTTACGCAGGTGAATTATTTTTCTATAAAAGTCCTCTGTACAAAAGTGAAGCATAAAATAAAACGGGAGGGTTTTTAAATAAAATCATCGGACTATTCACTGGACTATGCGAAGGCTTACCCTAATTCCTCGAGCAACTGATAATCCTCTGTGTTGGCCACCGTTTTGTACTAATGGATCGAGGAATCCTTGAGGAACGGAATTAAAACCAGTGCTGACGTTCGTAGAATGTTTCAAACGGCTCCAAACAGCAAGAAAATCTGCTTAGTCCTTCATTCGGTCGGGTTCGCAGCAATGAAACCCTCCTCCCACCACGGAATTTCATCCTTGGGGGATTTCATTTCTCGAGCCGCGCTGACGGGAAATTATATTTCTCGTCTCGTTGTCTACCCAGAGGATTTCTACTCGAGCGATAGGACGAACAAGACGGCAAAGTTTTTTTCCTCTAGGATATTGAGTTGGATCGATCGGGATTTGTTGAAGAATTAGCAAGTAGAATTTTCGAGAGTTTCCGAAATTCGACTTGATGGTACAACTCGACATATCTATAAATATCGTTCATACTCGTTGGAATGCTCGTCAAACACTCTCTTCAGCTGTATCGTTAGTTGAATAACTTAACTTTTAATTAGATAATTAAGAAAAAGGAAAATTATTAAAATTGCCAGTTACTATGGAGGTGGAAACGCTGACGATGTTCGGAATAGAACTATTGCAAATGGATGGGGTCTTTTTAAATGTTAGGTCTGAAGTTTGACGATACTTTACAAATCAGACGTCAAAAAACTCAAAAACGTTGAAAAATAAGGACTTTTACAGCATGTAAAAATTGAAATTCAAAAAAAAAAATTGAACGGTTATATCTCAAATGCACAGTATGTTATCTAAATCGAATAGGAGCTACATTTGCACATTCTCTGGGAAGAAAATTTTTACAATTTGAAAATTTTGGAATTCCGTAGGTAAAAATAAAAAAAAAAAAAATACATTCCATAGGTTACATTCATTTTTCAGGGAAATAATATGGTGGTTTATTTCACTTTATGAGACGTTCGATTTTGATAATACGTTGTGAGGTTTCTACATAAGCCAAGGCAATATGTTGAGGAGCCTTCTTGCAATATGACAATAAATTGAATTTCACATTTCTGTCATTTAAATACACGTCTGTATTTCTATAATCAATATCACTCACTAAATTTACCGCTGACGCTCCAATACTTCGAAATAAGAGCGTCTTCGACTATTACATATTTACCAAGAAGAGGAATCGTGCTGATGGGTCATGTGGCATCCAACATTCACCGAAGATCAATACAATAACTACCTCCTCCCGCCTTTTCATAGCTTGTGCCTTTGGCCATCGGAGAGACGTGGCCTTAGCTATGTATTTCCTCGTCGACCCATGCTAATATACACATCCCCTCCACTTTAACGATGCCAACCGAAACGGCAAAATACCTGGTAGCGTGGTGTCCATTAATTATATATAGGTAGGGAAGACAGAGCGATTAGTGGTTCGAACACACTATTACATTGATATTTTGACGTACTATCCATAATAATTATAGAGTTATTAAAATAATTTTTTACTTATATGTTTACGTAGTTACTGGAAATATTGTGATCGTCTGATACGACGAATTCGAAACTGAGGTGAATTTGAAAGAAATTTTCATAGTTCATATTATACTCAGAAATAGTTATGAACAAAGTGGTTGAGCATTTTAATTCCGTAACGCTTGTACAATACAATATTGTTACTAAAAAGGTAGCCAGGACACAAAAAAAAAAAAAAAGAAAATGGACAAATGAGGTGGATAACGTGGAGTGACTGTGTGTGAGCCTAACGATACAGTTCTATGAATTGGATCATTTTTACAGCAAGGGGACCCTAAGAGAGAGAGAAAACAGTACATACCGTAGAACTATGGTGTGTGAATCAAGCGTCATCTGCTCGCCACAACGAACATTTATAAAGATCACAATCGTCCAAAAATATTGACCTTATGGCTTGTAAAAATCAAAATAGAAAAAACTTCGAACGCGTATATCTCGGAAGTACTACGTGTTATCCAAAATCCGGAAACGGCGAATTTTGGACAATTACTGGGAAAAGGCTCTCAGATAATTTCATTGAGTTTCATTCATTTTTCAAGGAGATAATATGGTATGACGATTTATGTCATTTTCTGACCACAAACACACAGAAACTTGTTCAGAAAGCATTTGTGAGTACAGTAACATAATAATTTCTCCCGAATTCACTTCAACGATTTGAGGAATGAGAAATAATTATTTTTATGTTATTAGGGGAGGTGATCAATCAATCAGTACGTGGTCTGGTCAATATGAGTAGTAAAGTAAGTGATTGAGTTGCTGTAAAGTTGTGTATATCTTAGTTATTTTTTCTTTTTCAATTTTTTTA
The DNA here is from genome assembly GCA_037159825.1 of Tupiocoris notatus. Classification (NCBI taxonomy): domain Eukaryota; kingdom Metazoa; phylum Arthropoda; class Insecta; order Hemiptera; family Miridae; genus Tupiocoris; species Tupiocoris notatus. Next base: position 216,421 of record JASJUZ010000498.1, read on the forward strand.
TATATGCAAATAATTTTGAAGTCGGTTATATTATTTTGTTTATAGGTTTTATATTTTTCAAAAGTTTTTTTTTTTTTTTTTAAGCACTTGTTCAAAATTAATTCTGAGTATATACTAAGGACAGATGTTCTTCTACTACTCTTACTTACTTCCTTAACTTATCTTAATTATTTCTGGTACTATGGACATTTCATTTATTCACCTCTGTTCCGAATTCGACATTCGGGCGATCGCAATACTTAAATTAAACGAAGGAAAAATTAGGTATTTTGAGTAAAATGGGTTTAATTCGTAGCTGTTCTTAGGCTTACTGTACATAAAATGGAGCCGGCATTAATTAAAGAGGCTTTCAGTTGAGGGAAGGATCTCTATGACCATATTTGAGTGTCCATTCATGGATATTCGAATGCCCACGTCGTGAACTCTCCCTACTCTATTCGAAAATGGGAATTGGGAATTACCCAATTCGGAGAGCCCGTGAGGACCATTGTCCCGAAGGTGTGGATGGAATGGTGGCCTGCTTTTGTGCTCATTTCCGCCTCTGAGCAAGAGACTGGCTGATCGAACAGCAGCAGGAGAGGAGTCGTCCTCGGTGAATAGAACTAATCAACTGAAAGTGGAACGTGGTTCGCAGTGTTTGCATGGAACGATGTGGGCGAGACAGAGGGTCAAAATTGCCTTAGGCCAGAGATAAAGACGATAGGAAGAATGGGGTAGGCAGTACTCACAGAGACACGTACAAAAGCTCATCTTCATAGCTCTTTCCCCTATACTAGAAGTTTGCAGAGACGCAACAACTTGATTTTCGTCCCTTATATTCATACCGCAAATTAAAGACGTCTGAGATGCTTCTTAGATCAAAGATCGTTACCGACAGTAGAGGGACAAATTGGCTTAAATGAGCCAATTCAAGAAGCGATCTCCAAAAATTGTACGTTAGAAATTTCTAGTCACCTGCATCTTCTAGTCTTCTTCGTTTAGAATTATATTTTCAAGCTTTTTAGAACTAGATTATGTATGCAACTGTGATAACTCCTCATCTCAAGACGAACCCTCTTCACGGGCGACACTGAAAAACTTGACATACTAATTTCTAAGATGTATCCTGAAGAGGCCCGTGAGAGCGAAAGCGCTCGATTAAATACAGATGATAAGGAGAACTCGTCACGTTTTTTATCTCCACCTCAACCACACAATCAGCAGTGCTGGAGAACAAAGCATGTGTAAGCCCCCTTCGGTTCGAGAAATTTTTCAATATAGATACCTCCACTTAAATTTGTAATTTTTACAAATGCTACTTCAGGTCTCAGAGCCATCATTCAGTTATTCCCGTGGCATGTACTCTCGAAATTAAAAAAAAATAACTAACCACTTCTTTAAAAAATAAAACTAACTTCTAAATTATTCGCAAAAAAAAACTCCGCAAATGAAAAAGTTACAAAAATGTTCCACCTTCAAAGCAATTCATTCACCAACCACATAGTTTAAAGAGTTCCTATTACGATTTAAGAGTTTAATCTTAACATTTTGGGCTGGGGGGGGGTGTGCTGGCGAAGCACATAAAAATGTCTAAGTGAGTTGCGGACTTTTTCTACAAGTCATAAAAGCTCGCAAAGTCAACAGTTGCTGATATCGCGTAACTCGCTTTTTCCGGGATATCTCCGAATCTAGGGCCGTAATTACTGGCTGGATTTAATTTAAAAACAAAATAAAACCCCTATGAAAGAAAATAAACGCATTCAAATCGGACTTACTAGGGTGGAACGCCAGTGGTCAACACATCTTGAAAAACGCTGCAAATGATCCGTTTTGAACATTTAATGGATAGTCTTTGCAGCCTTCAAAATATTGTGATTTTAATTATTCCGAACATTTTTTGTGAACGTTCCCACCGAACAACAGATGGTAACTATAGGGGAAAACTCCGTAGCAACTATACTAATTTTAAATAATTTTTATTTTTCTTAATTTTTTAATTAAAAGCTAAACTTATTGCCTAACGATACACTGGAGAGAGTGTTTGACGACCATTCCAATGAGTATAGAACGACTTTTATAGCTCCAAGAACTCTCAAGTTATACCCTCATGTCTAATTTCTGAAAATCTCCCAAATTCGACTTAAATGCTGCGATAACTCGAGAACCAATAAAGCTATCGACCCCGCGAAGGTCTCATTCGATTCAGCGTCCAAAAATCTATAGAATTTGATACCGAATACACATTTTTCTGAAAAACCCTGGAAAATACGAATTTTCTCCCCCTCAAAACCCTCCAAAAATACCCTTAAAATTGAGCTAGCAATGTGGTTTAAGAAGTGGGCCGTCGTTAGACCGAGATTGATTTTTGGTGAAAATTTCAAGAATTTAGCTATTATAGTTTGGCCGGAAAACTGCTAATGACGTACGTTGTACGGAGGACAGACAAAATTTTTTTATTGGATATTCGGATTCTACATGCCTTGAAACGTAAAACATCAAATTTTGAGAAGGGGTTATAAAATTTTTTTTCTTGGGCGATTACAATGGTTTATTATTGAATAATAAACCAAAAAATCGAATAGGTTACTATTCTTAAAAGGTTCGATGCGAATTCCCCGTTAGATACTTGAACGATTTTAGTGAAAGTAATGGAAAGCACTCGAATGTGAGGTATCGTGACAACTACGAATGAATTATTTGGACTCTACACTCGCTTTAACGAGGACGCGTTGGCGAAGAGATTCGGAGGAGCTAAGGAGGGATTCGGATGCTAACTTGACGGGTCGTAACTTGAAAGAGGCAAAGACACGTAACGAGATCCAGTTCCAGCGAAGTTTTGCTCGAGTTCGCCTTGTTTAATAATCTGAAGCAAGAGAACGAAATCTTTTCCTTTGAGATACCCTTGCCTAGTCCTGTAACCAAGCGACATATTTTAATCCACCGTTCTTGATGAAAAGAAATGCGGTTTCAAACCTCTGAGCGGTAGATTGTAAAGTCGTTCGAAAAAGGCGAAAGAAAATGAGATGTATTTCTCAAGGTACCACCGACAGAAATTCTTTGAATCAGTGAATCCTTAGAGTGGAAAGAATTTAAAATCTTTTGTGCTTGCTGCTTTCAGTCACTGTCTACATCTCATGTGGACGACTGCAACACAGGGCCGAAGTCGGTCATCAGAAATGAAGAGCATTATGCATACTCCAATTCCCTCAACACGCTACCAATGGAAACTTAGTTGATTCCTCCTCCCCCTGTCCGTGAGATTGAGCAGTGCTAAAATTAAACGACCAACAGGAGTCGATATTATTGCTTTCATCAATAATTTTTTTTTTTTTATTAAGAAGGGGTTACTACGGTTGACTTGCGGAGTTTTTTTTTGCGATTTGTTGTCCGATCGGATTACTTTTTCTTAGTGATAATAATTTTTTTATTGGTTTATTATTGATAATGAACCATTGTAATCGTCCAAGAAAAAACTTTTCTACCCCATAAAATGTGATGTTTTACGTTTCAAGACATGTGGAATCCAAATTAAAAAAATGAAATTAAAAAAAAAATTGAAATAAAAAAAGCTGCAAATGGTTTATTAAACCTCCCAATAAACAATGGTCATTCCGAACATTTGTGAACATTCCCAACGAAAAACAGATTGGTAACTATGAGGGAAAACTTCGTAGCAACAATTATAATAATTTTTAATCTAATTGATTTCCAAATCAAAAGCTAAATTTTTGCCTAACGGTACAGCTGAAAAGTGTTCGACTACCATTCCAATGATTATTCAAACGATTTTTATAGCTCCAAGAACTCTCGAGTTCTACCCTCATACCACATTTGTGAAAATCGCCAAGAACAACACAAAAGCTGCGATAACTTGAGAACCAATAAAGCTATCGACGCCGCGATGGTCTCATTCGACTCAGCGTCCGAAAATCTAGAGAAATTGATACCAAATACACCTTTTTCTGAAAAACGTTGGCGAATACGAATTTTCTCCACCGTAGGCCGTCAACACTTTTCCGACCAAACTATAGTAGCTATATTTTTGACAATTTTTATCTCGGTCTCACGACGGCCTAATTCTTGAACCACATTGCTAGCTCAATTTTGAGGGTATTTTTGGGGGGTTTTGAGGGGTAGAACATTTGTATTTGATACAAATTTCTCTAGATTTTCGAACGCTGAATCGAATGAGACCATCGCGGTGTCGATATCTTTATTGGTTATCGAGTAATTGCAACTTTGTGTTGAATTTGGGAGGTTAGAAATTTGGCATGAGGGTATAACTCGAGAGTTCTTGGAGCTATAAAAATCGTTCTATGCACGTAGAACACTCTTCAACTATACCGTAAGGTGAAAAATTCAGATTTTAATTTGGAAATTAAGAAAAATAAAAATGATTAAAATTTAATTTTTTTTTTTGGAGATGTGGTCCTGATTGAAATATTATTGGTTTATTATTAATAATATTGGGTTAATATTGGTTATCATTAATAATAAACCATTGCAATCGTCGAAAAAAAATTGTCTACCCCCTCAAAATTTGATGTTTCACGTTTCAAGGCATGTAGAATCCGAATATCCACTTTAAAAAAAAACTATGCAAATTATTGTTCAGTGATTTATTAATCCTTCGCATCACAATGGTAAGTTGAGCTCAAAGACATAAAAATGCCCAAAGGTATAATCTATACTTACTCATGGACTCAACATCAAAGTCACGTTTAAAAATTTCAGTGGGAAGATTTGAGAACGACGGAGATCTTGACTATGGAATATAATTCAATGAATTTTTCTCCTTTTCTTCGTCTCAAAAGCAACTCAACTTTCCTTTAAACTGTCGAGAAATTATCTGCATTAGGTAAGTTAATTACCTTCATAGAAACGCTTCGATAGGTCGACTTAACATCTTGCGTATTTTATAGTGAAATCCCCTAAACGGTAGCTGTCTGATATTACGAGCAGTTAAATATTCGTGGCATTTAGACTCCACGCGGCATAACCGGCCTCTATTCAAGCCACAAGTGAGCTATATTTTTGTACAACGGGTTTGTACATAGTTCGAATTTTGTGTACAGAACGTGACTGTCTCTTGCAAATTCACTGAAAACCAGCTTCTTTTTACCGAAAATCTGAATGAAGCATAATCCCAACAAAACGCACGGTTTCCCTCCGGCGTATAGCAGAACCAAGGAGAATCCCATGATTTTTGTTTCAGCACAATATTGCAATTATTGGTCGGATAAAAACATAAGTAAAGGTGCAAACCACAATTAACATCGAAGGATAGTTTGCGTTCGATTGTAAATTATCCACGACGGCAACATGAGACAAGGGAACACATTTAACAGGAGCGAGGAAGATGAGGCAAAAAAAAATACAAATACATTAAAAAAAAAAAGAGAGAAACAAGTAGTCTCAGGTCAGTGTCCAGTCAAACATTGAAAGCAGCATTCGCACGTTAACAAATGCACTAAATATTCACAGTGCCCACAAAAATACGTAACAACATCGATTTTCGTTCGCTTTGCTCTTTTGCCGTTTCGAACGTGCCATTTTTACACATTCCACGGTTTGCCTTGCTTTTTGCTTTAATGTGCGACTTGGGTTTTTGAACAAACGTACTTGCCTGCCTCTCAAAGAAAACAACGCCCTTATTATTATTTAGAGAGTGAAACGCGTGGCGGACATGAGATCTGATGGCCTTGTAAGCGCCGACTGTTCGGGCGTCTGCAGCCACCCCTATCCAGAAAACCCAAACGTCCGCCCCTAATCCCCACTCCGGGCTTTCAATTGCGAGGGGAATGAACTCAAAATGTCACCCGAACATCGCAAACTGACCGATTGTCGCACGATTTTTCGCAAGCCTCCTTCAACCTGTTGAATTGCCAGTTGCTTATTACAATGGAAGATTGCGCAACGTCTCCAGAAGTGCGGTCATCTGTAGAATTCTGAACCGAACTAATTAATATTAAATTATTACCATGTCAATTTTGGTTAATTGTTCGATAATATTTTGTTATTGATTTTTCATTATTGAATAATAAACCAAAATATATTATTCGGTCCTTCAACCGTACGCTAGTAAAAGTAATGTAAAACGCTGCAAATGATTGTACAGCGGTTTATTATTCCTTCGCTTCAATAATGATTCAAAAAGACTGTACATTTGTGATTTTAATTATTCCGAACATTTGTGAACGTTCCCACCGAAAAACAAATGGTAACTATAAGGGAAAACTCCGTAGAAACTATTGTAATTTCAATCATTTTTATTTTTCTTAATTTCCTAATTATGAGTTTGCCCTACCGTACAGCTGGAGAGAGTGTTTGACGACCATTCCAATGAGCATAGAACGATTTTTATGGCTCCAAGAACTCTCGAGTTATACCCTCATGTCAAATTTCTGCAAATCTCCCAAATTCGGCACGAAAGCTTCGATAACTCGAGAACCAATAAAGCTATCAAACCCGCGATGGTCTCATTCGATTCAGCGTCAAAAATCTATATAATTTGATACCAAATACAAATTTTTTTTTAAAACCCTGAAAAATACGAATTTTCTCCCCCTCAAAACCCCCCAAAAATACCCTTAAAATTGAGCTAGCAATATGGTTCAAGAATTGGGGGGGGGGATTGGGGGTTAGAATTTTTTTTTCTTGGGCGATCACAATGGTTTATTATTGAATAACAAACCAAAAATTGAAGGAGAGCATACGTCTTAATAATCGACTAACAACTCTCTAAACTAGTAAACCGAGACGTAGGGGAAGTCCTGGGCTGTATAACCGAGGCCAACTTTTCTTGAAATATTTCTTATTACTATTGAACTTCAATATAGGACACTTGTTGTTCCATTAGAGGTATTAAAAATATATATCTGGCTTAACTGTTTTATATGGGGATACAAGTTGAACTGATGCTATGAATTTATCATTAAGAGTATTGGGAAATTAACAACTAGAACGGACAATTAGCCATTTCCAATGTGGAAACCGGTTGAGGAAATATCAAAGAACAAGAAACTGTCAAATATGGTTTTAGTCGTGGTAAAAAATAATTATTCTATCCCAGGAAGAAACAAGAACTATAATTTTTTGGGTAATATAACCATACAAAAAATAGCACGGCTGATGAACAACAATAGGTAATAACATAAACGGCGACAGGTACCTGTAAAATCATAAATCAAGATATAATTATTTGCTAGATAATAAATCGAATTAAATTGCATTAAATAATAGGAAATAATAGGAACGAGTTGAATGAGATAAGATGATAAAGAATATAATATTATAGTATCACATTCGTATTCAAATCTGTGATTTCCAAGTTGTACACACTCGAGAGTTGTTTTTTAGGTTTTTTTTAGGCTCCAAGTTTTAATTGCAGCCATGACACGATCTTATGTCAAATCAGTGAAAATTGATTGGACTGATGTACTAAATTCTTTCTACACAACTGAAGAGGTGTATCATCAACTTTTTTCTCAATATATCTTCAAGCAGTAATGGATTTTATTCTGATTATCCCCAAGTACCGCAAACATTCACTCACAACAAACTGAAGTCAAGAAAACGTAGGACGTGGATTATTAACTTCAACTTTCTTCCCCTGCAAGATAAAATGAATGTACAGTGGTTTATTATTCTTTTACGATCACAATACTTTCATTTACTACGTAAATATGAGAGTAAAAGAGAAGTAAAACTGGGATAACATAGTGAACGATTATCATGTATGCCACTCATGAGATTCAATTAGTTCAGGCAAATCACCAAACGTAGATGGAAGAGAACTGTTGAGTTCATTGATTCCTACGTTAGGTTAGTTATGGTTCCCCAGTTACTTCAAGCGTTCATAATGGAGCATTAATTTCTGCACAGAGCAAACGTAAAACTACAAATTTTACTATTTCATTTGTGAACTTGGAAAGAAAAAATTGTCTTTCTTTATTCCACAAAAGAAAAAAATATTGATGTACTTACAAGACTTTCAAGCTGTTTTACACTCCTTCTACTATTGATAAACGTCGACCACATGCAAATTAAGGTCGTCTTTAAAAAGAGTCAAATAAAGCCAATATTTAATTGGAAATTAAGTGGCATCAAAGAAATCGATGTTCCAAAGTAATTTCGGTACTTGCTTCGGTCCTCAGCTCTAAGAAGCGTTCACCAAGTTCAAATAATATACGTGCAATGATGAGATCAAACAACAAACAGTCCCGAAATGCAGTTATTTTGATCTATTTCGGTTTTTGTTTAAGGCGTAAAATCAAACACTCATCCGCAAACGTTCGGTGCTTATTCAACAAACTTTATTTCTGTGAACACCTGTTCGGAATGCTACTGAAGAACTTCCAATCGATCAATGAATACCGGTAGGAAAAAATTTGGCGTTCACGAAAAGAATTAGAAAAACTAATTCCAGGTGCTATTGATGGGAATTGTTAGCGGGAAGATTTCATCCAGCGGATAGCAGAGATCTCGGTTAACTTTCAGTTCAGTTTCGGATTCCTTTTAGTGACTGGATATTGATTCGGACGCAGTTTTATTGCCACCGTCGTAACTGCTCAGACTTGCTGCTTCGCTCGACTCGCCAGACCGGCTGGAAAAGAATCAGAACGCAAATATGAAAACATGATAATATTAGCGATTAGGATCAGCGTTTTGGATAAGTAATCCGACAATATGTCTCCGACAGACTGCCGCGTTTTTTTTTTTTTTTTTTTTTTTTTTTTTTTAAGGTAAACCTAAAAAAAGAAGAAAAAAAAAACAAAAATAGAGCAATAACAAAAAATTTTTAAAAAAATAATAAAACTGACCTCAAAATTATTTGCTAATAAGAAAAAATCTCTTGGGCGATTGCAATGGTTTATTAATAAACCAAAAACGTTGCAAATTATTGTACAGTGGTTTATTATTCTTTTACATCAAAGATCGATTTAGGAAGACCATCCATTACCGTTATTAGAGAGTTTTTTCTTTACCGGTGTTTTTCCACGGTGGCCATGGGGAGTAATGGTTACTTTGTAAAATGATCCGCATCTAATGGTTACTGTCATATTTACGGACGTGAGCTGTGGTTTCTAGTAGAAACGTATGATTTTACGAAGTAAGCAAATCTCCCCACGGCCACCGTGGAAAAACACCGCTAAAAGAAAAATCCCCCTAATAACTTGTCCCAACAATTGTGAACGTATCCACTTAACAACGAATTGGTAGCTCATCATTTATTTTTTTTTTAATTTTCAAAATGAAAGCTAAATTTTTCTCTTAACGTTACAGTTGAAGAGTGTTTGACGACCATTCATTTCGACAGAAAAGTGTTGAAGGTTCACGTCGTACAGGTTTTTTAATATTGGAAATTTGGATTTTACATGCCTTGAACGTAAGACACCAAATTTTGAGTGGGTTAGTCGATTGTTTTTCTTGGGCGACTACAACGGTCTATTATTGAATAATAAACCAAAAACTATCAGACAAAATTCTGACTAACCTGGCAAGGTCGTCTTGACATTGTTGTTTCCTCCAGAATTCCTTCTTTAATTCTTGAAGGTTTTCTTCTAAGCTGGCGACTTCGTCTGTCTTATGCGCTAACCTGAAATGAAACAAGTAAATTAGAGGTGAGAGAGAAAAGGAGATACCGAATATTTTACAATATTATCATTAGTGGATGGCTTAGAATCAATTAATAATGTCGATAGGAAAAAGTTGAGCGATCCTCTCAATCGGGCGTACTAAATTCTGAATTGTGTCATTTTTTTATTATGATTCCATAGGCACCAACAAACTCACTTCGCTTCTTTAATGTATATCCGAATTATATTCATTTGTTCGATCAAGGGATCTTCCATTTCGTTCACTTTTTTGTTCGATTCAGGAACCCATCCTTGTCCCATGCTCAACTGTAACGAATGAAAATCATAAAAGTGGACGGTAATAGAAATTATTATCCTTCGTTGTTGAGATTGAGGGGGAGAAAACTATGGCGACTTGTTCTCCATGGCTAATGTTAAAAAAACAGGAGAACAAGTCACCACGGTTTTCTCCCCCTCAATCTCAACAACGAAGAATGATCGATGCGACAAAACAACAACGAAAAAAATTATTATGATCAATTACAGCATAAGAGAACAAAGTGGTGCGTAAATATTGATATCGAGAAAGAATAGACAAGAAAAATATTTATTTGGAGAAAAATTCATTCGAAAACATACTTGGTCGGCTGTGTGCTGAGCTTTGTTGGGGGACGTGCTTGGTTTTTGCGTATTAGAATGGTTCATTTTCGCATTTCGCCTCATTTTTTCCTCCTGTATCTTAGCAGTTATTTTTTCCCTATAAAAAGAAGAGAATTCTTCAAGCTTAGAACGTTCTAAGAATACATAAAATTTTACTAAAATAAATGTGTTGTAATTAAAGTTTTTAGAAAGAGAAATGGCCGACAGAAGAAAGTAATTTTGCTCGCCTTCTTCTGTGCTGTATCCTTTCTAGCTCTTCCTCGTTTGGTAAATTTGGAAGGCTTAGCGCCTGTTCTCGCAGATACATAGTGCACGCAGAGCGAATCATGTTCTGAAGCCTCAGCGCCTGCCCTTGAGGCGGGTTATCTGAATCTATACCTAGCACGGCTATTTTTGAGCTAGAAAATAAATAACGTATATGAATTTTAGTCTTGACATGAATTTACTGAGTAAATCACTGCGGAAAGTTTCTATGTAATCCTTACCTAAGGGAATCAATGTTTTCAGACAATCGCAGAAGCCTAACTTTGACCACTTGGGCTTCTTTAAGGCTATAAGTAGATTCACCAGAACTGGAAATAAGAATGTGAAAATACAACATTTTCGTCTAGAACGGGACAAAATCCGGTCATGCGGGCCAACGAATGAGTGAACCAGTTGTTGGATAAAGTTAGTGAGTAGAAATTCAGCTACTATAGAAATGATAATCGGAGAATTCATGGTTTTGAATTACGAGCTCGTTTTTCAAATTTTAATAGTAGTAGAACGCCAAAAACATGGTTTATGCTTGGGGGAATATTTGTTCAACACTGCAAATTATTGTACAATAGTTTATAACTCCTCTGCTTCAATAATGATGTAAGAAAACAATCCTTTGTGATAATAACTAGAAGAACATTTTTTTGTAAAAGATTCCACCATAAAACAGACTGGAAACTATTCGGATTTTAAATGCCTTGAAACGTACAACATAAAATTTTGAGGGGAGGTAGAATTTTTTTTTAGGCGACTGAAAGAAAAATATAATTGAATAATAAACAAAAAAAAATAAATAAATAAAAATGCCAAGATTAAACCACAAACCAGAAAAATGTGCGTTCTGGAATCTCTTTCATTAACCAGATAAATTGATAAATGCTCTATTATTCGTTCTAACTTTTAAGTGATTAATGTCTATTATAGAGATTGATAAAAGAACTCACTTCAGCGAGTTGGCCATTTTTCGGTATTCTGCATTTAACTTTTCTGCTTGCGACCTATACTCTGCAAGGCGTTCATAAAATTGACGAATAATCGGTTTACTCTTCAGACTCATCCGTTTCTCTTCACGAACTTCCAGTAACTGCAAGACACGAGAAATATTTAGCTTTTCAAAAATTTATACAAGGTATGAAGGCGATTTTTATCCCTAGTTACTAATAATAGATATCATAGGAAAATGAAGATTTTATCTTACTCCAATGCAATGGATGCAAAGCCGAAGCTGTTGAGGTTCGACCGTTGGCCCTTTGTCAGAAGTAGTTTCTTCTTTGACTGGCCTGTCTAGTATCCTCACTGCAAATAAAATGAGAAAGTAGAAACCGATAAAATGCGTGAATTTCAAGTTGCTGGCTAGGGAAATATCAACAAATATTAAGAGTTGCAAATATTTAACAAAGAACCTCTAAACCTCCCGAAAAAAGCAAAGTAAAACAATCATAGCAGAGCATGCAAATTTAATAAGATTATACTAACTAGCAGTTGATATGTCCATGAAGTGACTGCAATCATTACACATGACACTGCCACACAGTCTGCAATGATGCTGCCGTCTAGCCAGATGAAATGAACCTGCGCAGTTCGGACATCTGGGTACAGCAGTACCGTCTATCCAAGGCACGATGTTTTGCTCATGAACTAGAATTATTAAATTAGCCTAGCAGTTCAAACATGTTGACGCTAAATTACTCAGATGAACACAGAAATGGCACAGACATTCGATGAAAAACGATCCCACCGAAGGTGATGCGGAGTAAAAAAAAGAAACAACTCCTTTTACTATAAAAATTTACCATGAAATGAAATTAATTTTCTTTATTGCACACACCTTCCGCTATTACGAAGATTGGAGAAAACAGAAAATAATTGCACACGTTCCATAGCGAAACTACAGAGAGAAATGAAAATGAAAAAACGCTGCAAATAATTGTACAGTGGTTTATGATTCCTTCGCTTCAATAATGATTTGAGAAGACTATCCATTTGTGATAGTAATTATTCCGAGCATTTGTGAACGTTCCCGCCTAAAAACAGATTGGTAACTATAGGGGAAAACTCCGTAGCAACTATAGGTACTAATTTTTAATCATTTTTATATTTCTTGATTTCCTAATTAAAAGCTAAATTTTTTGCCCTACCGTAAAGCTGAAGAGAGTGTTTGAAGACCATTCCAATGAGTATAGAACGATTTTTATAGTTCAAAGAACTCTCGCGTTATACCTTCATGTCAAATCTCTGAAAATAACTAATCGTAAAGATTTGTACCCATATTTTAATTGCTATCTTCTATTCTATTTTGTAGCTCTGAAGATGCCGGAATGGATAAAAGCCCTCACAATGAATAGATAATTACTGAATGGCGTCGCCAAAGTAGTCTCCCTCTTAACCCAAAATCATAATAAATGCTGCACAATCAAACGGAAGAGGATTTATTTTGTGCACTAACCTTTACGTTTCTGTGGATCACTCGGCATATTAACCAACAATTTTTCCAGCCTAATTATCAATTGATTAGTTGGGACGGCTAATCTTTGTAGTCTATCTTCCCGTACTCTCATAAATAGTTGGGTATGAGAATTAATTACACCTGTAACGGAAATCAAGTGCGGTGTTATAAAATAATTATCAACTAATATTAATAACATAATATTATTAAGTGATCTGTACGTATACGTTTAAAGGTAACTATTTCATGTGTTACCACTAACAATCTCTCTTGCTGATTGAGATGTATTTATAATACCTAGTTCTTGCGGCTCGTAGACGAATTCAAAACTGCTAGATGAATACTTGGGTGAATCGTTCGACGATGTCGAAAAGGTATCTTGTTTCAAAATCTTCTTTTTGGCCTTGTCCAGTAAATCTGTGACAATCGATAAAACAATCATGAATAATAGCGATGAAAAAATTATTTTTCGAAAACTCGGAAGTATGTCAATAGCTTCGTCTAAAAATGAACACATTAGAACACCTTCACTGATGAAATTCCTAATGAAGGGCTCTAGGGTTGAAAATCAATTTAGTCTAAGCAAGACAAATAAAAGGTAACAAAAACGCAGTAAATTATTGTACAGGGGTTTATTATTCTTTTGTCGTAAACGTGTTAGTCACTATCCCAAAGATGTGTGAACGTTTCTACCAAAATGTTCATAGAAATGTAACTATACGTAACTATGCTAGAGGAAACTCCTCAGCAACTATCGTCATTTTTCATTTGTCTTATTATCAAATTAGATAGGTAACTATAAATAGGGGAAAACTCTGTAGTAACTATTTTAATTTTAATCATTTTTATTTTTCTTAATTTCCAAATTAAAATCTGAATTTTTCGCCTTACAGTATAATTGAAGAGTGTTCGTCGAGCAATCCAACGAGTGTAACGATTTATATAGCTCCAAGAACTCTCGAGTTATGATATGCCAAATTTCTGAATATATCCCAAATTCGACACAAAAGCTGCGATAACTCGAGAACCAAAAAAGCTAACAACCCCGCGATGGTCACATTCGATTCAGCGTCCAAAAATCTATAGAAATTGATACCAAATACACCTTTTTCTGAAAAACCTTGGAGAATACTAATTTTCTCTCTCTCAAAACCGCCCAAAAATACCCTTAAAATTGAAGTAGCTGTTTGGTTGAAGAATTTTGGTGAAAATATCAAGAATTTAGCTATTTTAGTCTCGTTAGAGTGTTGACGGCGGACAGACAGAATTTTTTTAATTGGATATTCGGATTCTACATGATTGTTCTTTTGAAATGTATAACATCAAATTTTGAGGGGGATAGAAAATTTTTATCCCAGGCGATTACAATAGTTTGTAATTGAATAATAAGCCAAAATTGAGAAAAATTAGAATAATTAATAAAATGACTACAGTTGCTAGATAGTTTCCCCGAATAGTTGTTGTTGGGAATGTTCACAAATGTTCGGGGACGGTCTTCTGAAATTATTATTGAAGTAAACCAATAATAGTGAACCACTGTGCAGTAATTTGCAGCGTTTTTGTTGCTTTCTCACCGCGGACGCACAGACATTGGTTTAGAAAATGCTTCCGAGCATGGAAATGTAAAAATTTCTTCCAAATTCACCTTCGCTCCGAATCCAACTTTTCGGACAATCACAATACTTCCATTTACTACGTAATCATGTAAATAATAAACAAACATACAGTCATACAAGAACACCACTAACGAAAGGAATATAAATTCGAACTGACAGACAATTGAAAAGGATCAGAATGTAACTAGTAACCTCTGAACGTCTTGATCAAGTCCTGTTCCTCTGAATGTTCATCTTGGAAATGAGAGAGAAGATTTTCTGCAGTTCCTCGGTCTGATTTACAGATAGGGCAGATGAAACCTTCTAAAACAGGAGAGTCGTTCGACGATGCCATAGCGCGAGAATAAAAAAACAGCAATCTCCTAGCAGTTAGCTAGGGCTTAAAAGAAACGACGCTCATCTACGGTCCAAAATGTCATTTGAGCAGGAAGGAAATTCAGCGGCGAAAACTGTAATGTATAAAAGCTATCACAAAACGGAAATCTTTCGGAAAGAGCGAAGAAGAGCGAAAACAAAATTCGTTGGATAGAATTCGCTAATGTAATCTAATCACTGACATCCCGTGACTCATATCAGGCTTTTGATGATCTGGACGAGAAGTCGGCAGTTGACTTGTGTCAGAAGGATTACTCATATTGGGAAAGATACGCTAATTAAAAAGACCTTGATACAACTTTCCACGAAATTAGAAAATATTTGATAATTTCTTTTCATCGACCTTACTTATAATTACGATACCTAAAATATACCAACAAATAACAAAATATTTAAAAAATTGTATAAGGGCAAAGTAGAGGTTTTTTGTTGTTCTCCTTTATCAACGTCTGTCTCCACTGATAACGATAAGGTTTTGCTGGATCTGTTTTTATTCGGTTTTCTAATTCGGTGTAACAAAGTTGTAATTTTTTCGGTAAGTGCTCAACTGCTCAGTCGAATGTTCGCATCTTACTAGAGTATATAATATAGTATAGAGTATATTGTTATAAAGTGGTATTTGGTATTTTACTTGTGTGTTTCCACGGTGGCCGTTGAAAGTATTGGTTACTTCGTAAAATCATACGTATCCAATAGTTACCGTCGTATAGAACGTTAGAAGTTAACGTACCTAGTGTTGATTCGATACTTGCGATATTTACTCATATCGATAAAACCTTCCGATATTTCCGATATTTTTATTCGATAACGGGCTTTCGATATTTCATCGTTATCGATTAAAAATTTGCGATATCGAAACGATATTAATAATTTCTGATAGATTAGTTAATCTGAATTTTTTAGGGCTGTACACATTAAAAGTGGGGTGTGTTGGAAGATGCAAGCTGAACGATAAGAGAAGGATAGGACTACTATCCAAGGTAGATTTATGATTCAATCTATCTACCTTGACTACTATCAACTATCGAATCGAGCTTATCAGCTTATCACTTTTATCTTATAGCATCACGCTCCGCTCATTGTATCCGTTTCCGTTGTTTTTTACCTTCCGGAGTTTTAACATTGAAATAAAATGTACCTAAATAAAATGTAAATATTTGTAAAGCTTTGGTGGTTGTTTAAAAATTCTTCAATTTATACTTTTTCAGTAGGTATTGAAAAAGAGAGTCATAAATAACAGAAATAGACTGGTATTTTGGCATTATTAATGATACAAGGCGGAATAATTATATCAAATGATTCGATATTGGCTTTATCGAATATTTATCTTCCGATATTTTATCGTTATCGATAAGTTGTTGCGATATTATTGCAATATGGAATATCGCATCGGAAGGAGTATCGAATCATCACTAAACGTACCTACTAAGGAATGTATACGTCCCACAGACATGTTACAAAACAAGCCCTCAAACATAGAGGAACGAAAAAAGAAAGAAAAACGCTGTAAATGATTGTACAATTGTTTATTATTCGTTCGCTTCAATAATGATTTAAGAAGACTATCCATTTGTGATAGTAATTATTTTGAACATTTCTGAACGTTCCCACCGAAAAACAGATGGTAACTATAGGGGAAAACTTCGTAGCAACTAATGTAATTTTAATCATTTTTATTTTTCTTAATTTCCTAATTAAAAGCTAAATTTTTGCCTTACGGTATAGTTGAAGAGTGTTCGACGAGTATAGAACGATTTTTATAGCTCCAAGAACAACGTTTTATTTGAAAACCAATTTTAATTCAAATTACCATCGTTGCTACGGAGTTTTCCCTTATAGTTACAAATCTGTTGTTTGGTGGAAACGTAAACAAATGTTAGGGATAGTTACTATCACAAGTAGATGGTCTTCTTTAATCATAACTGAAGCTGAGGAATAACAAACCTACTATCATTTTTTGCAGCGTTGTGTTAATTAAGGACATAGCATTCTCAAAATTATCAATGACAATTTTCACAGGGCTTGGAAATTTTTAAACTAGGCTCCGGCAATAACAAGTTCGCGTTCTTCTTTATACTATTGCAGGTATCCTACAAATATAAATAACAACAGGTTTCAATGGCTAACAGACATGCGCAATTCGTAGCTCGAACGGTTTTGGTGAAAAATGGTAATGTTGACGAAGCCACGAGACTCCTCAACAGGTAAAACATTACAAATTTTCATGAGAATCAAACATGACTTGTCGCCACTGTTACTGTAGATTGTAAAAGTATCTTACTTTCAGGATTTTAGGTCGAGAAGGGATTTTCGATCAATATAGAATGACCCGTTATTATGAAAAACCTTTCCAAGTGAGTAATTCGTTCATTTCTCATTGGGTTTGTTTGCTGGAATTGAATACAATTGTACCTACGTAGAATTAAATATTTTATTAATGCGGATTATGTTTCTTTTACAGCAAAGAAGGAGAATAAACTATGAGAAATGTAAAGCGATTTACAACGAGGATATGGAGAGGAAAATACAATTTATAATGAGGAAAAATAGAGTTGAACCTTTTCCTGGTTGCCACTAACTATTATCACATTCGCTGGTTTTGAGCGAATTGTCTAACAAAATGAGAAGCCCTCTTGATTTGTTTCTAATGTGTTATTAAGTAAATGTCTTAGGAAGGACTGGTTGTTATTATTGATCTTGATCCCGTACATCATGGCTGAAATATGCTGAACGCCAATTGTCAGATTATGCAAGCATCAAAACGCATACTATCTGGTTTTTGTTCGATCGACCATTTAGTTACAAACTAGTCGATGAGAAAAGAACATCGAGAATTCTTAGCCCATTAAGTTTCAGATGATTTTAATTTAATTCAGATTAATTTACCTCTAGATAGGCTCGGTAAAATGGAAACAATTTGAACTTTTTTTTCAGAGGGTTGAATTGTGGGACTCGAAAGAACATTATTTACTCATATCGGTATTTTTTGAGATCAGAAGGGAAGGTGAACTAGCGCTGAAGAAAAAGCGAGAATGAATCAACATAACTTTTCATTAGAGTCCACTGTAGAGCACTCAAATAAAATAACTGATAATACGAATCACCAGAAAGAACGGTGTGTGACCCCAGCAAAATTCAGCTGACATGAATAAAAATCGCAAGTTCCCCAACTTTCAAACAAATTGATTTTTCTGGCCTGTAAAAATCAAAATACGCACAAGAGAAAGTGTGGGAAAAGCTCGTGAATAGGAGGTACGGTGTGTGACCCAATAGAAAAATCTAGTGAAATCAGGCTTGCCAAAGCGAATTGTTTTGGACCTCGAACGTTAAAAAATTACTCTAACAGCCTGTAAAAATCAAATGATAAAATTTTTTGAATGGTTCTATCTTGGAAGTACTGTGTGTTAACCAAAATCTGGAAACGGCTAATTTTATACATTCGCTAAGAAAACATTATTCCTGAAACTTGCAATGAGTTTCATTGGTTTTTTCTGGCAGAAGATATGACTGTTTTGTCACTTTTTGACCACAGACGCTTGCTCAGAAAGTTCTGAGTGTATTATGAAAAAGGCCTGCGAATTCACTTTCGTTCCGAATTCGACTTTTCTGACGATCAACTCAAATTTTTACTACGTAAACATGGAAGTAACAATGTTAATATATAAAACAACTCCGATGGCCACACGATCAAACGACTACGGCCACAACAAAGAGAAGAAGAAGAGTTTGCGCCCAAGTCAAAGTAGGTAAATAGCCAAAGAAAGATAATATTTTACCTATAATAATAATAGTAATAATTAATAATAATATTGTTCTTTTATGTGAGGGCTTCTGGAGCACAACTTCTAAACGACGCACAGAAGTGCGTTTGTTCGACAAAATAGTTGGTAAGATTAATAGATTGACGAACTGTTTCTGAGCATACCTAGCTCGTCCGTTATTTTTATTATTATTTTTTTGTTGTAAATTCACGTTCGTTCTGAATTCGAATTTTCGGACGATGCTGCCATGCTTGCGTAGTAAACATGGAAGTTAAACGAAATTAAAACGCTGCTAATTATTGTACTGTAGTTAACTATTTCTTTGTCATGCATTAATTTGTGTCAGTTACTATCCTGAACGTTTCCATAACAACGAATTGGTAACTCTGTAGCAACTATCTTAATTTTGAATGATTTTCATTTTTCTTGATATTTAAACGTTGAATTGTGTGTATAACGATATAGCTTGAGAGTGTTTGACGAGCATTCCAACGAGGATAGAGTCTCGAGTTAAGCCAACTTGCTAAATTTCTTGAAATCTTGAACTTACTACTTAAGAGCTGCGATAACGCATGAACCATTAAAGCATCGATTCCGTAATGGTCTCATTCGATTCAGCGCCCAAAAATGTATAGAAAATGATGCCGAACACATTGCCCCTAAAAGCCTTCGAAAATACAAATTTCCCCCCGTGAAACTCCCCAAATATAAGGTAGCGATTTGACTAATGAATTGGGCCATTGTCAGGCCAATTTGCTTTTTTTTTCTTTTTTTTTTTTGTGAAAATGTCAATTATTTAGCTATAGCGTCCTCGGAAAAGTGTTGACGGTGAACGGGCAGAAAATGTTTTTGTTCGTTATTCGGATTCTAAGTACCTTGAAACGTAAAACATCAATTTTTCGTGGAGGGGGAGGTGTATGATAACAATGGTTTACCTATTAGTGAATAATAAACCAAAAGGTAGTATCCATAGAGCAAGAATCATTGGGCAAAATAATAACTATAAATAATAACTCCTAAATTTTTATTATTATTCACTAGTTTATTATAAGCATCTACCTTCATAGAAAAATTGTCCTTCACAAGAAGTTAATTTAATAAGCATTGCAAGTTTTGGCTGTTAGTTGTGCTAAATTACTATCATTGTTTGAGTTCTAACAGTAAATAATTTTTTCAGACACTGATTGAAAATTCAGCATGGAGCCCGACATTTTGGCACGTTTGGTGCCCCAAGGCAAGGAATCAGCTCGTCCAGCTTGTCGCAAATGCGGTTACTCAGGTCACTTGACGTATCAATGTCGAAATTTCATCAAAATTGACCCTAACAAAGACGTTGTGTTGGATGTGAGCAGCACAAGCAGCGAGTCCGAGGATGATTATGTTACACCTCTAAGAGCTCTGAGAGAACAGGAGTTGCTGGAGAAAGTAAAAGAGCAAAAAGTGAAAACGAAAAAGAATAAAAAGAAATTATCTGAATCAGAAAGCGACAGCTCGTCCGATTCAGATTCTTCAGACAAGCGGAGCAAGAAGAAAAAATCTAAAAAGTCTAAAAAAAGAAAACACTCAGAGTCTGATACCAGAGATGAACGAACTGTCAAATCCAAGAAGAGGAAAAAGAAGTCAAAGAAAAGTAAATCGAAGAAATCCAAGGACTCATCTTCAGATTGATTCAATTAGAAAATAGTTGATGCTGTCTTAATTTTTTTAAATTGTCTACATATTTTGCAATTCTAATTCTTCTCGTCATAGGCTCTTGTATTTAAATTGAATCATTAAGTTGAGTGTATTCATAATGAACTTGATGCGGCTGAATCGCATGAGAAAGGGATGCCAATAAAGTTTGTGTATGAGTTGGCGAAATTGTATTACCAAAATCCTCTTTTTAAAATTATATTAAAAGCATTCAGTTTGTAGACTGCTGCAAAAAAAAAAAGAAGAAAATTATTTCGAGTAGTTTCTGAGTATTGTCAAGAAATTCGTCATAACCGCTTTCAGTTAATTTTCCAATATTCAAGGAGACTGTTAACTTGACTAACATCCGTTCATTGAAAATCTAAAAAAAATTCCGAATAATTTCAGTATGCCTTCTTATCACTAGTTGGTGCCAGGTTTTTCTGAGGTGGATTTTTTATAAAAAAAAAAAAATACGGTGTTTAAGAGCTTGTTGCTGTTTCGATACTGCAGCCATCTTATTCCTCAATCTACTCCTTATTCACCAAACTCATGAGTGGAAGCTATAATCCTTCTGTTCCTATAAAAAATGCCCATAAATGCTAAAGCGCTCAATTACTTAGTTATAAATTCGTGATTCTCCACAACACGGATAAAATAGCTTCCGAATTCGTTCAATATCTACCTTTATTGTTTTCTAGATACAACGGATACAAATTACAAAAATATAGTCATACATCGACTTGAGAGTTGAAAAAATAGAGAAAAATTCTTGATTAACGATGTAAATTAAAATCATCGGACTTGAATGACCAACAAGTTGGTTCCCTTAAATAATTAAAAAAATATCATAGGTAGGAAAAACATCAGTTGAGTTGATTTTATGACATCGTTCCACAATTTCACGTCACGGTAACTTCAGCACAGAACCTGTTTTCCTAAAGGTTACGTCAGTCGTTACGATCATCTTACTTTAAAAAATGTATCGATTGGCACTACAAAGACAATTTAAGGTGAACCTTCTCTGAATTTGCATTTCCAAAACCAAAATCTCGATTCATCACCTTGAAATTCGGAGAAACTCGAAGACATTTAATTGAAGGAGATAAGCGAGAAATAAATCTAACACAAGTAAAAAACACTTGATGTTAATGCAAAACCTTCATGCTTCAAGCTAACACTAGGTACCTACTCAAAATAGAACTTGTTTTTGCCATTAGAAAAATAAGGATCCCGTAAAGTAAAAATGATAAGGGCAATTAATAGTTCCTTATAGACGGGCCTGAAGTACAATTTGAAAGTACAATGCATTACATGAGAATATATATTTTTTTTATTAAACTTGGTCCACAAACTTCATTTTATAAAATATCAAAGAGGATGACTGCACATAAAACTCGACATAGGGTAACTTAAAACGGTAATCATTACATCACATACAATTTAGGAAGATAATAGCACATTTGATTACCAGGTATTCAAATCAGTATCAATAGTAGGTTCACATGGCACAGCAATTACCATGCAATCTCCAGTTTTATTTAGTAAAATATAGGTCGAAATCAAATTACGTCAAATTCATTTAGTTCTACAATACAAGTTAATTCGAGAGGAAAATGGGTGGACAATTCGATCCTTGGTTATACCTTAATGCTGAAACAAAGCTTAAGAAGGTCAATTAGCCAAAATGCAATCTACGTTTGCAATAGTTTTTGCTCACGAGATTACAGTACTAAATATTTGAATACAACAAAATCAAATGAGGGATGGTTTGGGCAAAAGATCCGAATGATGATACTGACCAAGAAGCATGGCCGCCATCCAGAGGAGTTGGTCGTCCTTGGCAACACCTGCTATCGTCCAACCGAAGTAAGGATTTTCTTTCGTTCTAAAATTTAAAAACTAGCTATTATAAATCATAAAAGAATATTAAAAGTTGAGGTAAATATCTGTGACCACTGCACCTTTTGACTGGTTCGTTTTTCTCTATGAATGTTATAGCCCACCTGGAATCAACAGAGCATAATTTCTTAGAAAAATTATTGATAAAAAAATTCTAGCAATACTTCCCAAACTAATATTTAGTTGAATAAATAGCTCAATTATCCACGCCTTGAGAAATATTAGCCTGGCCTAGATTAGCGACTACAACCATAGATATCTTCAGTTTAATACTCACCGGGTGGACGGGTTTCTTTTAGGTTCATGGCCAATGTACCAAATTATATCTTCTATTTGCCAATCTGCTATTTTGACGGAACACTGGAATTGGTTGAAAGTATTGTAATAATATGGAATCATGATGGGCCATGAATCATTCATTTTAACATTTTTGAAATGCGGCTGCAGGTCGAAGAGGACACATATGGATAGAGCAGCTTGTAGCCCAAATTTTTTGATAAATTTATCAATTCCAATAGACGTATCCAATTCTGTCCCCCTCGGCCAAAAACAAAGAAACCAAAACCAAACCAAAAACAGGAGAAAGGACGTCATCATTATTATTTTTTAACGGTATGCCTGAGTAAGATTCTACTCACAGCTTTATCTTTGTAGTAGCTAAGTTTTGCTTGGCTAAATTCAAACAGGTAGTTCTTGAAGGATTTGCTTTTACGATCAGCAAACTTAAGTTCACCACATTTAGAGATTGGTGGTTTTGCCTGCAACAGAAGGAGAAGTATAACTTGCTAATGCATCTCTTAAGGAGTTGCTATCCAATCGACACACTAAAGCAGGTAATATAATATTTTTACTCTCCTCATCACAAAATGGTTGAGACCAATAATTCAACAGTTGCACACTACAATGAAACACACTATTGCAGACTGACAATGAAAGTAAAGAGGCCGCCACCCATAATCGTTGTAGTTTTAAACTTCATCAGTATAAAAAATCAGAGCCAAGAAATCATTTTCGGCACTTGAAGAATTCTAAATGAACTAGGATTGTTGCTGAAGCAACAAAGCCAAGTAGGACAAATTAAGGCTGCTGAGTTGAAGGATTTTAAATAGTGACAGGGGATTATTTTAAATAATTAAAAACAATTTTTTTCTAGTCCCAAGGGCTGAAAATATCTAGCACTACAGAACAAGTTTCTATTTCTCAGAATTATACACGATATAAATATAAATATTATATAAATTACATACATTATATAGTATTTGAGCAGAACTTCTTGATGTGAACGTTAAACACAGAGATCATTAGGAGCCTTTTGAGTTATATACCAATACTTATTCAAAAGTTTTGACCTCCTTAAATTGTATTATTTGAATCTAATAAAAGCCAGGTTCTTGCTCATGCTTTTCTGTGCTAATCTTGAGAAGAGACTTGGCTAAAAAAATTAAGTGTAGCAAACTTACCAAAGGCATGACTTCTCGGTAAATCGTATTTGGGCCCAGGAGGAAAAAGTTGTCTTTGCAATCTGCACTATCCCAATAAGCCCAGCGCAATGCTACATCCAAGAGTTTTTCTGTGTGGTGTAAAGGGCGCGAGAGAGCACCGCCAAGGACCATTTCTGTCAAACAAAGCTCGTGGGCATCGAATTCTGTTTTAGAAGCTAAAGATAAACATATTTCACCAGCTTCCATGTTGGGTTTTACCTACAACAGCAAAGAACAGTGTTGATAGAAACATAGAAAACCAAATCATGGCATACGAGAGAATTGTAAGAGCAGTTTCACTTACCACGATAGATACACTCTCTTTTAATTTTGAACCAATGTAAATGGCAAGCTTGAGGTCACCAGAGGGTTTAGGCGGGGGCAGATTCGGTGAAGAATTTACCCTCTCCAAAACTTCCTGAATACGCTTTTCTCGATCAACCTCTTCACAATCGACAAGAAAGACAGCTTTGTAATGGGCTATCAGGTCGCTAATCACTTCACATTCCTTCCTTGACCATTCCAAGCTCCTTTTGCCCTGGAAAACCAAGTGGACATAGTTAGCAGTAGAAATGTGCAATAAGTGTTATCATTTTTTTTTTTAAATGTATCATTTCGTAGCATCTTACCAAATTTAAGATCCCCATTTTATGCGCTATGCATGGAAAACAATTGATTATTCATTACTGGGTTCAGTACAACGAAGATTCAAAAGATAAACATGCCAAGCATATATAGACCTAAAACATGATTGCCCGCTTGTATCTGAACTGGTTGGTGAAAATTTCACAATCATTTAATGATCGTTTGAGGTGGAATCAGAGTTGAGGCACTCTGTGACTGACTATGGGGCGGTTGGAATAACGATGAAAATAGAGAAGAAGGACAACATGTTAGATGCCAATTTTGGCGAGCTCATTTTTCACTCTTTTTGATCATGAATAATTTATAACGCTGGTAGTTTTGCAACTTACTTATTAAAATTCACTAGGATCCACATTTCAACTACTACGTAGATTCAAATACTAAATAAGTAGGAAGTAGGTTTTTTTGGGTAAGGTTCTAAAATTAGGCATTTTTCTTTGTTCAGACACAAAGGCATTAGCGAATAACACACTTTTCCACTTCACACAAGGATCCCTTCAGTCTAAATGAAGGAGAACTTACTTCAACGCTCATCAATGTTGGTGCCCAAATGGCAGCAAGGTTTTCTACTGGCATCTTATTCTTATCCGATTGTTCAGCAATAAAATGCAAATGGCCGATCAAACGTCGAGCAGTGACATAGTTGACAGATGGTAATTTGTCCAATAGCGTACGATACATGCCGATTTTCTCATTTGCATTACACTTGGCATCTGCGAATAAGACATTGGGCAATTTCTTTGAATTTCATAGAACTTGAAGCGATCAGACTTTGAAAAATGAAATACAATTCTTCACAGAAGTGGTGAGAAGCAGATAGCCTGTAGAAGTGCACATTATTTTCATGAAGATTGATCAATGAGAATTTATCAGCGCTAGGGAACTGATTGCCCACTGGAATGCTTGAGGAATTGAACAGGACATGAGGAAAACTTACGAGCAGCGTTACAGAAGAATTTATGAAGCGCGGAAGAAAACAAAGGGTCAGGCAACTCTCGGAAGAATCGTTTCAACACAGTCGAAACATCGTGTTCGGTGTAATCAGAACGGCTAAGCTGTACAGACCAAGCATCAGCTCTCATCATCGACATAAGTTTGTTAACGCTAGCACTAGAACCGCTCCTTCGATAAATGCCTTCAGACATGCTTCCTGCACAGACAATACAATTCTCTGAAAACAATACCTAAGGCAATTTGGTTTTCTGAAAAAAATTTCAATTTAAAACTCAAAATACCATGGGCGTAGACGAAATTGATACATTTATCAACAAGCACAGGTACGTCAGTTTTGTTCAGCTGCTGATCTGCAAGTGTTGGACCACAATCCATCGAAGCTAATTTGATAGCATTGCACCACATTCTAGTTTCAGCTTCCATGTCCATTTGTAGGTATACAACTCGATCGACTGTATGCACTTGAATGTATGGCCCTGGTTCTCCAACGTTTCTACACCCGCCGCCTTCGTCAGAGTTCAATGCTGGAAAAACAAGTCATCGCACTCACGTCTCAATGCACCAACCAATGATGACAGATCTCAATGCCAAGAAATTTCTTACTAAAAATAAATAATAAATTCTTACTAAAACAATAATCATGTACCTGTGAGACGAACTTTTCTTAAACTGATCTCTCTGGTTTTTTCGTTCAGTTGGCAATAATGGAGGGTTCGGTCCTTGAGGAGAATCCATGCAGCCGTCCAATCTTGAGTGACACCCTCCTGAATCAAAATAATAATCAAATTTAATAACTGGCAAAAAATACTTAACACAATCTGCTCAGATATTGAATGTCTTGTTAACCTTCAAAAAGCACTGGCCCGCTTTGGAAAAATCGGCGGTTAATTTGGATGGGAATACATTGGTCAGGCTTTCTAAAAGCTTTCTCATCCACATTTTTGCGTCGCCCATGGACGTCGTTCCAAATACGTGAGGTTTTGTCCGACCCACTGCGCTGACCTCCCAGCAATGTACATTCTCTCCATCATTACTGTGAGCATTTGTTATGATTATGATAAAACAAATAATTATTGGTGCTGCAATATCAACTAGTAAAATAATGTCAAAAGCCAGAACTTACCCAAGTTTTGGCGTGGGTAAATTTCTTAGACTCAGAATGTTGTCCAATGGTATGATCTCCTTATTTGTCGAGCTCTTGTCAGGGGCAAGAAGAATTTTACCCTCAGATAGTAGACACCACCTGCTGACAAAGTCCTTAGGCTTTTCTCCATTAGAACTCGATTTCAAAATGTACCCAGAATGTGGGCTCTGCAAAGGTTTCTGGCTAATGCATTCCTTTCCTCTCGATGTCTTCCGTCCTAATACCGGCGACCAAGGGGTACCATCTTTTAAAGTCTTTATAGCTCTTTTCATACTCGTCCATCGGACTAAACTTGACAGTTTACGACCTTCTTTAGGCAAAGCAGGAAGTTCCTTTTGGGAGTCTTCATCATCGTCAAAAGCGTGATTATCAACAGCGACTCTATGATACATGAGGTATTCCTCATTACATGGTCCTGTATTTGAAGATTCTGATTCAGGAAGTGAATCTATACGTTCAGGAGGATCTGGGATAGCATACAAATCAACCTCTTGCGTAATTTCTTCTTCAGCTAGCATCTGCAAGTTTTTTAGTCTCTGCCTTTCTTCAAACAGAGGATCAAATTCATAAATAACCGACCTTGACGAAGGAGAGCGTTTGTCTTCTGCGTCCACTTGATCTTCGCCAGGAAGTTTCCAATTTTCATAAAGGTCGTTTGACATAGAAGACCTGCTTCCACTCGATCCCGAAAGTTCAGAACGCTTATCAGATCGAAATTGTTCAATTTTTCTAGGCACAAGGCATTCACTAGTAGATATCTCATCTTCAGGAATCAGTTTCACTCGGGTAGGCTCCCCACTGTAAATATTTTCAGTCGCCTCAATGAAGTTCTCATCAATCGCAACATTTTCATAGCAAGGCCCGGGAATTCTGCTCTTGTTGACACCATGGACAATGTCATAGAATTTCCAAGACTTGCAAGAGTCTGCTCGCTCATGGCGCGGTTCAGGAGGAAGGCACGCTGCTCCTGTCATGGAAGAAGAATCAGACATAGATTCCCAACTGGTGTCATCTACGTTTTTTGGAACCGTAAGCTCTTCGTAGTGAGTAGATTTTGGGGGGACATCAGGAGGAGTTGGAGTCGTCTCTCGTCCCGAATGAATGCTCGAGCCTGATTTGGCTGTGGAGAAAAAAAGGATTTAAACATTATTTATCTTCAATACATGCCTCAAGTCATAATCTCTGACCTGTATTATTCTTTTCTAATGGTAGAGTTCACCAAAAATATTGAGTTGGAGTTAAGCACGGTTCACAGGCCTCCATCAAATGCGTTTAGCGTTGTTGCATTCGACTTTTTGATTGGCAGTTGAAATTTCAAAGTGAGCGTGGTTTTTGCCGCAAATGCAAACGCATCCAATTTCTTTCATTAAATAAATATTTTCCCGCGCAGAGGGATGAGCTCTCGGCAAGTGGCGATGTTGATGGCAACGAAATTGCAATTCCGAAAATTGTCTCATCAGTCACTTAGCTGATGACACGTTGCGTAGATTATTGTGTATGAACTGCCACATTCAATTGTTTACAAGTCCCTGCCATGTTTTGCCAGATTCAACACAAAACGCCCCAACGCATTTGACGGAGGCCTCTGAACGCTGTTTCAACCTTAGAGTTAGCTGTACAGGCAACACTAACAAACAATCTAACTAGCAACAACCTTTATTTTCACTAGTAACATTGCTTGTTGGCGTTGACTGTTCAACTAACTCTAAGGCTAACTCCAACTCAATTTTTTTGGTGAAATCCGTCATTACAATTATAACAGGACTTGTTTAGATATGCAATAGTGAGTTACGATTGGGGCACTATTACTGTTTCAGTTTCCACTATTCGTATTTTATCATACCAGCAGCTTAGGCCTCCCGTTCACTGGATCTGGAAAGCTGTGAAATCAATTCGTCTGAAACGGCTCGGAGAGCATTCAGCCAAATTCAGACGATGTCAGAGCCGATTCCAGCCTGTTGAGATCTAATAGCATAATAGAGCAAAATGACAGCATTTTTGAAGTTTAGCATAAATTTTGCTAAGTATGTATCCTTTTTCATTCGGAAATAGGAGAAGCGGTGGTCATCGTCGACTCGGAGATCGTACCACAAATGAGTTAAGTCCCCAAACTCGTTTCTTTTTGCAGAAATAGGGTTTACTCGCAGTTCTCTACCTCGTCTGTATTGCCTGACACGTCGATGAATCAAAGGAGATAATTTCAAAAAGGAAAATTCTTCATCAGAATCGAAAAACCCGTTCTGTAGAGCCACCATTACACCATTGAGTTTGGAAGCAACAGGCGATCGGCGTTTGCACGATTTTGTAATAACGACCGTCGTACGAATTTGCAGTTTGCAGCTTTCCAAGACCAGGGGACAGGAGGCCTTAGGATTGGCTAACAATAGTGCACGAGGAGCGAATGATCTTACCTGATATTAATTCATCGTAGATAGACTCATCGGGTAGCGGAGGAGGCGGGTACGATGGTGGAGGCAACGATTTGATGTTATTATCATCGTAAGGTACATATATATCTTCTGATGCTAGCGGTGAACCGAACGAAATAGAATTGAACACATCTGCAGCCGGAAGGGATTGAGATTTTAGAAATTCATCTTCGACCGGTCTGTCAGCAGCAGCAGCGACCTCGTCAGGAATTCCGAGCGTCGTCAAACGTTTGGAAAGAATATTCCTAACGGAGGTTTCAAGTTTGAGGCCTACATCTTGTACGTTACTGGTAACACGACGTAGTTTGATTTTGGCGGCTCTCGTTAAACTATAGGTGTGCGAAAGTGGTGGTGTCCGAGCTCGATTGGGATCGATGTCTTCCTTTGAAGAATCAGCGGAAGAAGATTTCGCCTCGTTCAAATTGATGACAGTCCGAGGTAGAGGCACAGGAGCTTTCCCAACTATCCTGGATCTGGGTTGAGGAATAGGTCCAGTCGACGCTGGATTCGTTGCGTCCATCGTATTTTAAAATTCAGGGCGAAGAGCTCGCGTATTGTAACGGTAAGCTAGACGAACGAGGTAAGAACAGCCTCGCACCAAATATTCGTGCGCGAAACCGGGGAGCGTGCATGGGCCTCCATTAATGAACGTTCTCACAGCGTGAATCACCCAGGATGAAATCAATTAGCACAACGTTGATTGAAGCCTGAGAACATGAAGTCGAATAATGCAACGCAGCGACTACTGTAGCTGACGGGCAGTTTCATCAGTCAACTGACCTGAGATATACAGTTATACTGTGAACTATAGATAAAACTGGACGAGATAGCCGTTCAATGTTAGACTCACTGTATTTCGAACAATATTGAATCGTATCTTAGATAACAAGGCGTTGAATTCGTTATAAAACGAAGTCGATTTTTCTAAGCCGATCGCGGAAACAAGACGTCCGAAGTGAAGAGTTGGAAGCTCACTCGTCTGCGATCACGACGATGAGTCATCGCAGTCAGGGGGCTGAATTGTTGCATTTTTTCCACTCAACAACGTTTACCTACAGTGATGACATTCCATTGAACCTTCAAATGAGCACCGGGCGATGGCCTACTTGTTTTGCCACACAACACAAACAATTTTATAATGACCACCGAACTTAGTTAGCAAAACGTCGAGGAGATTGTTTTCAAATAGATAACAAAGGATATGGAAACTCAAGCTCCAATAAATTAACAGAACTGAAGAGAAGAGAAGAAGCAAGAAAGAAGGGATTAGTTGGACGGATTGAGAGAAGGGAATCGATTCTGATATAGAACACAATCGATTCATTTACGTACAATCGATTTTGAAGCGATATGTTGCTAAAATGCACCGATTCAATTTTCATATTACACCTTTGAAATAATACCTAATAAATTACTTTAATCGGATATAGAGCTTGAATTTGTAAATAAAAAGAAATCAGAATAATTTTATTATGAAATATAACATTTTATTTTATATTATTTTTTATTAAATTTCATTATTAGGTACATTATAAGTATATTATTATCAGAATATTTATTGAATAGTTCAAGTGAGAGGAAGAGTATTGAATAAAGCTCAAATTAAGAAAAATAATTATGAGAAACAGAATTTTCGTTCCGTGATACAAATCAAATGTCTGCCAAGGACTTTTGAAACGACGTCAAGAGTTCAGCCTACGCCCTTGTGCGACTGGAGCGCTGTTCGAACTAATGCGACTTCCGACTCAACTACTTGGGAATGCGGCGCCGCGAAAGCTGATTGGCCGATGACGATTCAGTCGGTGAAGTTGTCGAGCTCAGTCTGCGGTCCTCCTGTGATGCGTTAATCAAACTTCATTACAAATCGTTTTTGATTTCAGTAATGATGTTATATTCGTGAAAGTTTACGCGCACTCGTGTCTTACTTTGCTGAATTGTTTCGGTCGCGCGTCGATCGGTTCGCCGGGCGCTGGAAAGTATTTTGATGCTCGACTGACAGTTCGAAATTAAGATGGCGGATTCGAGTTACTACCAGGTTAGTACTAAGAAAATTGTACTTCTAGACAACAATCGTGTTACTTTTCCTCTAAGTTCAGTTTCTGCCGTATAAAGAAGTTCTCTAACGTTTTAGATTTACAATGTTCATACTGTTGCTTAACAAATACAAAAAAATTTGGTCTCTGCCGTGTTACAATACGCCCGCAAGGAATACAATACCCACTAACAGTTTTTTCATCCTTTGCCTTTATCTTCGCTTTAGAAAATGAGATGATTTTTTCTAAAATTCCCTCCCTGTTCTTCTAGCAGCTATGAACAGTTGTAATTTATTCCTAAGTCGGTACCGTCGTTGGGAACCTCTTTTTTCACTAGTTATTGTTGGTCTCCTAGGTGGGAAGGTACCGTTTCTCCAATTAACGGGTCATCTTTCTTTCAAAAGAAACCCGATGAACGAATGAGAAAGCTTAGTCTTACTGGTCCGAGGAGTACTATAGCGGTCAATCCTTATACGCACCTCAGTTGAATGGAGTATCAGAATTTTTCCGCGTAATGTGGTCTGCATTGTGTGGTACTCTTCGATTCCCAGTTACCTACTACACCTGTTGAGAGAAGCTATTAAAACTGTGCTATGCGAAATGGGATCCAATTGCTGTTCATTCTGTCTTCTAACATTTATCGGCCCGAGTGCAAATTAAAAACGTCGGGGACTTTCGCAGATTTTTAAATATTTTTATTTATCTAATGACTGTTTGATGAAGTCATTCATCTATCCAAAATCAACAATGTTATTCGATTTTTAACTAATCGGCATGACTGAGGCGTGTTTTCTGAATTTATTGACAAAAATGGACCGGTACTCCACTAATTTGCACATTTTCGCTCAGGATCGCTGGAAAATGGCTCATCCGCCCGCTAGCCCGACTCGGCATGTACGTTTATTCAACATTTTAGAATTTGAGCGTGTTTTAATGGGCCGTTGAAGTTGTTTGAATTTGAATGATCAAAGTTTTGCGTCGGAGTTGTTTGCTATCACGTAATTAACTGCTCAAAATCGGTTGCTGCAATGTTTTTGGTTTATTATCAATAATAAACCATTGTAATCGCTCTCGAAACAAATTCTGATCCTCCCCCAATTTGATGTTTTAAGTAGAATACGAACATCCAATAAAAAAATTCTATCCGCACGCCATCAACACTATTTTGGCAAAACTATAAAGCTACCTAATTGAAATGTTGACGAAAAATCAATTTTGGCCTGACAATGGCTATCTTAATTTTAAGGTTTTTTTGGAGGTTTTAAGGGGTAGAAAATTCGAATTTTCGAAGGTTTTTTTTACGAAAATGTTTTTGGTATCAATTTCTATAGATTTCTGGATGCTGAATCGACTGAGAGCATAAATGAGTCGATATCTTTATGGTTCTCGAATTATCGGTAGCAAGTTCTTCGAGATTTTGAGAAAATGGCAAGATAGTATAACTCGAGACTTTCAGAGCTAAAAAAAAGTTCTATACTCGTTGGAATGCTTGTGAAACACTTGAGCTATATCGTTAGGCGAATAACTTAACTTTTTATTAGCTAATTAAGACGAATAAAAATAGTTAAATTACAATAGTTGCTACGGAGTTCTTCCATATAGTTACCGATTTGTTGTTCGGAGGAAACGTTCACAAAAAGTGTTCGAAATAGGTACTAAAACAAGCGTATGGCAAAGGAATAATAAACCACTGTAGAATCATTTGCATCGTTTTATTTTTTGAAACGATAATGTTAAGTTAGGTTCTTGGCGTTAATTTGTAAGGGCGGTTTGTAAGTGTGTGTTAGATTGTATGTTAATATCGTTTCTTAATTATAATTTTGAAGTTCACCTTTTCTCACTGTAATATGTCGTATTTATCGGTTTGCATGTTGGAGTGAGTTTTCCTTTTCTTATTAGTGGTTTGTAGTCGTTCGGAGTTGAAAAGTTGATAATGAGTTGCATGTAAAATAAGACTCTGGATCAAACAGAGGAGTTCTATAAAAAATATGAATTGATTTTGAGACGTTTTTCTTCATTATTTCAAACCTAGATAATCAAGCTTGAAAGATAATGCGCTAAAAACCTCTGTCTGACGTAGTCTCCAAAATAGTTTTTTTTATTTTAGTTCGCTACTAAAATACCTAGGTACATAATTTTTGCGTGATTTCGCTTTTCACAAGTTTAGTATAATATGACATTGTCAATTTTTTTAAAATCAACTTCCAACCGCCCACTGGAGCTGCTCAACTTTATTAGCGGCTTTTTTTGGGCATTACTCCTCGCATTCAACAGGACCGATTGGGTTTCTTCGCTTTATTGAAAGGGTTTAGAAACATCTCCAAACGTTTTTGGGTTTCCATTTATTCTCGATCGTATCCACCCAGCAACAGTGAATTCATGGTTTTTGGAAGTATCAGAAAACGTGGTTTTCGGGAAAAAATGACTCTGATTTGGCGGAGAAAGAACTTCTAGTAAAACGGTGCTAATTATTTTCTCTAGTTTATTATTCCTATGTTTCAATAATGATTTAAGAAGACCATCCATCTGTGATAATTAACTTGCCCGAACATTTGTGAACATTTCTACTTAATAACAGATTAGTCGATCTACGGCAATAACTCCGTGGCAATTCAATAATTTTTGTTATTCTCAATTTTCAAATTAAAAGCTACATTCGCCGAACGGTACAGCTGAAGAGAATGTTCGAAGAGCATTCCAACGAGTATAAAACGATTTTTATAGCTCCATAAATTCTCAAGTTATTCTTAAAAACTGCGTAGCTCGAGAACATTTAATGATATCGACTCCATTATGGTCTCAGTTGTTTCAGCGTCCAGAAATCTGTAGAAATTGATAAAAAATACTTTTAGTCTGAAAAGCGTTGGATATTATGAATTTTCTTCTCGTCAAAAATTCACAAAAATACCCGTATAATTGAGGTAGCGATTTGGTTAAAGATATGAATCATTGCACGGCCATGGTTGGTTTTTGGTGAAATGTCGATGATTTAGCTATTATAGTTATGTCAGAAAGGTTTTGACGTTGGACGGATTCGTTTTCATTAGATACTCGGATTCTGTATGCCTTGAATCGTACAACAACAAATTTAGTAGGGGGTTAAAAATAATTTTTCTTGGGCGATTACATTGAATAATAAACAAAAATCGCTCTATTCACCTTTTTTTTGCGTAGTTTTGTTCGAAATTTTCCATTGATAAGGACCAGGGTCAGCTTAGCGTTTTGAGTATTGACTTTATTGTTGAGGAGATAGTGTTCCAAAATACGTGAGGGAGATTTTCGAATTTTGAGGTTTTTCGTGCACCATATCAGTGCCCTTATTTCGGTATTATTAAATGCTCCTGAACGTACCGTTTCTACCTGATGTACAGTGCCTACCAAAATACACACGACTTTGATTAAGTTTGATTGAAATGAAATTGAAAAAAAATATCGGAGTCTCCAGATTTTGTTAACATTTTAAAATAATAATTTAAATAATTAAAATTAATTATTTGTATCAATAAAATCAAAATAATTACTATAATATTTTTGCACTATATTTAAAATTGGGCCATCTTCTCGGTAGTTGTCAGTGATTGCCACTGTAAAGTTTTTCTTTTAGTCGGGTTGTTGGGTTTCATATTTTGTTTTTAGTTCTAATTACATGCAGCCGCAGTCTGTTGAATAATAATATTAATAATAAGAAAACCGACTGGTAATCTACCATCTCGGTTTACTATGCCAATCTACCGTTGAAAACTGTTTCACTTGTTGAGTCTGTTGGAAAACCTCCATCGGTTTTGTATTCCAGTTATTATTCCTTATGATTAGTACAAAAAATGTGAATCAATTTTAATTGAGTTGGATGTATAATATTGCAATAAAAAGGTCACCATTTTTCTCATTAATTACTTTTTCGTGGAACTTAATTCTAGTTGATAATGGTATAAGTTTATACGGTATCTGTGAATTGTGTTTGCTGTGTATTCACTTGTTGGTTTTGACAAATTTCCTCACTTGATCGCCCCTTTGTAAGGAACTGCAAACAACCCGACAGGAAAGGTGAGCTTGTCGTGGGAATCAAGGGAACAAAAGGGATGACGAGCTTAGGGAAACGTTAAGGAGTTTTGATTGTTCGGTGGAGTCTGTAAGAACTGAGAAGATAACGCGATAACAAGTTAGTGGTGGGAGAAGCCAGCTCCTTCCTCTCACAAGTGAAATTGCTTTGATCGTTCGTGCCTTCCACGGTTCTACGAGTCAAGTCAGTCGGTTGTATGCTTTCGCAGGAGGGCCAGTACCTTGCGTCCGCGATGGTTCTACACAAATTGGATAAACACGTCAAAATGAAATCCCTCCTTTTTCTGGTACAGTGAATTTGAATTTCGTACATCGTTGAGCTTAAAGGCTTGTTTCACCTTTCTCTGCATCTCACTGCTCTAGTGCATCAACTCGGAATACACTTTCCTCCAGTTATTTACTCCGATCGTCGAGCTGATAATTTTTGCACCTCAAACGTCGCGAATTTCCGTATAATGCCGCGAGCAGTTAGAAAGACGTATGCTTGGTTGTAAGCACGGTAGTTTAGTTGCTAATTGAACTTCGTTGAAAAAGTGCACTTTTAAGGGTACGATTAGAAAAAATGCATTTCAAAACTTTTCTGCCTCGCAAGTGAGTCTCATACGGATGATTTCTTCTAACGAAAACTAACATTCAACCATATAGGTGTAAACTTGAACACTCAATGGTCTTTCAATCTCTCTGTTATTTAAAGACTTAATTCATGTAACTGAATTATCTCAAATTTATTTTGTTTAGCTCAGTTTTTTAGTCCAGTTTTTAAATAGGTGGTGTCGATTATGGTATTATCGAACCGGTGTTGATCTGTTCCTTTGGCACATCATTATTTTCATATTTTTTGTAGAGCTATAGATGTTGCTAGAAAATTCCTCTCACCGCATGACGACGAGTAGATGTTTCTCACCTGTTTCTCTATTTTGTTCGAAAGAATTGAAGAGTTTTGGTTCTTATGATCGAACGCTGTTCATATTGATAGAATGTAAGGGATAATTTCGATATTTATTTCGGTGATATTTTTTATCAACGGTATCACGAAAGGAAAAATCAATTCGACTATACTTGATTATAA
Organism: Tupiocoris notatus; assembly: GCA_037159825.1. Taxonomy (NCBI): domain Eukaryota; kingdom Metazoa; phylum Arthropoda; class Insecta; order Hemiptera; family Miridae; genus Tupiocoris; species Tupiocoris notatus. Next base: position 252,481 of record JASJUZ010000498.1, read on the forward strand.
ACGCTGCATATCGTTATACGGTGGTTTCTTATTCCTTTGCTTCCACAATGACGCTAGAAGACCATCCATTTGTGGTCCTACTCCGAACATTTGTGAACATTTCCACTTGAAAGCAGACTGGTAATTTTATTCGTTTTTATTTATTTTTATTCCAATTATCTAATTGAAAATTAAATTATTCGCGTAAGGTTACAGTCGAAGAGAGTGTTTGGCGACCATTCCAACGAATATAGAACGATTTTTATAGCATCAACTATTCTCGAGTTATAACCTTATGACGAATTTCGGAAAATCTCGCAAATTCTACAAGAAAGCTGCGGTAATTCGAGAACCATTAACACATCGACGAAATTTATACCAAGTACGCCTTCGTTTGAATAGTGTTGGATATTATGAATTTTCTTCCCTCAAAACCCCTAAAAAATACCCTTAAAACTAAGGTAGCGATTTGGTTATAGAACTGAGCTATAGTCGTGCCAAAATTGATTATTGGTGAAAATTTCAAGAAATTAGCTTTTATAGTTTTTTTCAGAATATTTTATTGGAAATTCGGATTTTACATGCCTTGATACGTAAAACATCAAGTTGGGAGAGGGTCGAATAATTGTTGTTGAGTCGTTGAGTTTTTTTTTTTTTTGCGATTACAATGGTTTTTTATTGAATAATAAACCAAACCAAAATAGACTGACAAAGCGTCGGATTCCAGTAAATTACTCAAACACAAAATTTCAAACTCGACTCACGTATTCTTCGACGATTTCTTTTATAAAGCTATCCTATAACCTAAAAATGCTAGAACAACTGGATAAAAAATCGAATCAATAATAATATTATTAACTTCTAATTTATATCTTTGTTTCCCATGGGTGCATACTACGTTCTATAAACGTTGACTTTCATGTTCAATAAATGCTGTGAGGAACGTTGGAAAAGTGCTGTGAAAAACGATGTGAATTTCTAGAATAAAAGTTAGGTACTAAATATTAATGAACAATGTTGACAACAGGGATTAAAACGAATTTTTGTTTATTATGAATAATGTCGGACCTCTGTGCCTATGTTGCTGGTTGCAGTAATGTCTTAATTTAGATTTGTTTGTCGAATTGTATCAACATGTTTGGGTTTGCTTAGTAGATAAGATAAATAATATACTAGCCTTTCATAACCTTTGGTCTGTTGGAGTTGAAACATTCTCCTTGCTTTTACCTCGTCTGGTTAAAAAAAGCTAAAATTTCATGATAAATAATTCATGAACTAGAAAAAAATCGGTCTTCTCCTTGGTCGATTTATAGAGATGCTGTTTCATTTCCTATTTAGCTCCCGCTTTATTGATTGAAATTCAGCTCAGATGATGATTAAACTCTTTTGATTTGACTCAGGATTAACTCTTTGATTTTTAAAAATGAATGAAGGGACATCGGAAAACAGATAATTGAAAACAATTTGAACTGATTGATTTTAGTAAAATAATGATTTTAATATAAAAAAAAGAACTGATTGATTTTAGTAAATGAGAACCGGTGACCCGGATTGGGGATTAATTTTCCTTCGATACATAATACAATTGAGGTACAGAAGAAACTCACTGCCTTTCCATGTATACAGAATTATAGACAAAATCATCCTAAAAAGTGAAAGAGCACATTTTCGTGAAGTGAAAGGTGAAAAGACCAAGAATATTGAGCTACAACTCATGTCAGCCTATTCAATCTGAGGTAAACCAGAGCGTCCAATAGACGTTAAGCGGAAATATTAGCTTTTAATTTGAAAATTAAGACGAATAAAAATGATTAAACTTACCATAGTTGCTACGGAGTTTTCTCTTATAATATTCTTATAGTTCATTCTGTGTTTGGTGGAAACGTTCGCAAGTATTGGGACACAATATTATTATTTCTATCACAAGTGAATGGTCTTCATAAAGCATAACTGAAGCATACCAATAATAAACTACTGTACAATTATTTGCAGCGTTTTTATAATATTCTTTCAACAGTCTTCTCTACTACCCATGCTTTCGGAAAATTCGCTCAAAAATATCTGTGAATGATTATTAATGAATGATATTTAAAATATTAGCTGATCTTTGAACAAGAAACCGAATAAAAACAAACGGAAAATTATCCTCTCGAACTGTTGAGTCTCTCTCCGGTATTCGATTCCAACGGGATTATTGTTAATTAGAAGTGAGCTATCAATACTCAGCTCGAACGGTTTATTTCTCCTCTTGATATCGTTTAACCGCTGGATTTCATGACTTCGACATGCTACAAAGTGTTATTGTTGCTGAATAGTGATCCCTTGTTTACGTTTCGTTTTCTCGGTTTATTTTCAGGGCGAATACATCCGGCATCCGGTGTTGTACGAGTTGAGCCACAAATACGGTCTGCAGACGGAGTCCGTACCGGAAGCGGCGCTTCCCAATAAACTCGAAGAGTTGAAAGAGCTCATCCGCCGCGAGATACGTAAAGAACTGAAGATCAAAGAAGGCGCGGAAAAATTACGCGAAGCTTCGAAAGATCGCAAAAGTCTTTCGGACGTTGCTCACATCGTGAAAAAGAGCAATTCGAAATTGTCCGAACTGCAAGCGGAACTTCAAGAGCTCGAGTCGCAGATCATCCTTACCCAAGGGCAAAGCGAGCCTCCTAAAAACGGACATGGTGAGTCAAATAATATTTTGAATGTTCGAATTATTTTTTTATTTAATAAAAATTTTTTTCCGTTGTTGTTTTGTCGCATCGATCATTCTTCGTTGTTGAGATTGAGGGGGAGAAAAACATAGCGACTTGTTCTCCTGCGAGGAGAAACAACATGTTTTTCTCCCCCTCAATCTCAACAACGAAGAACTTCGAATTATTTTACTCGATGAAAATAGAGACATGGTCACTTCCAGAGTCATTTATAAAAATGTAATTGGTATTTATTGAAAGAAATCATGATCTTTTGTCCTTGTGTTCGTGAAAATTTTGAATTCATAAACGTACATACGTAGTTCTGTGTGATTTTGAGTGTTTTGACTGAGAAGAGTTGGTCGTGTAGAAGAGTTGCACGAATATTCGGAAGACCGTTTTTCACCCCGATCACATTTTCTTTCAATGGACCGATAAATCGGTTTGTCCTGGTACCGTTAAGAATTATCGCTGCTTTATCTTTTAAATATGCATTTGAACATTTGGCAACTCGTCACGGAGAATGTGTGACTTGCGGTGTGACGCAATTCCGTTGACGCTCGGAGTCTGCCAAAATGGTAACCTAATCCGCGTTTGAACCTTGTCGAATGCTTCGATTCCACCGCGTTTGTTCGAGGTCGTTTTGAAAAAAGTTTACCTACTTTTTGCTTATACGTGCTACTAATACGGTAACGCTAGTCTGATTACTTTAGATAGTTGTAAGGGCAGTCTTAGTACAACTTGCGAAGCTTTCTATTCAGTTAGTTCACGATTGTCTGGGCCCGAAATAACTGTATTTAATCTAGTTTTCTGATACAAGAACCGAATTTACTTCCCTCGCAGACTTTTTTTATATTGTTTTATTTATATTTATTTTGAAATTTTTTTTTCAATTCTCTAACATTTATTATCATTTAACATTAATTAATTTATTTAATATTGATTTAATTTATTATTATTTAACATCAAATTATCTTTTATTTTTGTGTATGTAATGCATAAGCAGAAAGCCTTGGCAAATTGGTTTCTTCTTGTAAATATGAAGAAAAATAAAGTCGATTTCATGTCATTGTTCAATGGCCCGACTTTCTTAAACGTAAAAATAATCAAGTTTTCTTTAAAACGTTCGCATGTTTGTTATCATTTTGCTGAATATGCAAAGATTCTCTGGTAAACCGCAGCTTCTTCATCCCTGTCCTCCCGGAGGCGTATCATTTTTCTGACACTAAATATAAACCGCAATGGCATTGTACAATCGAGGAAGTCTTGGAATAGGCGGAATACTGATGGTTTTGAATAGGATCCAAGTAATTATTTTTTCATGATAATACAACGGTCGACCCTCTGAAATGATTATTCTATGATGAAATGACTCCTTAGTTAAAAATCAAAAAAGAGCGATTTAAGTTTCTGAAAGAATTGTTATTTTTGATGAAATGGTAAAGAATATCGATCCTCATATCCTTGGCATCTGGTTTCTTATAGATTCTAAGATGTTCAAAATATCAAATGGAAACTACTAAATGAGCATCCGCAGACTATTAGATGAAAAATATAATTGAAAGCCGGACCTAGGTACTTCAGCCCGTTTGAAAACTAACACATTCTGCCTGCGCAGTTTTCGTTTCCAACACAGACCGATGAATGGGGACGTAGTATTTTTTGAAATGTTCTTACCAGTGGAGTGATTTTGTTTGCAACCTCGCAAAGGGTTTCGCGGACCAACGTACAAGAACATGAGAAGATTCAAGATTACATTCAAACTTGAGAAGATTCAAGAAAATTCTCCCACCAAATAATCGGTCAAAAGTCTGATCAAGTCTCGTGTAATCGTTCTATAATTCAAATTCACTTGAGGAATCATCATTTTCTGAAGTTGTTTGGCTTGGTGAAAGTAAATTTATACCGGCTGATAATAAGGTTTGGAGCCAGATTCGTGATTAGGATTAATTCATAAATTGTAAAAAGGGAGGAGAAATCAAACAGTGGAAACAAGAGTGATATAACTGGTTAGCTGAGAGACGACTTGTATGTCAGCGGACGGGTTGCTTTCATAAAACTGAAGCCCTGAGAGAAATTACCGCTGAGATAAGACGAAATAACGTGACGCAAAAATAGCTAGTATAAATAATTCGTACTTTCGCTTATGTTTAAGAGTTTCTCTCGCGAACTGTACATTTTTCTAGAACCTCAACAGCCAGCTGTAGTAGAACGAATATTTGGTTTATTGTTCAATGACGAACCACTGTAATCGCACAAAAAAAAATGTCGAACTCGAGAATTTTCAGAGCGATGAAAATCGATGTACACTCGTTGGAATGGTCGCCAAACACTGTTCTGCTGCATTGTTAGGCTAATAATTTAGCTTTTAATTTGAAAAATAAATGAAGAGAAAAATGATTAAAATGACCATAGTTGCGACGGAGTTCTCCCTTATAGCTACCAATTTATTTTTGGTGGAACGTTAACGAATGTTCGGAATAGTGACCATCGCAAATGAATGGTTTTCTTAAATCATGATTGAAGCAAAGGAATTATGCACCACTGTACAATCATTTGGAGTTTTTTTCTTCTTGTTCCAAAATTCTCCTTCTTTTCTCAACTTGAGTTTTTGGACCCCCATTTGCTACTTATGTAAAAATAGAGGTAAAAAGAAAACTCCTTTGTGTCCCTTAAATCTTAGAACGGGCTGAAAATAATTATGTCAATCTCTCCAAAATAGATGTACAAAATGTATGTATTGGCGCCCTTTTGCACCTATATCCTCAAATCGTGTAATTGAATCGCCTGTGCCGAGTTACTGAAAGATCCCTGAATCAAAATTTCGATTGCCCAGCCAATCAACACGACTTAATAGGTAATTTCAAAGAGGAAATTCCAATAAGCGCATCGGAAGGAAGCAGTATCAAGAAATCAACTCGTCTGTTTAGCTTGAAAACTATCAACCGTTCGAAGGACCAAATCAAACAGCAATTTCAGATCCATCAACGGTTACTTGCTAATTGCCTCGCTAATAGGAGATAACTTCCCGGAGAAGCCAGAGAAAACGCTCAGACTTTACTGCTTTAGTTTTCTAGTACAAGTTTCTTGTTCTTTCGATTCAAAGAAAAATACGAAAATTGATCAAGCGATAAAAAATAATCGCTATGGTGTAAATTCTGTGGATAAATATATTTTTCTTAAATATTAGGCCTATGAAAGCAAATGAGTGCTTAAAAATATTTCGAGTTAAAATTTCATAGAAGTAGTGTGTAATTCCTATCGGTGGTTTGACCGAGTTCTAGTTTATTCGAAATTCGGACACTTTATTCATCTTTAATGCCTTGTAGTTAGTAATGCTGATTTTGGATGCTTTTTATGAACTATGCAATTACAAGCTGTGACTCATTTTTCTTCATGCACTAGAATATTACTACTGCAATTATGGCGTTGTAACATGACGAAAAATGCTTTCATCGAAAAACTCGTTTAATAATTTAGGACGATAAAAATGGATGATTCTTTTCTATTTCTGTTTTGGCTCTCATAAGAGATGGATCAACGAACCAGGCAGTGTAGTGAACAAATTAGGGAAGTGGTTCATCTAGCTGCACTTCTCTACCTGCGAATCGGGCTCCGAAATGGGTTAGATGCGTACTGTAGATAGCGGTAACTGACTACTACGCTTGGCGGCTCTCGACTCATAAATTATGAAAAATTCAGCGTCGGTTTCTCCGTCAGGTCGTTTGATACATCAGCGGGCGTCTTTCTAATTCGGCCATTGTGACAACAATTTTTCAACAAAAAAGTACTATTATCTCCCAGTTATTTCTAACTTGCGATTTAGGGCGCCATTCAGTTTCGCTTTCGCTCTCCTCCCGTATAAATAAAGCTAACCCTCCTTGAAACAGTAATTACTTCCTTGTTAACGAAGCAAATTGTAAAATGTTTTGTAGGTATCTTCAGCTGACTGCAGTATCAATTTAGGTTTTTTAATGCTTGGTGGTTTCGAATGTCTGTAACAACGAATGAATGACCCTTGATTCCCCCTTCTTGGCTGGTTATACATTTTTGGTGTTGTCGCTATAAAAATGATCTTATTTTCAAACAGTGGTTTATTATTCCTTCACTTCAATAATAATTTCAGAATCCTATCCATTTATGATAGTAATTATTCAGAACATGTGTATACGTTTCAACCGAAAAACAGATCGGTAACTATCGGGGAAAATTCTGTAGCAACTATTGTAATTTTAATTAATTTTATTTTTCTCAATTTCCTAATTAAAAAATAAATTTTTTGCCTAACAGTACAGCTGGAGAGAGTGTTTGTCGACCATTCCAATGAGTATATAACGATTTTTATAGCTCCAAGAACTCTCGAGTTATACCCTCATGTCAAATTTCTGAAAGTCTCCCAAATTCGATACAAAAGCTGTGATAACTCGGGAACCAATGGAGCTATCGACCCCGCGATGGTCTCATTCGATTCAGCGTCCAAAAATCTATATAATTTGATACCACGTATACATTTTTCTGAAAAACCCTGGAAAATATGAATTTTCTCCCCCTCAAAACCCCCCAAAAATACCCTTAAAATTGAGCTAGCAAGTTGGTTCAAGAATTGGGCCGTCGTAGGACCGAGATTGATTTTTGGTGAAAAATTCAAATATTTAGCTCTTACAGTTTGGCCGGAAAAGTGTTGACGGCGTACGGCGGACGGACAGAATTTTTTTTATTGGATATTCGGATTCTACATGCCTTGAAACATAAAACATCAAATTTTGAGGGGGGTTATAAAATTTTTTTTCTTGGGCGATTACAATGGTTTATTATTGAATAATAAACCAAAATTGGAGTGTTACGCTTATGCTCACATACTGCACTTTCTAATTCGTACGCTATTCTATCGGTGAATCTCTTGGCTAGTTTTCCAATAACAGTTGTCGAGGAATAATATTGGAGCCTTTGTATGATTTTCTTGATTTTATAATTGGTTATACATGTGACCGAATCAAACGTGGTAGTTCTGTGTGATCTATCCACTCCACTGGTTTGATGATTATTTCGAACGGTGTGAAGCGCTCCTGATGAGCTATTCCTGAATATTGTTGTTCGTACATAAGAGAATTCTATAATCTATGTTTGAAGAAGATGAAATTTCAAGAAACGATTACTATACGCGATATTGGCGTTGTAATACTGAAAGATTTATCGCGTTGTAATTGTAGACGATTCTGCATTACTGGGGGATATTTTTCATTGAACCGATTGTATAAGTAACATGAAGCCGTAATCGCTGTACGATTGTAATCAGCCTCATGTTACTATTTTGAAGCTGGCCAGCTCACTGCATTTTCATTTTGTTATTGGTACACATATCTACCATATCTAAAGCTGAAACGCTCAATTGTATCAAACGCTTGGAGTTGAGGGTAAAGAAAAACATCTTCGAGGTGGAAGACGTTGAAAACGCATGGAGAGATGGAGTTGAATCAAGACCAAACTATATATTTTTAGGCACCTCCCTCGTTTGTTAGTCGCAACGTCAAAAATAATTCCCCTTTCATGAGTTTACAAGGTAGCTGTGACGTCATAGATATTATCCCACTTGAGTTTACTCTGGCCGAGATAAAAAATATAGCAGCGGAAGGTTGATTTTGAATTTTCTTATGGTATTTGTTGTCAGATGGGTTGGTGGAAATAAGAAAATACGCATATCCTTTTTTCTCAAGAGAGGGAAGCAGAGCAGCAATATCCGCTCTACGATTCATAGATCACGTTCTTGTTTTCTCGGTGTCTGTTCTTCTGGGTTTCCTCCTTTCTCCACACCGCAATCTAATAACTTCGGTGAACCTCATAGAATTTCCTCGTTGGATTTCCTATTCTTGCTTGGTTCTGTAGTCGTCTGATTTCGGCTTGAAAAATATGTTTTCGGTTTCAGGCAATTGCTGCCTTTATGTTTACCTAGTAAGTATTGGAATCGTTCGGAAAGGAGGTGAATCAAGAATAAATTGTCATTCGTCGTAGGTACTAAAATGCTTAGGAACATTAATGAACAAGTGTCTCTCAGTGGTCCAAGAGTTACGTTGATATCAATCAAATTCGATGACAGTTTCAGATTGTATGGTTTATTTTGGTTTATTATGCACTAATAAACCATCTTAATCTCCCAAGAAATTTTCGTCTCCCCCCCCCCCCTTTGATGTTATACGTTTCAACGCATGATGAATCCGAATATTCAATAAAAAATCTCTCGCTGTCAAACTTTTCTGAGGAAACTATAACAGCTAAATTCTTGAAACTGTCACCAAAAATCAATCTTGGTCTGAAAATGGCTCAATTCTTAGACGAAAACTCAATTTAACCTACCTCAATTTTAAAAACTTTTTTTTTTGAAAAAGTGTGTTCGATATCAATTTCTATAGATTTTCGACGCTAAATCGAATGAGACCATAGTGGGGTCGCAGCTTTCGTGTAGAATTTTAGAGCTTTTCAGAACTTTGGCATGCTCGAGTATTTTCGGAGCTGTAAAAATCGTTCTATCTCGTTGAAATGGTCGTCAAATACTATTACACTCGTCAGCTGAATCGTAGGGCGAATATTTCAACTTTCGATTAGAAAATTAAAGAAGTAGAAATAATTAAAATTACTGAAGCTGCTAAGGGGTTTTCCCTAATAGTTTCCAACCTGTTGTTTGGTGAAAACGTTTACAAATGAATGGAATGGTAAATATTACATTTGGATGGACTTCTTAAGTCATAATTGAAGCAATTGAACCATAAACCAATTATTTGCAGCGTTTATTAACAGTTTTAGTGGACTATATTCAATGTGGATTTTTATAAATTTCATTCAGTTTATAAATAGCAGCCATTATAAAGATTTTAAAATTATTATAAAAATCAATTTATTCTTGGTTATGCATGTTTGCTGCTCATTTGCTCATTTAAGTACTGTTGAGACATCCTCATCCTTCATACTGTACATTACAATCATAATTTAAAAAATCGTTTATTGTTTGCTGTCGATTTCAAATCCGTCCAGTTGTCTAAACAAATTGAAATTTTCCCACCGTATCAGATTTGGTCGGAATGTCTGCCAGTGTATTCTAGGCCACATGCACATTGTGAACTTTTCTGTGGATTTTTACGTGGGCGGACTCTCCTCATCCTTTCCCCTTTGATCGTCTTCCACTGGGTTCACCCACGTATGGCAACAAAAGACTTCTTCAAAGGCGCGTTAAAATCGATTCACACTTCTGAAGATTTTTTCCTACAGGTTAGACGACGAAGTAGAAATAGACTGCGGAAGTTACTGTCGGTATTTCAGGAGTGATGTGTGTATTGTATTAGTGATGCATATCCCTCTTTAGTAGTCTTGTAAACTGTCATCTTATTTTGTAATTTATCGGGAGGAAGGATAAACCGATTTGGGAAAACCTGTAGTACAACAGACCTCCGTGCTAATTTTTTTTTTTTTTGGTTCGATGCAATGAAGTATTTTAGTGCGACGTAATTACCAGAACTCAAAATCAGCCTTTGCACCTGATTACCGTATCCTATTTTACATTATCTGGTTCTGACCTGCGAGGAATCTTTGCCGGTTTTACCGTCGTACGTGTGATTTTGGTTTTTATGTCACATTCCGATGAACGGTCCACATCCAGCTACGTGTTGGTATTCGCTACGTCCGAAATCGGCCGATCCTTAAAACTGAGACGTCGAGAATTGTCATATTTTTATGCAAAGTATTGGTATACAACTGCGATAACCTTAAGTGTATAACAGTAAATCTGAAAAACCGTTTAGACCACCACCTATTTGAGGCGAGATTTGAGTGTTTTTGTCGTCGGAGAACTTATTTTGTTCGTCATGAATTTCCCATCTGGGACGTCTTAAATCAATCGCTTCCAATTATTGGGTTTCTTTGACCTCATGGAACCGTTGTAAAGAACCGAGCTTTCCATGAAAACCATTTCGGCATCTGGGTATAATCGTGTTCTATATCTGAACAGCATTGTTTTTGCCAATTTTGCTCTCCTGAATTTTACTGCTGATAAGAGTGGGCGATCTGACTCAATTCACTCCGCTTTTGATGAACAGAACATTTGATATATTATTTTTGGTGATATTCTCAATTAATTGGCAATGACTATTAGACAAATCAGGACCTAAATTTTATTAAATGGTACGGGTTGAGTTGTTAGGTTCGTGGGGCATTTTCTTCAAATAAAGAACGGATGATTGATGATCTACCCTTTCGAATGTATTTGTAACCAAGTAAGTAGGTATAAGATCATACAAAAAAGAAAAAGAAAAAGATCTGCAAAGCTCGGCAAATAAAACAAAGATTACAATAAAAAACGTTCCAAAGAATTTTTTTTTTTTTCAAAAATATTTGAGGAAAAAACTTTAATATGGAAAAATGACAACAAATGTGCTCCAACTTCTCATCAACTCTCTTCAGCTGTAACGTTGAGCGAAAATATTAGCTTTTAATTTGAAAATTGCGGCAAATAAAAATGATTAAATATTAAAATGACCTTAGTTGACCTTGTTTTCTCACGCTCGTGTTGACTGATGCATCCCCTTTGGTTCGATGAAATGAGTGAACATGGCTGAAGTTTAGTGTGTACTGGTTTGCACTAGCATATTTTCATAACCACGAATGAGAGCCTAACCGGTTTACTATGTAGATGATAATAATAACTGAATATTGATGAATAATGATAATCATGGTATGATTTTCTCTGTTACAGGTGAGTTAAAAAATGCGACCGCAGTGTTTTCTACTTTTGATGTAAGTGCACGAATCAAGCTATCTTTGAAGCAATGAAGGAGTATACAAATTGTTGTAATTGGAGTAGATTAGTTTAATTCGCTTCAGACCCTTTTCAAAGCTCTAGACAATATCAGAAAATGAAGAAGGTTTCGAAAATAATTGCGAAAGTAGGCTAGTTGCAGCCTTTTTGAACATCGCAGGTTAAAAAAAAAGAAGATTTTCACTATTTTATACATGGGTGCTGAAACGGAAGAAAGTGGAGCTTCGAAGTCTACTAGGCCGTACGAGGTTCCCACAAAATTTTAATACTAATGTAGGGAAAGTGTGAATGAGCATCGTATAATAATAAGATACTAGAATCAAAGAGAGAAACAATTTCCTACATAATATCGTTGGTCCAGTGCAAGAGTGGTCTATCTCAAAAAAATGCGATTTTGAGTTTTTTACGCGAATCATTTTCAAATCACCTCTACTTTCACCATGCAAGACCGTATCATCTGAAACTAGACGGAACACCGCAAGATCGAGCGGAGGTAAGTGGACCATCTTGGATCTGGTTAGGGCTCGAAGTACAAGAGGGAGTTATATGTCAGTTGATCCATGCACCTCTCCAAGAAAGGTTTAAATGTACAGTGCAATAGTGGACTTTCATGTGCTAACCCGACGGTAAGTAATATTTTGATCCCTTTCTTTCGTGTAAAACTGATCTAACACGTGTTGGCGCTGTTAAGGACGAGAAATTGACTTATACGCCTACAACACTAGACACGAGAAGATTAGTTGAGATTTTTCACTTTTGGCTTTAAGACGAAAATTTGAGATGTTTATTGAAGTACGGAGTTGAATTTATTTTACGAAAATAAAGTTATTTCGAGTTCTTATTCTAATATTGACTTGATTCATCCTGAAAATCGCTAAAATACTTTGGTGCAAGAAAGGAACATCTTCGTTTTTGTCCATAATTTGACCATACACAATATTGTCAGGGCATTCATAGAGGGAAAAATCATCGAGAATGGATAGAAGAGTCCTGTGGGAAGGTGAGTGCAAAATTGGAACTCGATTGGATAAACCAGCTAGAGGATGTTGGAGGAAGGGCAAAGCAAAAACTTTGAACAGCTCTACTGAAAAATCGTGTTTTTTGAGTTAGACCACTCTTGAACTGGACTGACGATATTATCGGTTTTAATTACAGATTGTTTTAATTGGTAAGGGCGGTTCCACATTAAAATTATTGTATTTTATTTTTCCAAGTTGTTTACCGAGCAGGGAATTATACCTATCAGTCGACTCTTCCTCTTTACGAATTCATGGTAAAATTTCCCCTTCCTTCGGAGGTGCTATTGTGTTTAGAGAGTGGTTGCCTTGAAAGTGCCTACAAAAGTCTGAATATCTCTCCATTGTTCGAACTTAAGTTTTTTTTTTCAATAATTTTATGAAAATTCCAAAACAACTCATTAGATAGCCTAGGTAAATGCCGCGGGCCACCCCAAATATCATTAGAAACGTTCTAAGAATGCGATTTATTTTCAATTCAAACTTTTTATTATGCATATTTCACGATGCATTTCATATTGCTCGCATTTTCAAGCTTGCCGAGTATTCTTCAGTTCCTTTGTAAAGTAGACTACTAACCTAATTGTGATGCCTCGGATATTCAGCCGTTGCGCTCAGTCAGTCAACCGAACCGCGGAAGTATTCATTAGGTTATTACATATCGGCGTGAACCGAGAAATCTGTTCTCGTCAGCGCCATTTCGTATTAAGATTGCTGCGATTACATTCAAGTCTATTTCCGGTCTGACAAATTTAACTTATAGTGCTATCTCTAATTTGTGATTATCAAAGAATCCAACATGCTTTATCTACGAAATTATTGCAAATATTATTTTCTTCTAATACATTTAAAATTATTTAAAACGGAACCATGAGTGCGAAATCATTATATGATAGAAATGTTCTTTTGTTCTTCTTTTATTATTGTAATCGCCGAAGAAATTTTTTTTCTAACCCGACCTCAAAATTTGATGTTTTACATTTCAAGGCATGTGTAGAATCCGAAAATCCCAATAAAAAAATTCGTACGCCGACAACACTTTTCTGACGAAATTATTATAGGCGAATTCTTGAAACTTTTACCAAAAATCAATCTTGGCCTGACAATGGCTCAATTCTTTTACCAAATCGCTACCTCACTTTTAAGCGTATTTTTGGGGGTTTTGAGGGGGGAGAGAAATTCTTATTTTCCAACGTTTATCAGAAAAAGGTGTAGTTGGTGTCAATGCTTTACATTTTTGGACGCTGAACCATCAGCTTCCATCAATTGGTTTTCAAGTTATCATCAATTGGTTTTCGAGTTGTCGCAGCTTTGTGTTGAATTTAGGAGATTTTCAGAAATTTGGCATTGGGTCATAACTTGGGAGATCTTGGAGCTATAAAAATCGTCCAGCCATAAAAAAAAGCTATATCAACCCTTCGATTGTCCCATTGGTCTCAGTGTCCAAAATTCTATAGAAATCGATACCAAATACACCTTAGTCTGAAAAAAGCGTTGTGAATTTTCTTCCTCTCAAAACCTTTTATGATGATAGAAGTAGTAGTTTAAAACTACCAATATTAATTAGCGGGACCTTTAATGGCCCTTCGTTTGTTCAAACATTTTTACAAACGAGGTTTCGAATTTGGCTTACTGGAGTCGAACAAAAAGTTTAAAAAATTGCATGTCGACTCTTGAGGCCTATTTTTTGATGTTCGAAAAAAGGTTTCGTTGAGTTAATTTTCGCCACTGCGAATGGCATTTTTTGGAAAAACCTCGCCTCACGATTACTGCTAGTTCGTGGAAGTTGCCAGATCCATTAGGAAAGGTCTGTCATTCTTTCAGCTCATTATAAAACGCGGTTGCTTCCTATTGAAGTTGAATAACCTCTCGACGTGACGGAGGCTCAAGACAGCGTCAACTCGTACTAATAGCAACTCTGACCTACGTCATTGTTCATTCGGCTCTTTCAGTCTCATCGATTCGTATTGACAACTTCAGTTTTCCCATTAATCTAGATGTCATGATAGTCGTTCCCTAGATGAACTATGTTGAATACTAAATATCAATTATTACTCTTAATGCTAAAGGCTTCAAGGGGTTCTTTCGTTATTCTATGGACATCTTTTACACACAGATCAAAATTCTGCATCACTTAACGTTTGAAGGGGTGTATATTGCAAATGTTCAGCCCTACTTACCTATATTTAAAAAAAAAGATTAGGTACACTTGAAGTGCCTTTTTCTGAAATTTTTTCTGGGAACTATATTATATTTATTCTTTTCCTTCTCGTCGCATTTCTCGATGTCCAGGGGTTGCAGGGGTTGTGAGGGAGAGAAAAACCAGGCGACTCATTCTCCAATTCTTTATTAGCTGGCCGAGCACTTTCGCCTATTCGGGCATCCTCAGGGCGACGTGGAGCCATAGTGTCCACAGGGTCCATATATTTATTGTGCCAGCTTTCTCGACAGTTGAATACAAATTACCATGGAATGTCTCGAGTGAGTCAAATCCGGTTTTGATCAACATTCTTTTTGTATGTTTTTGTTGTCTTCATCAGTCGATTTATTTCCAATGGAGAACCGTTTTCTATGGGCCTTCATGAGAGTTTAATGTCTTCAAATCAAGATTACCTAGTAACAGATGCCCGAAATTCCGAGAGGCAAAAAAATTTTTTGAATTGTTTTGCTGTAGGTTTTTTCCAATAATGCTTAATAATTCCTCGATTGAAACTTTACTACCTTAAAATGTGGCCACGTTGCTGAGTATGTAAGTTTAGCTCCCATAATAAAATGGTAGATCGAGTGTGTGTCGCTTATCCCCTTACCTGTAGAACGCGTTCTTATGGAAATGTTGGGATGTGCATGCTTGATTATAGGCTTGGTTATCGTTTGGTGCACGGTTCGGTCATTTTACGAAAACTTGTCCTTTAAATATGGTGAAATTATATCTTCGTTATGATTTTGATTTATAAACCCGAGTTCCGTTGGTCGTTAAAATCGCTTTGGGTTTATCTCAATAGCTTTTTATGGACATCACTCTTCTCTTGATGCGTTATCGCTTTATCGGGCTGAATTTTGTTTGTTTAGTCAACTCTTACGTTTTCCCTGTGTGGTACTGCGGGATTGTAGATTCGTTTGAATTTAAATCTTCCTGAGGTTCCTATAAGCTGCTTATACAACGTCCCTATATTACTGTTTCATGACAATCGCAAATCACCTTCGGCTGTTTCTCTTTCGGAAAGCGATTCGTCTTGTTTATCACGCACAACGTTCAAGACTGCAACCCCTAGATTTCATTAGTCACGTTGATTGGCTTTATGGGCCTCGAATGGGCCCCTTAATGACCGTTTGCTGATTGCTGCGGAAATGAACGGGAAATTTCTCAATTTGCTTTGACGGCTTTGTTCAGAATTTGTAGGAATCTTCGTTCACTGGAATATCTCTTCAATCGCCTTTCTCATGTGTTAATGAAATATTGCTTTGAATCGATACATGGTAGACACGTAACTTTCGGTTTCGCCGCCCAACCTTGAGCTTTGCCCTCTGTAGCGTTCTTTGTACGGTGTGGTACTTTTTTTTGCATTTTCGCATTTAATCTTAATTCATAGTAGAGTATGTATAGTTGTTTTATCATGTTTCATATCTCCAGCATTTAATTTTTTAATTTCGCCAATTTTAATTTGAAATCTTCTCTTACCCGATCAAGTTTTTAGACATTATTTGTGACGTAACCCTCGATAACTTCAACGAAAATGCTGCAAATTATGTACAGGGGTTAATTATTCCTTTGCTTCAATAATTTTCTAAGAACACCATCCATTTTTTATTCTAATTATTCCGAACATTTGTTAAAGTCAACAGATCCAGCCACAAGGGCTAACCACAAGGGAAAACTCCTTAAAAACTACCGTGATTTTGATTATTTTAATTTTCCTTGATTATCAGATTAAAATTTGAATTATACAGCTGAAGAGGTTGTTTGTCGACCGTTCCAACGAGTTTAAAACGATTTTTATAGCCCAAAAATACTCGAGTGATTACCCTCATGCCAAATTTCTGAAAATCTCGAAAAATCGACACAAAAGCGGCGATAACTCCGGAACCACTTAAGCTATCCATCCCAATATTGTCTCATTCGATTCAGAGACTAAAAATCTATAGAATTAGATACCAAACACACCTTTGAAAATACCCTTGAAATTTATAAAGGTATATTTTGTATAAATTTCTATGGGTTGTTTGACGCTGAATCGAGTGAAGGGCCGATATCTTTAATGATTCTCAAGTAATCACAATTTTTGGTAGAGTTTTTGAGTTTTAAAAATATGGCCTGAGGCTGAGGGTATAGCTCGAGTTTTCGGAGTTTTGATAATTGTTCGTGAATTGAGTTCTGAGAGGTTTTTGATAGCTTCCAAAATCGTCCCGGCTCAAACTTGTCGGCCGATAACAGGCCAGAGACTAAATTAGCTCGTTGAAAAGCTTAATCCTCTATTATCACAATCTAGGGACCATAGAAAATCGTAGTCTTTTCCACTGAGAGATTTCTTAGCATATTTTGAGTACCCGCGTCGAAATTATTCTTAAATTTACTCAAATTACTACAAAAAGTAAACCCTCCTGTCTGTTTTTTTCTCGAATAAATGGTTTTCTTTTCGGTAAATGAAACCTATAATTAACACTTTTTTTGTCCATCAATGTCGTCACTGAGCTCATGCTCGCAAGGCATAGTGCGCAGAATTTCGGGGCTATGGGGGTGGACGAACGAGGTCAAATCAATCTGTTCCCATCCTGGTAGTGCTACGATTCAACTCTCCTACTCAGGCGTGCTCTAGCTGTGACAGCTTAGAGACAAGCCGCACGAAAACTTTTCGCAGCAGAATCAACGAAACGGAAGACGCTATCACGCAAACGCTCAGTTCGATATGATTTCGCTTATGATGGTAAACTTGCAAAGTCAACTTGAGCTCGTCAGACGTACTGAGTAGCCTTTATTCCAACTCGAATACGTTACCGATCCCTGAAATAATTCGTTGGCGATTGTATGAAATTCAGGCGACGTTATTCAGATATTATATAGGTACTAAAACGAGTAACCTGTAGATGCTAGCTGCCTCTGGTCTTAGTTGTCATTCATTAAATTCATTTTGAGTATATCAACTACCTCATAGTATTGGGGAATTAGCGAGGGTCGATATTTTTTGGTGGCATAATTATGATCATCGTTTTCCCTGGAAACATTTTCAGTGCACGTTTGGTTCAATTCAATTTGTTTTATTTTTAAGGGAATTTAAATAAAAATTCTATTTTTTTTATTTCCCATGTAATGGTTTTGTAAAAATTATTCATTGCTTTCTTACCGTTATTGTCTATTTGAATATTATTTTCGTATTTCTTGTGAACACTCGAATTTCTACTTGGGCGGTTTCACATTCGGTTCCGAAATTCATGAATCTTCTTCGACTAACTGTAAATATATCCTACTGGACTTTTTCGTATCCTGAAGGAACCCTTTTCGAACGAGTTGTACTCTTCAGTTTGTGTTAGATCCTTTTTGTTGTAGAGGGGGTTATATCATTAACCTAATGACTTCTGAAGACCTTAGAAAATGGACAGTAATTTCGTCGGCGCTTGAGCGACACAGTACTGTTCTTTGTAGTTCTTACTACTCTTCTTAACACAGTATCCCTTGTGAAGAAAGCGTTTGACGAAAGATAGAGAGACAGCGAAAAATGATGTATAATGAGAGATTAAAATAGTTATTTCTGTTTCCTCTCAATTGTTTTTAATTTTTTTTAATCGCACGAGTTTATGGAGTCTCCAAAATGTGTAATTGGTCGATTGAGTCTGGGATTGTTATTTTTCCTTGTCAGTGTTTTTTATGTTAATATTCTTGAAGTAGGTTTTTCGGTTTTCTATTCTTCGCTTTGGTCATCACTATGGAGAATGAGCCTCCAAGGCACCTCGGTTCGGTAAATGACCGCTAATGTCCTTGAGCCTCTTACGGGGATGCAACAGGTCCTTTCCTTTCGACCTCGTACAGTCCACACTGGGTTTCTTCGTTTTTTATTCCCCGTTCCTATTTCTGTACCTCGGAAGCCACACAGATGATCTAATCAAAGGCCACTGATGTCCCTTTTCCGTTCGTGAACGTGAGTCATCGGAATGGTGCGAAACTGGTTGCTCACGAATGGAATTCAACCTCAAATTAGAGTTCCGTTGGTCTCGATTCTTGAATTCTTACGCTAGTTGATATTTATGCCTTTGCGGTCGGAAGAGCTGAGTACGGATGCCTGTTCCATGGAATACCATAGCTTTTCTAGCAAGCCGACGGTGTTACGAAGTTTAATATTAATTCTTTACCCTGAAAATAGTAGTGTGCACATTGAGCTGAAGTCCCCCATAAATACTACTCAACAACAATTATCACTCACGCTAGCAAAATTTATTAATCCCATTAGCAAGCGACTGGTAATGTTCGCCCATTCGCTGATGAACGGAAGCGTCGCTTTCGTTCGGAGAATGAAGTCGTTAGGACCGGATACTATGCTTTGTCACGTAGACCGGCTGGGCAGCATCCTTTGAATGCTATTGGACAAAGCCGAAGACGCAACGGGATCGGGCGTCTAACAACTGCGCAACTTATTAAATTATACTTCGGATACAACCCAACCTCTCATTGCGGTTGCTCACGATCAATTTGCCATTCGACTACATCAATTAATTGGAATAACATCGTCTATAGCATTATTTTCGTTTTTCGAGCCGAAAACCCTACATTCTACGATTTCTAACATTTTAATTTGATCTGAAATTCCAAATTTATACGTTAGAAACTGAGAATTCAACTGTCTTTCAAACTATTCCTCTAATTATTCAGAAAAAGTATTGAGGAACGAAAAAGAATGAAAAACGCTGCAAATGATAGTACAGTGGATTTTTATTCCTTCGCTACAATAATGATTTTATTTTTCTTAATTTCCAAATTAAAATCTGAAATTTTCGCCTTACGGTATAGTTGAATAGAGTGTCTTGAATAGAGTGTGTGCCTTGAAACGCAAAACATCACATTTTGAGGGGGGTTAGAAGTTTTTGCTAATACTAACATTATGTTGCACTCGATCTTAACAAATTTTAGAAAAACGTTTTAGATACAACTATAATCCAATAAAAATAAATCGTTGGATTTATTATTTTTTTAAAAACTTTTTTTTCATTTATTTTTTGTTCAGTTATCAAGAATATAGAACGATTTTTATAGCTCCAAGAATTCTCGAGTTATGCTATCATGGAAAATTCTACAAAATCTCGAAAATCTCGGACCACCTTGTGCGCAGTCTTGTTGCTGTGAAAATCTTAGAGGGCAAAGCAGGGAAAATGGGGATTGATCACCGCGAAGGAACATCACGCCTCCGATTACGAAAGATTTTAAACCGCGGTTGAAGCATATCAGTAATGATGATAATTTTCGAACCATGTCGTACTATTAGATCAGCAGCGCCACCGCCATAGTTCACGGCCCATCGGATGCAATTACCAACTTTCACCATTGGTACACTCCAACATCGAAAAGCGTCAGATCGAAATCTCGATACTATTCGAACAACTGAAGTAGACGGTAGAGACGCCCTTTTTCGTTCAATTTTCCCAACAGTTCACGCGTTTCCGAGCCGAGAATCGGAGGAAGCTTTAAAAAGCCTCTCTGGCAACTATGACTCTCCCTGCAACTTTTCCCTAATTACCGTGAAAGTGAGAAGCGCGAGTTCTCATCGGACAGATGAATCGTGCAATCACTCACTGCAATAACAAATAGTAATTTTCTGTAGAAATTATACTACAGAACTCAAGAGTTTTTCGAGCTATGATAATCGTTCTATATTTGCTGGAATGCTTTTCAAACACTTCAGCTGTATCGTTAGGTGTATAATTTAACTTTTAATTCGATAATGAAGTGAAAGAAAAGTGCAGTAATAAGTAAAATGAAAATGCAGTAATTATTAACAGCAGATAAAGATATTACAACGCGGATGTAACGATTTTGATAGCTTCGTAAATTCTCGAGCTATATTATCTTGTCGTAATATTTTAAGACACCTCGGACGCGATAACTTGAGAAGCGTATAAGTCATTGTAACGGGCCGTTATAGCTATTTACTTCTTTATGGTCTCATGTTCAGCGTTCTTAAGTTCGTATCATAAGGTAGATACTGAACCTACATTATTTTGCTATTACATTGAAAATTACGATTTGTTTCCGCTTTGAACCCATACCTATTGAGGTTAGGTCTGGCATTACAATTTGGGCCATCCTGTTGTGAATAATGTCATTCCTATGCTCCTTATGACGGTTATAGGACAGTTTTTTTCTTGTTCGACTGGTTTCAGAAGTATTTATAAAGTTTGGAGAAAAATTAGCAAATTCTATGGGCGGTTATCATAATTACTGCCTGTTAAAATTTGTAGCCCATTAGTGTACCGACATTGCACCTAGAAATATTCAATGACTGCATATCATCCGATTTACTTTTGATCCAAGCTATGCCACATTTGTCAATGAATTCACTTTCTTCCCATTATTGTTGTAGTTATTATATAACTGCCATCAATCGATTAGCTTCCGACTTTTTTTTTTTGCAATTTTTCGATCGCATCCCGTTAATTTCCGTGGTAATTACCTCCAACTCATGTAATAATTCATGCAGTTTATACGGTTTTCTTTTGTCAAGAAATTATGCAAAGGTTAAGTGGCGGGAATAATGTGTCCGCTGTGAGAACTTACTTACTGGGAACTTTTCTTATCTTTTTTCAGTAAACACGTATTCTACCGCGTAATTTAACTGCAGGGAAATTATAGGTATGTAGTTTTCGTAACAGGAAATTGACTTTTGCCGACTCTTGTATTTTTCGTATGTCTATCACCGTCGTAATCCTCTGTCCAGAATTCTATTCAATCCAAGTAGTTACCAAGTAAGTGTGAAATTTTTTTGGAATTTGTGGATTTGCGTTTCCAGAAATTGAAAATTCGAATATATCGAGCATAAAATTTAAAAAAAGAAAACTAATTATTTCTACTATGAAGTTTAATGACCACGCTAATTCCTCCACCTGCGACTAATTCATTCATCTTTCACCTACCTGCCGATTCATATTCGCTCATTCACTCGTGTCACATTTTTTTTTCCAATTTCGCATGTTTGCCGACCAACATGAAAAAGGAATATAGAGTTCTCTTCATGGTTCTCTCGTAAGTCAGATGAATTGAAAAACGTAGGATTTGATCCTTGAATGATTTTTTTTACGTTCACAATTTTTCATTTCATCCCATTACTATCAGATTGTAAATGAGATTTTACTCGATCGTGAAAGAATTTTTTTGCCAGGGTCATTTTGCTCCTATTGTTTCTGTATCCGATGATCTTAAATGTGCTCAATCATTATTTCAGAATATCTCGTAACAGTAGGCGTATTTCTAAGAAGGTAGCAATGTCCCACATTCGGATCTTCTGCCAAGGTATAGCCGAAATTGTTACGTTCGAAATTGAGCCATTTTGACCGCTGTAGAGACGTGGTCGTGAGTCATCCTTGTCCTAAGCGCTATATAATCACCAACTATAACCACACATTTGGGACGCCGTATGAAAATCTTTCACCCACACCAAAATTACCATGTAATTTTTTCAACAGCCTTTGATTTATCGCTTTCGCTTGTATAATATTCGGGACCAACTTAAAGGTTGATCGTGATTTTCTTTCAATGCATTGTGTAATCGGTGCACTTTACCAAATTTTTACATGATTATTTTTACGTTCCTATCTATCGACTAGTAGCAGCTTCGGCTCGTGAAAACAGCTTTCCTACCAAGTTTAGAGATGCTTCAGACATTTTGTCTCCATCAAAACGTTTTCCTTTCTTTATTGTGATTATTTTTAATTCTAAGATAAACACGTTCATTCATCCATCGATTTGCTTGTTCCCATAAAGCTTTAGCCGCAAACTTTTCGCGATTGAACCTGGTTATTTCGCAGAAACTGTTTTAGACGTAAACATTATCTCGACAGAAGTCAACAACGATTTTAGCACGATATCAAACCTTTTGGCTCTGTCATTGCCATCTTAGTAATGGCAATCTTAGTAATGGCATCTTAGTAATCTAAAAAAAAAAAAACGAAATCACAATAATGTAAAATCGTTTTAAAAAATTTTACGGAACATTTTTCCGATTTACAGGTTATTTTACAGATTTGTATCGCCAAGCAGCCCTCCAAGTTTAAATAAATTCGTTGATTCTTATAATATTGGCTATAGCTGTTCACCATCTCAAACATGAAAGCACTGTGTATTATATCAATAAGATTTAATGATTTTATGACTTTCTATTCGTCAATGCGAACTTTTCAATTAAGAGAATAATTGCGAATGAATAAATTTGGGCGACGTCGATAATGGAGTCAATCACCGGAGGGGCGATGGAAACATTCGTGCACCACTCGAGTTTCAAAAATATCCACAAATTTAGTTTTATTATTCAATAATTAACCATTGCAATCGCTCATGAGAAAAATTTCTGTACCCCTCTCCAAATTTGATGTTTTACGTTTAAGGCATGTAGAATCGTGTTGGTCTGATAATGGCTCAATGCTTCAATCATATCGCACCTCGTTTTAAGGATATTTTTGGGGGGTTTCGTGGGGGAGGAAATGTGCATATTCCAAAGGAAAAAGGTGTGTTTGGTATCAATTAATGATGATTTTCGGACGTCGAATGAGACCTTAAAAGAGTCGTTAGCTTTCCTGGTTCTCAAGTTATCGCAGCTTTTGTGTGAAATTTTCGAGATTTTGCAGAATATGCGTCTTTAGTGTAGTTTGGGACTTTAGGGAGCTATAAAAATTGTTCTATACTCGTTGGAACGCTCGTTAAAAACTTGAGCTGTATCGGTTGGCGAATGATTCAACTTTTAGTTTGAAAATGAAGAAAATTAAAAATGATTGAACTTACTATCATTGCTTAGAAGTTTTCTCTTGTAGTTACCGATCTTTTGTTGAGTTGAAACGTTAATAATGGTTCGGAATAGTTACTACTACAAATAGATATTCTTATCAAATCAAAATTGAAGCAAAGGAATTATAAACCGATCTACGATCTTTTGCAGTGTTTTCTTCTTTTACTAAGGGAAAGTTCCGTACTCTATGGTGAGCTTACGTCACTAGTCATAGCAACTGCACGTTTCGGAGATTCAATTATTTCCGCGCGTTGGCGTTTTTTCAAAGCCGCCAGTTTGTTCCTTGTTTTTACGAAAATTATTCCTGTCTCGCAGGAGTTGCGTAGTTCTGCTGCAAATAGCTTAACCATCGCACAGCATGCCGTTTTTTCCTTGTCGCAATTGCAGTTCACCGATGAACTCCGTCGGAAATCATGAGCTATAGTTCCATTTTTCACTACAGTTACCGTGCACTTAGTTAAATAATGAATAACGAGCCTGATGGTCGGTTCACAAAGAAATCTGTAGGAAACGGGGTTGAATAACTCGTTCTGCTTTTCAAAAGTTCGTTCTTGTCGCCCTAAAACAAACGCCTCTTCCCGTGGAACAATCGGGTCGACGTTACACGACTAATCGAGGAATCACGTCTAATCTCTGCAGCGTAAACCGCGTAGCCTGTGAAACAGGGACGCAACAATACTCGGTCTGCCCTCATTTCATCGATGAAACGGGGATTCAGATCTTATTCTTTCATAAATAAGTCGTCGCAATGGCACAAAAGCAGCGATAACTCGAGAACCAATAAATAAAAAATATACGATTATGATAGCTCCAAAAACTCTTGAGTTCTACACTTATGCCAAAGTTCTGATAATCTCGACAATTCTACAACGAAAGTTGCGATAGATCAAGAACCATTAGAGCTATCTCCCCCGCGATGGTCTCATTCGATTCAGCGTCCAAAAATCTATATAATTTGATGCCAAATACACGTTTTTCTGAAAAACCATTGTAAATATGAATTTTCTCCCCCTTAAAACCCCCCAAAAATACCCTTAACATTGAGCTAGCAATGTGGTTCAAAAATTGGGCCGTCGTAGGGCCGAGATTGATTTTTGGTGAAAATTTCAAGAATTTAGCTATTATTGTTTGGCCGGATGAGTGCTAACGGCGTACGGTGGACAGACAGAATTTTTGTTATTGGATATTCGGATTTTACATGCCTTGAAACGTAAAACATCAAATTTTGAGGAGGGTTAGAAATATCTTTTTCTTGGGCGATTGCAGTGGTTAATTATTGAATAATAAACCAAAACCTATTGGTATTTAGCTCGAGAGTCTTTTCATTGTCGTCGTAACTCACTCAACTCACTTGACATATGTTTAGCCAAAATACCATTTGCAATCGTCGAGAGCATTAATTTATTTTCTGTAAGAAACTCAAGTTCAGAAATTTTCCCCTCTCGTATTAGTAAACAATAGAATCCTACAAAGTAAACAATTAATCCTACATTATAACTACTGTTGTTGGAAAACTAGTCAGGGGACTCTAAATAGAAAAACGCACGAATTAAGTTAATAATGCGGAGTGAAGTATGTGAGTCCTACGATTCAAGCCAAGTTTTGTAAAATGTGATCATTTTTATAGCAAGGGAACGCATAAATAGCCAGCCCTGAAATGGAAATAGTGCGTCATCTATTCGTCGTTGAGAACTTTAAAAAACCTCACGCATTCCAATTATACGAAATAAGCACTTCTTATAAGTATAATGTGTGAGCAAAGACAAAAAACGACTGATTAACATTTCAATACTGACCTATCAAAGAAACTGTCTTTTATGACTTGTAAAAATCACCATAAACAACATGGATGAATATTTTAATCCCTACAACATGGAAGTAGTGTGTGTTTTAGGTATATTAGGTTTTTTATAATATATAACCTATTAAAAAATCAAAGAAATCAAATTTTATTATTCCAGAGCAGCTGATTTTTTGTTTTTCATGTTGCGTCAACATGACATGTTGACTTATGAAAGAAACAACAAAAAATCAGCTGCTCTGGAATAATAAAATTTGAGATGTAGGTGATAAAAATCGAAAAATTATACCGATTCGAACATGGAAGTACTGTGTGATCTATGCACACTGCTGGTCGTATGTCGAATGGTCGGTTAGTTGAGAGCTATTAAAATCCGTCGAATTTTCGTTCCTACCATGATGATGTCACTGCGATTCATTTACTGTAACAACCTCATCCACCTGACGTTCTTATCTTTCTTATCGATCCATTCTCGTCGCTGTAGAGCGTTGCTATTCTCATTGTTCCGTTGCTGTCTTTTGTACGTAGGTTGCTACCCGTTGAGGTGTCAGACCTCCAGACCCCGTGGGTGGACGCTATCGGAGGCTTTATTCCCGTTTGTTCGACCTCAAGTTTGGTTTTGAGTGTGTCCACTGTGCTCAATTCAATAGCCGTCCGGCTCTCTTCCATTGTGACCGGCCGAGTGAGAGTTCAAGGGCGTTCATGCCGAAGACTGAAAGACGTCAATTTATCCGTTAAATCTATCCCTATAATGTAGTACTGTAATTACAATAAAAAATGACGCTCCTTAAATGGCCTTCAATATATATTAGCTGAAATTGACCCTCGTTTTTACGTATATCAACTTAAGTACGAAAAAACTGTTAGTTTTTCTGTCGAGTCTAGAAAACGACTTCATTTTGATGAGATGAGCACTTCCCCCACTGAAATCGTTCAGTTGCCTTTATCATAATGAGACCTCTTGTAATTTGGTTATATTAATCGCATTTTGAAATTTTATCCAGCTTTTGATACTGCTGTATTAATGGATAAATGGACCACGGTTATGTTTCATTATTCGATTCCTTCTTCAACATCCTATGGTATTATTATTACTTTTGCGATTCAATTTTACTTACTATTTTACTTTTTACCATCCACTTTTTTGCTGAAACTTTAACTAACGGTAAAAATCTATTTTATTTTACAATAAAATGTAGTTGTGTTTTCTACGAGCGTTTGGTTATTTTATTTTTTTTTTGGCATTTTTGTCTGATGACCTTGAAACCATATTTTCCGTTTAAAAAATATATGATTTTTATTTCATTTTTATTTTCTGTTTCAGGTATGCTTATTTTTCTATTTGGTTGGCTGAAGAAACGGGTGAGTTTTTAATATTTAACAGAACTCTCAGATGATTATATTTTTTCGTCCCGTTAACAATAATTTTATACCAAACGGTATTGCTAATTATATTTTACTCGCTGCTCTAAAATACCGTTTTATCAACCTGCTCAAAAATTATTTTTGTTGCAGCGGTTGAAGTAGCACGTTCGTACATTGATCGCTTTGATATTATCTTATCTAGAGATTCTCTCACCTACAAGCGAGTTTTGGCACGATCTGTTTTTTAGGCCCCAAATCGATGAGACTAGACCAAGATATTTTTGATAAGAGTTCGGTGCTTTCGATTGTTTGCAATATGCTTTCAGACATTCGTGAATGAAACGTGTAACCAAAACAAACCAAAGAAACGTATACCATTGTCCAAAAAACCTTCGTAAATACGAGTGCCTCCCAAAAATACCCTCAAAATTGAGGTAGTGATTCGGTTAAAAAATTGAGCCTTCGTCAGACCAAGATTAATTTTTGGTGATCATTTCAAGAATGTAACTATTAAGGTTTTGTCAGAAAAGTGTTGACAGTGGACGGACAGAAATCGTTTTATTCGATGTTCGGATTGTACGTTCCGTGGTACTTAAATTATCAAATTTTGAGGTTGGGTTAGAAATTTTTTCTCTTGAGTGATTACAATATTTATTATTGAGTAATAAACCAATAGAAATAGTATAATTTTAATTTCTACCTATATTTCATTTCAACTCTATTGTAATCCACTGAGTTCGCTCCTTTTTTTTCTATTTTATAATCAGGTTCCTTCGTCATCAAGGAAACTAATTTGAAATACTGATAGTTGATTTTTTTTTGTTTTTCGGATACTTAAGTAAATTTCGTATAGTCTCATAGTACAACTAACGTGACAAGATGTTCATCACTTGGGCTTAATTGGGATTTAAGATGTGAGAACTCCCAATTAAGACCCCGTTTCGACATCCGCCATTCTCTGAAGTGATGCGCAAGCATCCGTTCTCAGGTGGGGACTAGGTGGCGTACAAAGGTGTTTCCGAACCTTTGCGTAATATCGTGGGAAAATGAAGTGAAGAACACTATCAACGGTTTGCTAAATGCCAAATAGGCGTAGTAAGGTGTAGTAAGAGTTAGCGGACGGCGTTTTAAGACGAAAATAGTCTCGCATGTAAATGTGTTGAAGGAGGCCAAAATATTTTTATGAAGCGATGTTTTATACCTTATTTTACACCTGCGATTCTGAACAGTATATGTATTCAATTTTCTTGGTTACTTTGTAAAATCATATTACTCTAATGGCGGGTACCATTCACGTTTCATTAGTTCCATTAGACATTTATGATTTCTAACCAAAACTTCTCTCGTTAACTTTTGAAGAAACTTGCAAAGAAAAAAAACTGTATTAATTCATGAAAAAAATACCTAAATTTATTCCCCCTCAAAACTTTCCAAAAATACCCTTGAAATTGAAATCGCAATTTGGTTAAAGAATTGTACCATTATCAAGTCATGAATGGTTCTTGGTGAAAATTATAGTTTCCTCAAAAAAAGTCACAAGGCTGGCATTTTTTCCATGTTTACGTAGTAAATGGAAGTATTGTGATCGTCTTAAAAGTCGAATTCGGAACGGAGGTGAATTGGAAGAAATTTTTATAGTTCTATACCCAAAAACGCTTTTTGAACAATTGTCTATGGTAAAAAAAAGGAAAATCGTCATATCATATGAAAATCCATGAAATTTTCAGAGAATGTTTTCCTAGTAACTGTACAAAAATGAGCTTTTATTGAATATTGAGTAACACTAACAATGCATTCGAGATATAAACGTTCAAAGTTTTCTCGTTCAAAGTTTTTTTTTCTGTTACGATTTTTACAAGCAGTAAGAGTCAATATTTTTAAACGTTTGTGGTCTTAAAATGTTTATTATGGTTAGCTGATGATGCTTGATTTTTTGTATATTGTGTCACATAATCTCCCTCCGCGTTATGAGCTAGTGCGTATTATGATTTTTACAGGCCGTAAAAATCAATATATTTGAACACTCAAGGTCTTGGAATGTTTGGGACGGCGATTGAATGAATTCTGATTTTTCCTCACGTGGGGCACATACAGTAGTTCTGCATTATACGCATATTTACTCTATTTTCAATTTTTTTTCAGACTGCAAAAATGGTATGTCAGCTGAATGTCGTTTGATTTTTATTATTGTTGTCACACACCGTTCTTCTTCGTGATTGGCATTTTCAATTATTTCATTTGGTCAATTATTTATATGTTTGGGTCTCCTTCCTATAAAAATAACTACATTTCACAAAACTAGTTTATATCGATTGCATCACACACCACACTTCCGCCTTATTCGATTTATTGAATATTATTCAGGCCGCGAAAAAATCAATATCTTTGACGCTGGAGGTCTATAAAAATGATTTATTTCACAAAACTTGGCTTGTATCGTTGCGATAGGCTCACATAGTGCTCTTCCGCATTATTAACCTATTTTAAATGATTAAGAAATAGAGCAATTACAATGGTTTATTATTGAATAACTAACCAAAACATGTGAACGATACTTGAAACGAATCACATCCACCGTTATCAGCAAAGGTACAGTAATAGAACGCGAAGATTATGCGTGAGTCACAGTCGTTCATTTGTTTACAGAAAAAAAAAAAAAACAGCGTATTTGGTCTAACTCTTAATGATAGGGAAGTGGAGTTAATAAGTTCGCAATTTGTAGGATGGGGTCGATTGCGTTCGCAAGACAACGATGATGAGTCATGCCAGTCAACAAGTTTCAGACTTGGACGAGAATGAGAGCATTGTCAAGCTGAATTCCATAGATAACCGTGCGACGTCGTCTACTCGCACGTTCGATTGTCTGATTCATCGTCAGACTAACAAGTAAATCGCAGCGAATGCTTGAGATCACTTGAGTGATAACTGATCGTGGAAAGTTGAAAGAATTATTAAGTGTGATATATTGCCCAGCATTTCTTATATCTAGAAACGATTCGATCTTTTCTTCTTTCACCAGACAATGCTCTATGGTACATCTTTTGCCATTCGTAAAAATATCATATTTTTACCCTGTATTTGTCGTTTTGAATTCAGACTTATTTCTTACGTTTGGGGAAAAAAGTATGTCGTTTTTCAAAAAGCATTTTCATTGTTGGTTTTTTAGAAAAAATAGTTAATAATAAAGAAAATGTACGATAATGTGCGGAAAAAGCGGAAAACCAGGCAGATTTTCGAATTTTAATTTTTCATTCTTAGCCTGAGAGTAACCGACAATACGGAATATTTTTCGACTGTAAAAATGAAAACGAAATCTTAGTTGCCTTTTTCTGTTCCCATCAAGACTCAACTCGGGAAGTCATGTGGTAGGAAAAGATGATGACATCATCTTTGTAATAATGCGTAAAATTTAGCTCGATGTGTCTCACGAAACCAGTAAACGGGCGTAACTGGTGAAAGGAGGAAACTTCGTATTAGTAGCGGACAGTGTACATTAGCAATTGCCGCTTGACTGACGCTGAAAATATGAAAAGGTAGTTGCTTGTGCCATTCCGTTGATAGTTGTCTAGCGTAGGTGTCGCTGAAAAGAGGCCCTTTCGACATTTGTGTTTGTTTGTGGAGAAGAAATGATCAATTATAATTTCTTTGTTCTCTAGCGTTTTTGAGGCAAAAGGAATCGTCCACTTCTCTCTATCGTTTCCCATTGAGCCGCCGCAATAATTCGTTTTGAAGATCAATTATTGTAAGAAAAGACATTCTTCAACTACTCAGTCGCCTTCTGTGAAGAGCGTATTGAACCTAGATGAATGATTTAAACTTCGAAAGGAAATAAGTAGAGGCCAAATAATTTACTTGACCTGTTAGATCTTAGAAATGGTAAAATGATAAATAAACCTCATAGCGTCAATAAAAAAAACCCAAATACAATGAAAATGATAATTAAAATTTTTGATTTTAGTAGTAACTGAACATTTTCGGTAAATGGTCGGTTGACGATTTTTTTCGAATTTCAAGGAGACATCGTGTTCTAGTCTAGCGGTCACCACTAAAATTCAGTGGTTGCAGAACGTTCCTGGAGGTCGGTGAAATATTTGCGTAGCCTTCCTTTGTAACCGTGAAAAATCAATCTTCTGGAGTCGTTGCGGCTTTACTCGTTTAGATGTGGCATCAATTTTTTTGGTTTTCGAATTAAAAATGTGCAAATGAAGCTACTTTTTGTTCCGGTCAGTTATAAGTATTTGCTAACAGGTGGGCAGAGCGCTAAAATGTGGAAACTTTGATATATGACTGGGAAGGAAAACGTGACTTTCCTAGCAACTGAAGGCCCGTTCATTTTTTGCGATAGAAATGGGAAATCTACCCATCACCTAGGTGTGTCATTTCTACTCTCGTTTTTGTTCTTTCTACCACATTAATTTGAGTTACCTTCCTACTCAATTTAACAGACGCCACCCGTTCATTATTGAAATTGAAAAAAAGTTGTTTTTACGTGAAGTTTTTGTTGTTTTTTTTTTTTTGCCAATAATACCCAGACGTTCCTCTGATATCTTCCCTCCTTCCTTATATGTAGGAATACTAGTTTCCAAATGAACTTATTTAAACTATTTTTCTAGTGTTCCTTCGCAAGGAAAACTTCGTTCATTTACCGGTGGAACGGAAGTTTGTTTAAAACTGAAAAAATTAGTTGGGAGACGGTAATAACATTCGTTCTGAAGTATTTTTGCCATAATGGGGATAAAATTCTCGAATTGTAAGTGTTCTATTTCCGAAAGTTCGGTCAAGTTTGAAAAGTCCGTTATTTTTAATATTAATTATTACTTCCGAATGAGGAGTTAGGGAGAATAATCACGTTCAATTAACGAAGGCAAACGATAATAATTTATTTATCAGATAAGATGATATTGATTTCAATCGAAACTGAAGATGTCCGTGTTAGAGATAACAAAGCTTGTGTCCCGAAAAAAAATTTTCTTCTCCAGGTGGTCGTATTACTTCTTTCTGCAGGTCGAGGGGGAGAATAACGAGACGACCTCTTCTCCATTTTTTTTCTATTTTTACGCCGAGTACTTTCGCCCGTTCGGGCTTCTTCAGGGCATTATAGGACCAAGGGTACCTATGGCCCAAATAAGGGTACCTATGGGAAAATTTTTGAAGTTCACCCGGTCCGATATTTTAGATCTGTTACGCTTTGCCGGAAATTATTTATAGGGCACTAATTCGAAGAAGAAAAAAAAACGCTGCTAATGAAACAGTGATATACACTTGTGATTATGGGAAACTCAATAATATAATAACTATAACTATAACTCACTTATAATAATTTTATTTTTCTTAACTATCGCATTAATCGTTAAATTATTCACTGTACGATATGGCTTGAGCGATTGTTTCACGAGCATTCAAACGTGTATTGAACGGTTCTTTTTGCTCTATTGAAAATCTGGAGTTAAGCCGTCTTGCCAGTTTTCTCAAAATCTTGAACTTGCTTCACAAACTGTGGATTTTTTCCCAACGATAACAATGGTTTATCATTGAGTAATAAACCGAAAGCCAGAAATTAAAAAATTCTCCCCTGAAAAGTAATTAGTTCTTTTTTGGATTATTAACTGCAGAATATGGCTGGATATTTAGCAATAAAATCATGATTACCAGTAATATAGAGTATCATTGATTGGCAATTAAGCGGAGTTGAGGAAATTGTACGTTATCGTGGCTCATAAAACGTTGGCTGTTGAGAAGTGCGATCTGAAGATTCTAACATACCTCCGCGGTGGATAACGAGCGCGATGTATAATTAGCAGGAATGGCTACAAAGTCAGTGTACGAAGAGACAACGGATGCAACGAAAATAAACGGTTAGTTGCATACATCGTGGTTAACGGAGTATGGGAGAGAAAGAGGGCTTCTTTTTCCGATATTCGCGGATGATGAACGGCGTTGCAACGTCTTACCTAATCCGTGAATCAGACTAGTGCCCATTCTTGAAGAACGAGCTGGAAGATGCGCTTGATTCATTTGGCCGCTTCGTTTCATTCGGACATTTTTTTCGAAACGTTAGCCTGCATCTGTTTGAGAAGTGGGCAAAACCCATTTTCATTTATAGGATGAGTAATAATAGCTAACTGACACGTCGAGAACGTTTCACTTAACAACAGATTGGTAAAATAGAGGAAAACTCATTAACAACTATGGTACTTTTAATTATTTATATTTTGCTAATTAATCTTACTTATCAATCATAACTATAATATTAATAGTTAAATTATTCGCCTAACGGTACAGCTGAAGAGAGTGTTTGTCGACCCTTCCAACGACTTTTTGTAGCTCCGACAATTCTTGAGTTTAACCCTCATGCCAAATTTCTGAAAATCTCGACAATTTTACACGAAAGCTTCGATAACTTGAGAAACATTATAGCTTTCAACTCCGTTTAGGTCTCATTCGATTCAGCGTCCATAATTCTGTAGAAATTGATAGCAAATACACTTTGTCTGCAAAGCGTAGAAAATTTAGACTTTTTTCGCCCTCCAAACCCTCGAAAAATACCCTTAACATTGTTGTAGCGATTTGTTTAACGAATTGAGCCGCTGTCAAACCGAGATTGATTTTTGGTCGAAATTTCAAGAATTTAGCCTTTGTCAAGAAAGTAGTGAAGGCGGACGGACAGAATTTTTTATTGGATATTCCGATACTGCATGCCGTAAAACATCAACTTTTTGGGAAGGGGGTAGAAAACATTTCTAGGGCTAATAGAATGATTTATTTTTTAATGATAAACCAAAAAGGAGAAGAAGATCCCAAGAAAACTGTCAACGTTTTACAGTAATTCTTCGTTGTTGGGGTTGAGGGGGAGAAAACCAAGGCGACTTGTTCTCCTGTTTTTTTATTATCAGCCTGCCAAGCACTTTCGCCCCTTCGGGCATCATCAGGGCTTCCTCGCACCATTACAAGGTATCCACGGCCTTCAGGGATCATTACGGTATTTTACAGTAATGATCTTTCTCAACAAAGGACAAAAAATTCATCAGCCGCAAGGCAATACCATGAGGAAGAATGGCGTTGTGATAAGTTAAAGGACGTGAGAAAAATCACACAGTCTGTTAGTTACTAATATTAGAATTGACCGAAGGCCAGGAGCTCAACTTTCTAAAAAGCGAATAGTAAATGAAAACAGGTGGCGAATTGAGGTAGTTGCGTGATTTCCTTATTTCTGAAGTATGGTTGTTTCAATGATACTGATTCGAAGTTTTGTTTGACGTGCTCTGCAAGTTGACTCGTTCGAATTCCGATGTTTCGTGAAACGAAACGTGTCGCAATTAAAACGTACACGCAGATGTTTTCACGTGCTAGATTCGAAAAGTTTACGTCCATGGGTACTGAAAATCGGAAACAAATTAACTTAATGTTGTTCGATATCTTGTAAGGAACCGAAGGCTAATTCTCGTTTACCACGTCCAATTTCAGTCAAGTCTCTCGCCTGTCTTGTATAACTATCTATCGCGAGAGCCAAGGGTGCCCCCGTATCCCAAATAGGGGCATATAAGTCCCTCGTCGAGATTCCTCTTTCCGAACCGCTGAATCAAATTAGGTTCCGAAAGATGTCGAAACTTTTTCTTCGGCTCGACTGCGGATTGACCGACCTTCAAGCGGATGATTTTCAGTGTTTCGTGTCTTTTCCCTTACATACCAAGGACGCTCTATTCGCCTCAAACGCGAGTCTCGTTCTGACGCGTGCGCGTCTCGTATCATAACAATTAGGCGCTAAGTAGTTCGACCAGTCTGAGGAATTGACGAGCGCTGCTATGTGATGAATGTACTTGCATGGAGAGCATTGTTTGGTAAGAAGGTCATTCTCACCGACTTGAATATTGCCAGCAATTAATTCTGTTCCGACGTTGAAACATGTTGATGAGCCGTGTTTTCGAACGATTTTGACGTATCTGGATGTAATCGTAAAGTCCTATTGCCAAAACGTCGATCAAGGCCAAGGCTATTCTTGAAGATAGTAGTATAATAGAAGGAAACTGTTCAAGTCAAATTTAGGATGTAGTTTAATCTGATGAATCGGGGAACCGGAGTTCATTTTTGTTAATGCTAAAATTTGGATACTTGAAAGTATTTTGTCAGCCCTGATATAATTTGGTAATTTGACTTTTGGCTGGATTTTTTTTTTTTTTTACTCGCCAATGAAAAAAAATGTTCGAACCCCCCTGAAAATGGGATGTTTTTCGTAAAATCCGAATTCTACGCAAGTAGAATCCGATTATCCAATAATAAAAATTCTGTCCGTCCGCCGTACGCCGACAACGCTTTTCTGACGAAACTTCTTTTCATGAAACGTTAATATTGCATCATCAAGTAAACCAAAATTTGGACATATTCCTATCATGTACTCCCACATAATACCAAGAAGTGCCTTTTTTTTTTTTTTTTTTTTTTTTTTTTTTTTTTTTTTTGCGAAAACCTTCCAATTGGTGTTGAACAATATCAGAGTTGAATTTGTTCAATTCATGAGAACAATTTCTACAACGGAGATCGACGTCTCAACTCAGGTTAAATTGCGCTCTGTTAGATTTGGGTTTTCTGTACTAGATTCCGTCATTTTTATATCTGCTTCGAAAACACAAGTATCTGATATAGCTAGAAGACCCCAAACGAGAAGCGTCCGACTATTTTAAGCGCCGGTTACGCAAGAGCAGCGCGTCTCGGATAACTCGGTGAAACTACGTCCGTTGACTGGATGAGATCTTGAGAGGGGGCTATTAAACTCCGTTCAAAAGCCTTGAGGGAAGCGCAACTTCACAAACGGCGATGATAAGAATCGCAACGACTTAGCTATTGGTCAACTGATGGTCAGTGGTTTCGACAAGGAACGTTAGGTACCGAATTCGAACCTTCCTCCGATGTTCAACACTTTTTCAGTGTTCATATCAGTTACTCTACCTATCCGACCAGTCAGGATTGAAGATAATTAAAATCGCCTGCTAATCAGCAATTGATAATAATTATTGTTCTTATTAATTATTATCATTATAATAATTATTATTCATATGAATTGTTATTATTATTATTATAGTTATTATTATTATTCATGTTAATTATTATCATAATAATAATAATTATTATTATTATTAGCATTGTTATTATTATAGTCATGATTCAATTAATCGCCTGCTTCTAATTTTCGTGTGACATCCAGGGATTTTTTTTTATTGCAAAATTTCTCGACCTTTATCAAATGGTCGCGTCGGCGCTCACGTTTGGAAATCGTAATATTGCTTTAGGCACGCAATAATTGATTGCGTTTTGAATATCCCTGGCGATGACGAAGTTGGTATCTAATCTGCTAGCAGGCATCATTTAATAATGTAGTATAAGGAGATGTCGAGTTTAGCAGAAGCCAGGTGTTTTTAATGCACCGTTTATCGTGGCGTGAAAACTGTGCCAAGGCTGTACCAAGGGTGACAAGTATTTTTTTAAAAAATTGTTTTGTATTATGAAGATGAATAGACTGTGAAACATTTTCCAACTTGAGAAAATAAAGTTTGGATGTCATTTCGCTGAACACAAGTAATTTAACTTAAATTGGCGCTCGCTACAACGTCTGTTTGAGTTCCTTAAGAATACACCTGTGAACGTTATTTTTTATGCTCTAAGGTTGGCGCTGTATCCATTTTAGTTTATTATTCGATACAAAACTACGATTATTATTATTATAATTAATTATTCAGTTATAAACTATTGTAGTAGCCCACGAAAAAATATTCGAACCCCTCAAAATATGATCCAAATATCCAATTTAGAAAGAAAAAAAAAAACGCTGCAAACATTGTACTGTGGTTTATAATTCCTTTGCTTCAATCATGATTTCGAAATACCATTCACTCGTTATAGTACCGCACTCAAACTTCTGTGAACATTACCATCTACAAACATATTGGTAACTAATTGTCCTTTGCAACTTTTGTGATTTCAAATATTTTACTTATCTTGATTACTTAGTTTATTATAAAAATAACCAGTTAAGGAGAGTGTTTGACAAGCTTTCCAACGAGTATAGTACGTTTTTCATGGCTCCAATAATTCATTGGATAATGCCATCTCGATAAATTTCTCCAAACCTCGAAGATTTCACGTAAAAGCTGTGATAACTGTCGAGTAGTTTCAAGTATCTTCAGACAAGTGTTGACGGCGGATTTTATTGTATATTCGGATTCTACGAATACATGTCTTGAAACGTTAAACACCAAATTTTGAGGGAACGTTACGCAAAAAAAAAAAAAAAAAACTTGAACGATGACAATGGTTTATCGCCAATATACTCAATCAGGGATTGGCGTTCAATCATGGATGAAAAATTGGCTTTTTGAATAGAAGGAAATCATATCCGAGCGCGGATGTTGGCTTGAAAATTGCTAGCCCTAGTTCCTGAGACGCCCTCCGTTGCGCAAGACCATTGTTTCAAAGCTAACAATCCGTGAACAAAAGGCCATCTTCACGCTCGGAGGTACAGTCCAAAAAACTTCATTTTATCGAATATTGACCAATTTGCCGATTTGAGACTCCTGAAACCTTTCACCTCTGACCGTTTCGAAAAGAAGAGACATCAATTTGTTTGGGAGAAATCGCCAGATTAGTGAGAAAAAAAAAATGTTGGAAGTGAAATACAAAGGTACTCATGAACTCGTTTATTCTTTTTTTAGTTCAACTTCATGTTGAATGCTAAAATTCTTTTCTTTGGTGGTGATCTTTTTTCATTTTTTAAAGAGGTTTTTGGTCACCCATCCCATTTAGGTTTATTAATTATAAACCAATGTAATCGCACAGGAAAAAATTTTATCCCCATAGAAATGTTATATTTTACGTTTCAATGCATGTCGAATGTAAGTATCTGCGTGAGAGACAATTCGAATTCCGAACGCTTTTCAGGTAAAGTGAATTTTGATTTTTGGACGCTGAATGAAAGAGACCTTAGCGGGGTCGATAGCTTTAATGGTTTGTTATGGCAGCTTTCGTGTAGAATTATTGCGATTTTCAGAAACTCGGCATTTTTTCTATAACTCGAGAATTTTCGGTGCTATAAAAATCGTTCGATACTTTTTGGAACCGTCGTCAAACACTCTCTCCAGGCGAATAATTTAACTTCATTTAGATTAATGGGGAAAATAATTGAAATTACGATAGTCGGTGAGGAGTTTTATTTTATAGTTACTGGTGTTTTCTTAAGTGGAAACGTTCACCAATTCTTGGAAAAAGTTACTATCATAAATTGATCTTCTGTTTAATTCATTACTGAAGCTGAGGAATAATAAACCACTGTAGAGCCATTTGATGCGGTTTTTTCATATATATAGAAGAGGAACTGGAATACTCCTACGGTCACCAATCCTATTTTTACTTGAAGTAGAATATGTTTTTTTATCGTCAATAATTTCTCTTAGGAATTTATTTGTTATTTTAAAATTAAACTTCCTCGTTCATTTAAGCGATCAATGTTCCATCTCAAACATGTAGGTAATCTACTGTTGAAAATTTCGATACTAAGAGGTAATGACGCTAAGGTTCTTTGAGAGGTTTTGAGTATTCTGATGGTCGCTACATATAGTTTTGCTACTTTGTTTCGCTCCATGCACCACCTAAATGATGGATCTGTTGCCTCAAATTCTAATATTCGATCAAGCGCGGTTCGAATAGATTTCTTGAAATGATTTATGGCGGACTATGAAGACAATGTCCTGTCTTCGATCAAAGCATAGTCCGTGTCGTGTTTTCGTCTCGATGCGAACTTTCTTTCTCGTTTTCCACAAGGTGACTACTACGACTCGAGGGCAGTGCCCTCTCTGGTTATGATTTAACCAGAAACCCGCCGATCCGGGCCTACGGGTGCTGGTAGGGGCGAACGGGTTTGATACATTTCGAAGGCGGATGAAGGAAGTGGACGTGGACTTCACTTTCACTGGTCGGCTGCTTCATCGAGAGTCGGCGAACTCTGCTAAGGCTATCGTAAGAAAGTTGGGCGACATTGGCGATTTCGAAGAGAAGATTCTTTGTTGGATAATATTTTTGGCGCTGAATCGAAACTTAGCCGCTAATTTTGACCTCCCTGTTTTCGTAGTAAATGGAAGTATTGTGATCGTCTGAAAAATCGAATTCAGAACGGTGGTGAGGTTGGAAGAAATTTTCGTAGTAATATAGTTGGAAAAACTTTCTGAACAAGTGTCTATGTGTTAAAAAAGTGACAAAAATGCTCGCATCTCTCTGAAAATGATAGGAACTCAATGAAATTGATGATAATGTTTTCCCAGTTAATCTGCAAAATTAAATTTTGCACCATTTGCATAAAAATGTTGGGTAGCTCACAGTACTTCCGAGATATAACCGCTCAAAGTGTTTTTACGTTTGGATTTTTACTGGCTATATTATTACCACGTTTGAGATATTAAAAAGTTAATTATGGCTAGCAGATGAAGCTTGATTTTTTTCCTGTCGGGTCACACATCGTATCTCCAATTGATGAGCTTTTTTACCGTTTCGCTAGTGCGTATTTTGTATTTTGATTTTCACAGGCCGAAAAAATCAATATATTTGAACGCTCACCGCTTGGGAATGTTTGGGACGGCAATTGAATGAAACCTGATTTTAATCACGTAGGTCACATACAGTACTTCCGCGTTATTCGCATATACGAGAGTTTGTCACATGAGATGCCAAAACGGAACCAAAAAATTATTCAGAAAATTCTACAAGTATTGGAAAGTTCAGATACGGAGGTTGAAAATTTCTTGGGTCTCGAGAATGTAATCGAAGTTCTCTTCCTGATCCGATGCGGCTAAATACATGGCACGTCTGAGGCGTCGAGAGAATGAATTGGTTCAATAACCTCTGAAGTAGTCGGCATAATGATAATGTTGTGGTCAACTGGTGCCCTAACAAGTCTCCACTTCGACCTAAAAAGTCAATTCTGTATTTTGTTAATGAATTTATTTTCGGAATTTTAGGTTGATTTTATAGGTGTTGATTTTCTAACTCTGAAAATGCGCGTTACTCATGAAATTTTTATAATCAAAATATCTGTACGACGATCGAATATAATAGAGAAAGTATAGTGTTTTCATAATTACCATAAAAAATTTACATCAATACTTCTGTAGATACTAGTCGTAAATACCTGCTGAATTGCAATCGAAATATTGAACGTTTTTCCCACTACACCGATTTCTAATCTCAATTATCTGAATTTTAGAACGAGCTGTAAGTGATAAAAAAGAGACGTTCCTTGTGGAAAATCGTCTTCGAGGCGTAAGTCGGTGTCTGTGTTGGTGTTTCGGAACGCTCCTGCCTCGAGGGACTATAAATTTCTCTCGCGCTGACTTCGTTGGCCGGGGAGCTCGGATGGCCCTTCTGTTCGCGGCTTTCTAACTTAGCGAAGAAGGTCCGGCACGAACTAGTCTGCCCACAGACAACTGAAATTAATACAAGGCGTTAAACGTCCAATCATCCAACCAGAAAACGGATCTGGTCAATGACCGTTTTTTTAATCGGCGGTTTCGCTGAGCCAACAGAATTCGGACGTATGAGCGAGCTGGCTGAATATTATTTTCTGGTGTTGAAATGTTAAGTCGATAGATGTTCAGTGGTGAAGTTTCGGCGATGTTTAGTTTCTTGGTTGCTGGTTATTCTAACCTAACGCCATGTTTATTGGATTGTACAGGCAAAAAGTAGATATTGTTTTATTATTCAATAATAAAACATTGCAATCGCTCACGAAAATAAATGTCTAACCCTCCTCAAATGATGATGGCGATGTTTGATTTATGCTTTATATTTCAAGGTACGTAGAATCCGAATATCAAATATAAAAAGTGCTGTCCGTAAGCAGTCATTTTTCTGACGAAATTGTGATTGTACCTTAAATGTTCACCGAAAATCAATATTGACCTGATAATGAGCTACCCTATTTTTA
Organism: Tupiocoris notatus; assembly: GCA_037159825.1. Classification (NCBI taxonomy): domain Eukaryota; kingdom Metazoa; phylum Arthropoda; class Insecta; order Hemiptera; family Miridae; genus Tupiocoris; species Tupiocoris notatus. The sequence continues at coordinate 293,077 of JASJUZ010000498.1, forward strand.
GAGTTTTAAAGAGGAGGAGTTTGTGCTCTCCAAGGTTTTTTTTTACGAATTGTATTTAATACCGTATAAATATTTGTGTATACATGTCGAGGGCCCTTCGAAAACCCTTCAGAAAACGACTCCCTATTTCTTTTTGGCGCGTCCTTGCAAAACAGCTGAGGATTAATACGAGAAGAGCCGAAGATGAACGAAGCGGGATCGGCAATCCTCGGATAGTCTCGAACAGTCAGTTCGTCCGTTCTCGGTCAGCTTGATAAGATTAATTACTCGTTCCTTCCATTTTCCATTCAATTTAATTAAATTTTTAGAAAAGGGAAATTGTTCAAAATCCATTACGCCTGTATCGACATAGGCTATAGAATGTTTGGACGTGAAATCGGATAAGACCATAGTGGGATCGATAATTTTATTAGTTCCCAAGTTAGCGCAGCTTCTGTGTAGAATTTTAGAAATCATAGAAATCGTAAACACTCTACTGCTGCTATTAGGCGAGTAATTCAACTTTTAATTAGATTATTAAGAAAAAGAAAAATAATCAAAATTACCAGAGTTGCTTAGGAGTTTTCCCTTATAGTTTACCAGTCTGTTGTAAGGTGGTAACGTTCACGAATGGTCGGTATAGGTTAATGAATGATGCTATTAAATCATAATTGAAGCAAAGGGATAATAAACCGTTGTATCATAATTTGCAGCATTTTACTATTATTATAATTATTATTATTGGCAGAATTATTCAAAATTGCCCGCTTTCCCTCGTATTTGGCTTCTAGCCTAATTGGATAAAATTTTAATGGTGTGCTGAATATTTCACTTTCATTTCTCTATTTTTATCTTGTTTTCAAAACGATTCGGGTATCATATTCACCACGTATTCATCGCATTACACACTAAGATGTGCTCATGGGCTTATTTTTACTCTAATTCTACTGCGTGGAGTTAAATATTTACTGTGCTAGGAAAATCGCTAGTAGATGACTCTTTTTTATCGTATGGCTCACACACCATACTTCCGCATTATTAGATTTGTCCAATATTCCATTCAACTTCAGAGTAATCCTATACAATGGTTCTCAAGGTAACTCTACTATTGATGGTGCCAATTTCATTTTTAATTTTTCGAAAAAAGAATGGTTCTAGTGAGATACGCTAAAAAAAGCTATGTTGCCGATTTCATCTCGTAGTAGACTTGTCCGATAATTTAATTCCGCAAGAGGAAACTCGGTGGGCGAGAAGGTCTGTTCGTATAGTCAACTAGAGCGATGAGATCCCCTGGTCCGACGCGACGTGTGGGACGTTGAAGTGAACGTTCCCTTTTACGCAAAGAGACATAAGAGAAGGCTTAAAGCAAGAAGACACATGCAGAGAACTGTGTAGAGATGTACGACGGGACAACACGCCAAGCCTCGGCCGAGACCGACCTTCAGACGGTAATTCCCGTCGGATCAGATAACGTCTACGCTCTACAATAACTTTCATTCGCTCTTTTGATATTTTATCAACGTAAACGCCCTAGTTGATTATTTAATCAAAATGAGAGCTTATCAAGTTTTTGTGGCTTTCGTTAAGCCTGGAGTGTTTCTACTTTCGCTGAATTTACAATCATCAAACGCGAATAATGTTATCAATAGAGAAAAAAAACTATTTCGATAGATGAATCTATTACTGAGATGGAGTATAAACTAGATTTTTGGACGCTGAATCGAACGAGGCCACAGCGAAGTCGATAGCTTTGGGAGATATCACGATTTTCGTGTAGATTTGTTGAGGTTTTCAGTTATTTGACGTGAGGGTAATGATTCGAGAATTTTCGGATTGGTCGTCAAACACTCTCTTTCGCATCAGACTTGAGCGAATGATTTATCTTTTATTATGAAAATTGAGGGAAATAAAAATAATAAATTAAAATTACGATAGTTGGTAAGGAGTTTCCAGTAATAAGTACCAGTATGTTGTTGCAATGCTGAAATAGACACTATCACAAAGTGCTTGCGGTCTTATAAAATGGCGATTGAAGCAAAGGAATAATAAACCACTGTACAATACTTTGTTGAGTTTTCTCGGGACATTATTCAATATGGATACTCTTGAAAGTCTCGAGTTATACTATCTTGCCAAACTTCTACGAAATCTCGTATATTCCACACAAAAGCTGCGATAACTCAAGAGCAATTACTCTATCGAATCCGTTATAGTCTCATTCAATTCAGCGTTAAAAAATCTATATAAATTGATACCAAACGCACCTTTGTCCAACAAAGAACCTAAGAAAATCCCCCCCCCCATACCCTTAAAATTGAGGTAGCAATTATGGCCAAAGAATTGAGCCATAGTCAAGCCTAGATTCGTTATTGGTGGAAAGAATTTTTATCCGATATTCGGATTCTATGTAGAGAATTCCTCCACATGCCTTGAAAAGCAAAACATCAAATTTTGAGTGGGGTATTTTTTCATGAGCGATTACTATCGTTGTTCGTTATTGTTAGGCAAATAATTAAACATTTAATTCGATTATAAAGAAAAATTAAATTATCAAAATTAAAATAGTTGCTAAGGAGATTTCCCTTGTAGTTAACAATCTGTTGTTTGATGGAAACGTTCACAAATGTTCGGGATAGTCACTATCAAAAAGTGCATGGTCTTCCTAAATCGCAGTTGAAGCGAAGGAATAATAAACCACTGTAATATAATTTGTAGCGTTTTTCGAAATGAAACGTGCTTTAAATATACTGCTAATTTTTTTTTTTTTGCATTTTTCTATATAGTAAATATAGAGTGGAAAAGTAAAGTTTAGAGGTATATTGCAATTCAATTGAGTCGATTTGGACGCTACGTTTGTCGTTCATGACCTCTTAACGCGAATAAATGATCGTATGTTATTGTCGTCTAGTTGATATTCTGCGCTGTCACTGGAAAGGAATCTACGAGGGTGATTCGCTACGCAATATCATGTGGAAAGCACTCACGAAGAGTATTGAACTAGATAAACGTTCGTGTGATCCGACTCCGAAAACAGAACGACGGCGAATGCGATTTTCGCAGCGCTATGGGCACGGCATGGTACGCGAACGGAATTGCCAATGGAACAGGATGAGAGGGATGGAGAACTAGGAAGAAGTAGACTGTTGAGAGTTGAGATGTGCTCGCGAAGAGTGGTATAGAGGATGATCACGCTATTTATTTCTCAGAGATGAGCCAATCCAAGCACAGGCCGCGTCTATCCGATCTCGGGTCAAGGGCGGGTGGCAATGAAGAACTGTTATGAAACACGAAAGAAACGAACCTACGGCTTTGCGAACAACAAAAAACACCGTTCGGTAAGGAACAATCGTGCTCAGTTTGACGCAGGTGAGCAAGAACCTTGAAACTTTGATCCAAGTATGTATACGAGTATATCCGATCGAAAGAATGAAGTCCTGAAAACAGAGCGAGATAAAAATTCCTCAGAACCGGGAAAACACCGGAGCAAATAGCTGAGTGAATGTCTACGAAGGTAAATGATACGAATTCAATAAAATGAAAACGCTGGAAATGATTGTACAGTTGTTTATTATTCCTATTGACGATAAAAATCACGTAAGATTCTCGCCCTGCCTCGAATCTCTATGTCTCGTCTTTGTCTAGACTAGTGTGGTACGAACGTATCAATGTATTTTGATACACTTCGGGGATGGAGATTAGGTTTGGCTTGACTATCCTACGAGGGTGTTTTTCAAATTTTTAGTTTATTTTTTATTTTTGTTTTTTTTATTTATGAAGTTGATTCTGACGGTCCATTCCGTAGGCTCCGCCTCTATTATAGTTTCGTCCCTAATTATAATTATTATTAAAGCATTTTTCTCACGACGGTCGTTAGTTCATACCGTTGGAAACACGAGTTTTCGTCAAACAATTGTTACTTTTAATTTTGTTTCAATTTTCGCGATTGTGTGTGTTTCACGTATCCACTCAAATTTTCTTCACTGCCTCCTATTTTTATTATTTTTGGGTGAACAATATTTTTTAATGAACGAGCAGCATTCATTTTGTTGATGTGCGAACATTTCATGGGGGCTGATAAATTTGTTGCTTAATTATTCGATCGATAGCACAAAATAATGTTCATCAAGCTATTCAATTCTTATATTTTTTTTTTACTTTGTAGGTTTCAAATTATCTAGTTGGTTTACTATCGAATCTAGCGATCATAGCAATCAATGCCTCATGAGTGTTGTAGCCCGAGATTTTTTTGAGCAACAGTCGTCATGAGCTCAGTGGAGTGTTGTAAATGGAAAGCTATGAAGAGTAAATGGAGCAGCTGGTCAGATAGCTCGCGACAGGTGCAGTTTTTGCTTCTCCAACTCACGTTCTCTCCCGCCATTTTTTCAACCATTCGAGTCCGAGTTCTCAACCTGCCCCAACGTTGGTCCTCCCGAGCACTTCAAGGTGATGCTACCTTCGATAGCGTTGCTTTGCTGTTTTCATTAGCGATTTCCACTCGAACTTTAGAAGCAGTTTGTATTATGAAGTTTTCTACTAGTTCCTTGATAGGTACCACGGGCGTCCGTTTTCTTGGATGATGTAAAAAACCTCTTTGTTCACTTCAATATGCTGCATAAATCCACCTATGGTTTATTATTCAAATATAAACCGTTGCAATCGCTCACGACAAATAAAAACGCTGCAAATTATTGTTCAGAGGTGTATTACTCGAGATCTATTACGAGAAAGACCTTGAACTTGCTATATTACCTAATCCAAACTCGTGTGAACGTGTCCACCTACAAATTAATTGGATACTAAGGAAAAAGGCCTTTGCAACTATCGTACTTTTATATAGTACTAGGGGCTGAGCGCCAACCCTTACATATTCTTCATACATATACATACTCTTATTTATTTATTTTATTTATTTATTAACATGTACGGGACAAGCCCAATTACAAATAATATCATATATTGTGCGACACCGCCTTAAAAAAAAATATATATATATATATAGTATAGGTATAGGTAAAGGTATGGGTTTAGTAGTTAATTATTTGTGTATGGAGAGTGGGAATCTATAGGTATTTTCATAGTAGTTGCGATAATTTGGTATGTAGTTGGTGGGGATTGTATCGTACTTAGTATCATAAGGTGTTGTGTTTTTCAACTGGAGCAAAGTAGGAGCAAATTTAGACATAACAACTGTATGTTTTCCAAGATTTGTAACTTGCACAGTGGATAACTCTAACAAAAAGTCGTCAATTCAGATGTTTGAATATACCAAAAGATAGGTAATTTAATTGCCCACATTTTCCTAATGTAATGCACCTATCCATTTTTCAGCCGTTTTTGCGTTATTCAACAAAAATAGTGGACTATACACGAAAAAATCACATTTTTCATCTTCAAACGTTCTTTTCATCTATTTAGTGCGAAAGAAACAAAGAATGAACCATATATTATTGATATACACATCATCAACTGTCATTATGCTGAATTTGAGCCAAATCCATTGCAAAAAATTTTTCGCGAAAAATCCAAGGGGTACCCCTGCGATTTTTTTCAACCGAACAGTTAACGATTTTTTACTCGTCTTTTAATACAGATAAAAATCTGAAATTTTTAGGAAAGTTGTGTCTTACCGAGATGTATTTTTGTGATTTTTTTTATTTCTCGGAAAAATCTGCAAGTGGTCCAAAAAAATCGGTTTTAGAAAGCTCAAAAATTGGACTTTAACAGTGATTTTCGGGGTCAAAATAAATGCCAATCAATTGTTTTATTGTGCAGGAGTCTTCATTTGAACGCCTTACACACGTACATAGCAAAAAATTTGATGAAAAAAATTTAAACAGCGCCGCAGAAATTATTTTACGTAAATTGAGTTTTTCACCGGCCGTCATTTCGAGTAAAAAATTAAATTTTTGTTTTAAAGCGATTTTGAAAGCTATTCTTATGGAAATTTAACGCTGAATCCGAATATGACGTCAAAACGGCGGAATTTTGCCGACTTTATGTGTTTTCCAGGTTTAATACTACGCCACTCCTACGTTTTTCAACTTTGAAAATCCGTTGCAAATACTTACAGGACTGTTCAAATTTGATTAATTATTGATCTTACAGGAAATTAGACGTAGAATTCGAATTTAAAGTGAAAATAATCGAATTCGAACGATTAATAATATTTCTCGAATTTTTTTCGATTTTCATACATTAGAAGTTTCAACTTTGGGATTTTTTTTCGTCACGTTCCCGAAATGGGACAGATTAGGTGCTGTGGAAGAAAATTTGGTAAAGAATTGAGCCACTCTCCAATCTAGACTTTTGATGAAAATTTCAATTATAGTTTATTCAGAAAAGTGTTGACGGCGTACATCGGACGGACAGGATTTTTTTTTATTGGATAATCGGATTCTACATTCCTTGAAACGGAAAACATCAAATTTTGAGGGGTTTGAAAATTTCTTTCTTGAGCGCTAAAAATGGTTAATTATTTAATAATAAACCGAAATTCGTAACCTTCCTCAAGATTTGATGATTGACGTTTCAAGGCATGTAGAATTTGAATATCCACACCTTTACGCCGTCCGCCGGCGGTTCCTGACAAAACTATAGTGGCTAAATTCTTGAAATTTCTACCAAAAATCAAGCTTGGTGTAACAATGGGTCAATTTTTTACCAAATGACTACCGCAATTTTTAATGTATTTTTAGGGGTTTTTGAGAGGGGGAGTATTCTAATTTTACAACCTTTTTCCGACAAAGGTGTTCTTGCTGCGGACACAAATGTTCAGAATAGTTGTCAAAATTGGATGGTCTTCTTGCAGCATAACTGAAGCCGTTACGCCGTACGCCGTTAGCAGTTTTCCGGCCAAACTGTAAGAGCTAAAAATTTGAAATTTTCAGCAAAAATCAATCTCGGTCCTACGACGGCCCAATTCTTGAACTCAATTTTAAGGGTATTTTTGGAGGGTTTCAAGGGGGAGAAAATCCATATTTTCCAAGGTTTTTCAGAAAAATGTGTACGTAGTATCAAATGAGACCATCGCCGGGTCCATAGCTTTATTGGTTCTCGTTCTCGAGTTATCGCAGCTTTTGTGCCGACTTTGGAAGATTTTTAGAAGTTTGACATGAGGGTATAACTCGAGAGTTCTTGGAGCCATTGAAATCGTTCTATACTCATTGGAATGGTCGTAAAACACTCTCTCCAGCTGTATCGTTAGGCAATAAGTTTAGCTTTTAATTAGGAAATTGAGAAAAATAAAAATGATTAAAATTACAATAGTTGCTACGGAGTTTCCCCCTATAGTTACCATCTGTTTTTCGGTGGGAATGTTCACAAATGATCGGAATATTTAAAATGACAAATGGATAGTCTTCTTAAATCAATATTGAAGCGAAATAATAATAAACCACTGTTTTTCTTCTTATTAAAGGCGTTAGCCTTATATAATATCCTCGCATGTCCCTTTCCCCCGTAGCACTTGGATTTTTCGCATTCGACAGTTGAATTGCGGGCTCGAATTGATAATTGCTACCGAAAAAATTCTTCTATTCGAATTGAAGATATGCCGCGATATCTGACGTATATAGCGAATTATGAATTTCCACATCGTTCTGCGCTAGGTCCCTGACGAATTCTAGCTGCTAGCCGGTAGCTAAGCCATTGTCTCTCGATGGCCGGATTCCCTTGAATGGGTTAAACAGGAACCACGATGTATTTGAAGCGCTCCAGTTCGCCTTGTATGGTGGAATGAATGCGACGGCCAAGGTGTGCTAGTCAGTTTGGCTGTCGTTGCCATCAATACGCGTTCGTTCGGTCGGGCGCATTGTTTATCCCTTCCGATCCGCGTGACCTTTTTTCGATCATTGAAGTTCAGCGGCATCAGCGTTTCGCACCAGCTTCCCCAGCTAAACCGGTTGCGTTTTTCCGAAACCGGAAAAAAATTTATGATTGCTCGTCAAAAATATTCCACTGGTTGAGATCGTGAGGATGATATCCAACCGATGACAAGTTTAGTATAGATCTGACAATAATTGAGATTGGCGCTTCGAATCACTGCATTGTTCATAAAATATAATTCCCTCATCTCATGCCTTTTGCTAATACTTCCCGTCAATACTTGGTCAACTGTTACGTCTTTTGTTATTTCCAATATAATTCTATTCGAGCCTGCTATTTTCGCTATATTATTCCTTTAATCCGTCTGTGTGGCCTAAGGCATTTATATAACTATTTATTTGTTTCAGATGGTCTCGTTTCGCCTATGTCCGGTCTCTCGGTCGACTCGCAAGGCAACAATTTTTCATCTGATCTCCGCCTCGTGTCGCTCGAGAAGCAGCTCAATATCGAGCTCAAGGTATACATGCTTAAAATCTCCTATTAGTGTCGCGTGAAAAATAAATTGGCTGAGAATGAATGCTGTTGAACATCTTATAGAACCGACTAGAAATCGAGTCATTAGCCATTCCCTTAGAGGTTAAATGTAAAGGACCCGATTCCCTAAATTCCAAAGCTGTTGACTGAACCAAACTTAGGTTCATTAATTAGGTAATTAAAAAAGATGCGAATATTAGTACGATTCTTTATTATTTCTTGGCTTCAATAATGATTTAAGAACGCAATCCACTGTTATCCCGAACATTTGAGAACGTTCCCTCCTAATAACAGATTTGTAATTATTTTGGAAAACTCATTAGCAATTACTGTAATTTTAATTATTTTATTTTAATTATTTTTGCCAATCGATACAGCTAGAGATAGTGTTTGAAGAGTATTACAATGAGTATAGAACAATTTTTATAGCTTTAGAAAGTCTCAAGTTATACCATCATTGCAAATTTCTCGAAATCTCAAAAAGCTGCGATAGCTCGAAAAACATCGAAGCTATTAACTGTGTTAAGGTCTTATTTAATTCAGCGGCAAAAAAATATTTATTTCAAAAACCTTGGAAAATACAAATTTTTCTCTCTTCAAACCTCCCGAAAATATACTCTTAAAAGTGAGCTTGCGATTTGTCTAAAGAGAATAATTGAGGCTAAAGAAGAATTGAGACATTGTCAGACCAAGAAAGATTTTTGGGGAACATTTCAAGAATTTAGCTTTTATTGTTTTGTCAGAAAAATTAATTTTTTGTGGGATATTTGGATTCTATGTGCCTTGATACGTAAAACATCAAATTCTGAAAGTAAGGGGTTTAACGGAAAATTTCCTAGGGCGATTATAATGGTTTAATGTTGAATTATAAACCAAAACCCTTAACCGCTTTAAACTCCAGCCCATAATTTTCCTCAAAATGTCCTTAACGACAATAATGCCCAACGTGCATCAACTGTTTTTCCAAATGTTTTAAAAATGTAAAATGTATGTTAAAAAATATAAATAACGTGCATGAAATTATTTATAGGTGTAGTCCAGAAAATTGTTTTGGTTCGAGAACAATTTTCTGGACTACACCTATCAATAATCCAGGCTGAATTGTTTGAACAGTTAGTAATTGTTCCCCTGAATGGTTCGCGTTCTTAGCCAGAGCAATGGTTTCTCCAAGTGGAACAATTGTTACTCTCCTGCGAGTTCTTTCGAAAGCTGGAGCACTGGTCGTGTCTCGTAATTGTAGGTAATAGAAATCTTTGGTACCGTTAACATTACATCTTTAGTTGATTTTGGATTTTTGTTTTTCTAGGTCAAACAAGGAGCCGAGAACATGCTCCAGTCATTGGCTAACAGTGGACACTCGCGGGACAAGAAGCTTATCGGGGAGGCTCAGCAAATGTTGGCCGATTCCAAAGCCAAAATCGAATACCTGAAAATGAGGATAATGAAAGTCCGACAGAACCGGAGTACGCCGAGAGGAAATGACAATATTTCTAACGGAGACGTCAATATTAAAGGTGAGTGCTAATTAATATGACTATGAATTTCAACCTCCTGGGAGAGAGGCGAAGAATATGCGATCAATTTAATTTTTCTGTGTTGGACCATGTATGTCGACTGTGTAAAAAAAAATTAAAAAAAAAAAAAAATCCGCCTAATAATGTTCATTTTAATTGCCTTGGTGCTCTCTCTTCTAGGGAGAAATTTAGAAGCGTCCGCGCTGGAAGATCGCGTCGAAGAACTGCGACACCGATTACGCATCGAAGCCGCTGTCGTCGAAGGTGCCAAAAATGTCATACGTCTTCTCCAAAGTTCCAAAGTAGCTGATAAAAAAGCCCTTCATGAAGTGAGTCCCTTTGTTGTTTTTACAGAATTTCATTGCTCACCAATCCTCGTGCAAAACCATACATTTACAAACCTGGAAAATTGGATGATCCTGATGAAAATTGCTCTTTAGGCATTCTTATATTGATGAGTTTAATTGAACGCGTTGAAAACTACATGCTTTGCAATAGCTTATTTTTGTGCCGTTAGGCGAGCTGTATAGAAAAAGTACGACCTTCTCTTTTGCATATAATTTATATTTTCTTTCTGAGCGCTTTCGCTTCTCAAGCCCTCTTCGGGGCACATAATTCTTCTAATTAATTAATTAATTATAACAGTAATCTAAGTTTGTCACAGGTTGATTAGTATCGTCATTTACATTTACATTCTTATTCTTGAGTCGAGTTAAAAATGCTCAGCATTAGGACTTAAGTCGACTCTAGAATAAGATTTAATGTTGACTTGATGTGATCTTAAGATAAATTTCGATCCCAATCAAGATGTGACGAACTTTGATGGCTGTTTTAATTTAATGGTTTTCGTTGTATGTTTTAATTTATTAACTAAAAGAATGCGAAAGCGTTCGGGAAGAAAATATAAATTAATGCTGTGCTAGAGAGAAGGTCGCCTTTTTTCTTTAAAGCTCGCCTACCCACAGATCCGTATGGACAAGCGACTACTTACAGTGGAGCTTATTTTTGTTACGTACCTTTAGGTGCATTGAATGTGCGAAATCGGCTTCTTGTAATTAACTAAGGAAATATTGAGACTGAAATTTGTTCGGGAATCCGTATATGTTAAACAGTTAAAACCCCTTGTAATACCTTACGGTTGTACAATAAACGATATTTCATTTCATTTAAACAGTTAAAACGAACAGTTTTTCACGTAGTTGTTGGGGCGAGGGGGAGATAAACACGACTCTTTTCTCCATTTTTTTTCTTTAATTTTTAACAGTTTTGCTTGTCAAAAACATTGATCAACGTTTTTCCATTGTAGCCGAAACGCCGCCCACTTCTACCGATAAAAAGTAGTTGCCGTTCAGATAAAAACGAGCGTTGTGCATAGATCACACGTACGAATATATTAATGCATGGAGGAAGACCTTCCTCTGACCGGGGTAATTAAATTCATCCCTAGTTGGGGAAATAGTGTTAGCGGTCAAGCAGCCAACAACCGACAACAGTATAAATAAAACGCCAATAACTGCAAAAACCTTTCAAAAAAATTTTTTGCTCTCTCTGAAGATCGAAAAGAGTACACTTTTACCACTGGTGTGCATAGACCACACAGTAATTCCACGAGTCGGTAACAGGTAAAAACAGGAAAATCCAGAAGCTCATATAAGGGCGAAACGTTATTACTCCACAACTGTTATTGAAAAACTAGCTGGGAGAACCCAAAAATAGAAAAACGCACGAATTAGGTTAATAACGCTGAGGTGGAGTATGTGAGTTTACCATAACGATACAAGCCAGGTTTTTTAAATGGGATATAATTTTTATAAACCTCAAGCGTCAAAGATGTAAAAATGTCGCGACCTGTAAAAATCGAAATAATCAATAAACCGCATAAAAGGGAAGTACGGGGTGTGATCCAATTGATACAAACAATTTTTGTGAAATGGAGTCATTTTTAAAGCGAGGAGACCCAATTATACCAAAGTGCACAAATTAAATATCTTGAATGCAAATTTAGAGGAAGTTCGGTGTGTGACACCAATAATAAAAATCAAGCGACATTCAGCTGACATGAAGAAACATTTCAAGACCCTCGCGCTCAAATATAATCATTTTTGCAGTCTGAAAAATGAATTCGAATGTCGATTCCATTGATTTGATACGGATTAATTATTGGCTGGAGTACAAATAGCAGCAATAACGTTCCTATTCTCAAGTTTGAACGCTCTCTTGAGAAGTTATATGTTTCATAATTCATAAGTACTAGAGTAGTATACTGCAATATCTTAAGTATCTCGTGTCTGAAACATGTTGCGCGGCTCTTCGACGTTTCCTGTGTCAAGTTAATGACGACTAAAGTTATGAAAGATTTCATTCATCAGTGAAATCGTCAAATCTTCGTTTTAAACTTCACATTTCCTAGCGGAAATGCTCGATAATGTTTCGTCGTTAGAATCGGATTATTTTATTCTTAATGTCATTCGGTGTCCTTTGTAATACCTTACGGTTATACAATGAACGATATTTCATTTCATGTCATTCGGTGTTTTCCAGTAGTATACATCAAAACTAAGTCGCTAAGAAGTCGTCGTTATCGGGTTTCACTCTACAGATGTTGATTTAGGTGAGTTTTATTTGAAACGCGTCTAGGTCTCTGTTTGCCTCTCCGATCCCATTCTCGTCCACCTGAGTCGCCCCTCCCCTTCAAATGCCACATTTCCTCTTCGGATTTTTCATCGTTTTTCCTCCCTTTCTATATCTTTCTTCTGGGATTGCTTCTCAAGAGGTGGGAGGCGAACGGAATGTTAGCTGTGTCGGGATTGGTACCGAAATAGCCACGGCCCCCATGCGGCTGGCAGGCGTCCCGATATTTGCCAGGGTGCAAACCCGTGCGACTGAAATCTCCATCCGCCGAGAAGATTAGTCCCGATGCCCGTTTCCGAGGTCCGGTTCAGAACTCTCTTTGTGTACCAGCTGTGAAACTGAAGTGCATTCTTTGTGGCTAATGTTCCATGCTTAGTAAACTCCAGTGCTAAAATGATCTACGAATCAGCTTCATCAACAATGTTTTTTAGCGGTTGATGGTCGCGTCGTTTGTCGAGAATGGGTCTTCAAACTGTTAGTTTTCATTCGACGTTAAAAAAATTTAAAACATCCTGACCAATGACTCTTGGTTAGTTGAAAATGGAACTGAAACAAATCGTACGTGTAAATGTTCACTTTCCTTTGGATTCGATCCTCGTGAACGATGTATTCGTGTGGTGAAAAATTGTAATAATAATAAAGATGTCCAACAAAGACTGGCCGCCCAGCAACAATATCGAAGAGTGGTCAGTGCATGCTCAAGTATCTTTTACACCGCAGGCGGGTAATGTCGTCTTGACGACAAATGAAGAGCAAGTTCGAGGCGTAAATGATGCTCTGGGAACTGCCCGATTACCACTGGGAGCTCGAGCCACTTGTTCTGTAACATTGTCAGGCCACCATACAGTCACTTTAACATGTTCTGATGTACCTGAACAACCTATGGTTTCCGGAGGTGATCCTATTATCACACAGACTACTGGTATAGCACCGCAGGTTTTTCACTTTTGCCATCGTCCTCCGGCTGAGAAGCCCTCAAGACATTACCATCCACCGCCTACACCTCCTCCTGGTTCAACGCCGCCTCCAGGCTCGCAGACACCTCCGCAAGAACCATTTCCAGCACCGCTGCTTAAAGATGCTGCCTCCCAGACGTCGACCTTAAACGTGCCGCAAGTGGTTCAACAGTCGACAACCACTAAAAAGCGAAAGGTAATTTTTTTTGTTTTAATTTCAAATTTAATTTGCTTGTTTACGCTGCACATTATATTACATTTTCCATTGTCAGTTAGGAGAATTTTTTTTAAGGCAATCAATGACCATGGTTTCTCTCCGGTCCGTAGCATTTATCGATTCGGACCAATCAACTCAAAATTAACTACAATTGATAGTTAACCAGGAATTCCATCATTCATCTGGTAAAACCAGCACAATTTGCACGTGGAAATCGAGAAGTTGAGGCTCTTTTCCCTGTTTTAATTGTTAATAATATCCATTAGTTACCCGTTCTTCTTCGTTTTTCATTGTTAAATAGTTCAGTATGAATTGTGAAACGCAGTTTTCCTAGAACCTAATCTCGTTTTGCATTTGCACGGTTTATAACTCCTGTGATTGTGATAAATTGCTTAGCCGTTTCACTACGGCGAAGAGGCAAAAGAAAACATTTCAATACCGAGGTTAGGTGAGGTTTTTGGCCCCTGGCCAGATCGGTTCAAGTTTTTAAATCGTTTTCCCGTCTAGTGATGTTCAGCTGGCGACCGAGTGCCGTTGAAATAATAAAAAAAAAGGCCCGGTTTCTGTTCGAATATTTTTATTTTTATTGTGACGATTTCTAGACTTTAGCCACTATATTTTCGTCTGAAAAATGTTGACTCTACATGCCTTGAAATGTAAAACATCAAATTTGGAGGGGTTTAGATAATTGTTTTTTTGGGCGATTGGAATGGTTTATTATTGAAGAATAAACAGAAAATTTGTAATGAAAAGCGCTATCACTTATCTCATCAATCAAAAATGAGTTTTCCCATGATCAAGCGTCTGGAGCAATAAATTCCTACGATTAGTTAATCCCAACCTTCAATCTGATGGTGAAATCAAATTCAAGTGTTTCGGAGCTAACAATAACTCTTGAGATTAACTAGCATGCACTTTAACCCTCTCACTTGTTGAAATTCATCATTAGAAAACAGTCCATAAAATGCTGGGTTGGTTTTATTTCTGCAACGATTCAAGAAGTAATAAAGCGTAAATTAGTCAAACGCAACCTTGAATTTTCCAACATTTTCAGCCGTTTACTGATTTTTGTGGGTGGTTGATTACCGTTTGGCGCAGTCTTTATTCTTCTGTCGAGTAATTTATTTCAATTAGCTTGGAGAATAATTTGGTTTCTTTTATTTTTCAGTATCGACCATACCAACAATCTACTGCAAGGACGAGAACCAGTCCAGCTGCTAACAAATCCACAGGAAGTAGTAGCGATGGCAAAAAAAATCCCCGCACAGTTCACATCGACGTCTATTGCACTGGATCAGAGTCTTCGGATTCCTCTTCTTCATCTGACGGTGACACGAACACGAATTCGACGCCGCAAACTGTTTTCGAATCTGACAAAATGAAAGTGGTTCACGCCCGCGTGCAAAGCGATTCTCTTCCTCACGCTCTTCTGCGACAAAGGCGACGTGTACTTAGTAACAGTAAGCTGGATATTCTTCCAAAAGAACCGAGCGATTCGACAATCAGTACTGGCTACCCTTCCCCAACGAGTTCCCTAGTGTCCAACACTACTGGCGGATTCAGTCTCGTATCGGATAGTACATTTTCGTCTAAATTGTCTTCGTCAGTTAATAACTCGAGTGTCGCCACTTCCTGGAAGGATACGGACCTTGAGTCGAACCCGAGCTTCATGAAAAGTGACAGTTTCGACTATGAAAATTCATTCGACCGAATGCGAATAAAGGAAAAAGAGAAAATCTGGGGCACTATAAGCAATTTAGATAATAGTCGACCCAAACGTTTTTACAAACGGCCTTTGCCTCTGGGGGGTCAAAGTTCAGAATCGTCCGACGATGATGATGACGAGGAAGGTCTTGCTTGGAGTTTCGGACGCTACGAGGACATACAGAAACGTCATTTGAAACGCGAAGATACTGTTAGGCATCAGTCTCAATCGAGTGAAACTCCATCCTCAATCGCCCGCCAGCTGCCGCAGCAGCTTCGCAAGTCCGGCAGCTTGAGTGATACAGAAGCATCGAACCTGAAGAAGTACAAACTAAACACGCCATCGGTGGCTTCCTCTTCGCTGCCCAAGTCGTCCATCCACTTCAAACATTGGGCTAAGGCGGAAAAGTTCGGGCCGATAGTGAACTTCTTAAAAAAACCTGGACATCATGTGGGACCTTCGAAAAATCCGGACTGCTCGTGCGACACTTGCAAATACTTTTTCGAACATATTTGCTTCAGAAATAGAACCCGATCGCTTGGAGATAATCCTCATATGGACACGACTTGAATTAAAATAATACCGCCTGCACATTTACTTGATGTGTCAACTGTTGCGAATTGGCTTAGAGCATTTAGTTCAAATTTGTTTTCACAAACATCTCCATATTTTTATGAAATTTTCTGTTTGGTTTGATAACGGTTTAGGTTATATTAAATTATTCAATGGAGGGATCACGATTGCAAATTTGTTACGCCATTACTTCTGCATCAAGCGTTTGTGAAATCTGAAATTCAACGATTTTCGTACCTTTATTTTTCGGTGGTCTATTGGTGGGAAATTGGTTGACCCAACCATGAATTTATACTACAAAGTACGTGAATATAGTAATATGTTGACTAAGTTGAAGCCTAAATTCGATCATATAGTTTCATTATGTGTTGAACTATTTGGAAAAAATGGATGTTGCTTCGTGCCAAACGGTTTTTGCACGAGTGAGAGCGTTTTTTTTTTTTTTTTTTTTTTTTTCATACAATGTTGATTATGACCTGAAACCTGTTGCATGAATAAGTTCATGTATAACTTTTTTTATACTCATTTCCTGAATTAATTTCAGGAGCTCGGATGCCCTTCTCCTACGCTTATCGCTTGTTTTGATTTACCTTGCTATAGCAAAGACTGTCGATTATTGAATTAGGTATAGAATATTTGACGTGCCTAAGCTTTAAAGACAGGTATTATTCCCTATCAAGTGCGCTTATGTAACATTGCATTTTGTTATCGCTTCAGACGTGTGAAGTGCTGTTGAAATACGAAATGTACAGTTTATTTATGATTATTTGTCGCTAAATCCGAGTTCAGATTTATATAATTGTTAAAATATTGCTCAAGTTGACTGTAAAATTTGATCTTTTTATACGAGTTGAATGAATTGTGTTGTTTTATAAAGTATGTGGTCTCGATTTTTTTTTTTTTTTTTGTAAGAAGAACTAATAAATTATTCTATATTTAGCGTTGATATCCCATGACAAGATCTCGCGAAACTCACTGATTGACATTGACTGATCGGAGCAACTTGTAGTTGGTGCAAGAAATATGATCGCCTTCATATCAGTTCTGGTACAAGAGTGAATAAGTTTTTGAGGAAACTTAACCGATGTTTTTCCAGTTGAACTAATATTAGAGAACTGGAATAAAAACTTAAGATATACTATTTCTCTCTCTCTCTCTCCCTGGAGGGGTTTTCTCAAGCTTTTAATTCAATGATACACCCACGTTATTAACTCTCCGCGCTTATTATGTGAGAGCCTTGGCAAAATTTATTTCGTTTACCTTCTAAGGAGAGTTTTTGTCAAGAAATATAAATTTAGATTTCCAATCGATGTTTTACTATTTACCTGGCCGCTTCCAGCTAATATCGCTTCTAGTATCTGGGGAAAATGTTTAAGATTAGGGCGCGATAGTTCGCCTATTCGTAAATTCTCACCTGTTGGCAGGTGGGAATATTTATTTTTAACCATTTTGGCGCGTCAAGATGAAAATAAAATTAACGGGCATAGGACGCACACCATAGATTATAACTTCGTCAAACCAAGCATCAATTTTTATTTGTCCTGGGATTCGTATTAGTTTGTACTTCCATGTTAACGTCGTGATTGGGAATATGACTTATTTCCATAGTACTTCACTCAAAAACACTTTCTGAACAAGTGTCTGTGTCCGTCTGTCTATCTGCGGACAAAAATCATATATCCGTCAAAAATGAATGAAACTCAATGAAATGAAATGAAATTTTCCGGATTTCGGATAAACGGTATTTCCAAGTTATAACCGTTCAGCGTTTTCTCCGTTTTGATTTTTGCAGGCGAGAGTAATTTTTTAAAGTTTGAGGCTTGACAATGTTCGTTATGGTGAGCAGACGGCCATTGATTTTTTATCTATTGGCTCAGACACCGTACTTCCACTTTTTCGCTGTTTCGCCTGTGCGTATCTTGTATTTTGATTTTTACAGCCCGGAAAAATTATTATAGTTGAACGCTCAAGGTCTCGAAACGTTTGGGACGATTGAATGAAACCTGATGTTTATCGCTTGGTTCACATACCGTACTTCCGCGTTATTCGCATATTGACAATATTTTGATTTTTCCAAACCACGAAAAAGAATCATATTTGAACGCGGGGGGGAGCTAAATTTTCTTATATGCCAGCTGTATATCTTATGATTTCCATTATTGGCGTCACACACATTACTTCCTCATCATTTTAAAATGATAAGCGAATGACGGCTCATTTCCGATTCATAGTCAAGCTGAAGAACTCGAGAGTTCTTGTTGGAGCTGTAAAGTCTATCTGTACTCGTTGGAGTGTCCGTCAAACACTCTTCAGCTCTACCGTTAGGCCAAAAATTTAGCTTTTAATTTAGAAATAGGAAAAATAAATATAATTAAAATTACAATAGTTCCAGTCTGTTTTTCGGTGGGAACATTTACAAATGTTCGGAATAATTACTGCGAGGGTATAATTCGTATTAGGCTATAACTCGTATCACAAATGGACAGTATTCTTATATCATTAATGAAGCGAAGGAATACTAAACCACTGTACAATCATTTGCCGCGTTTTTATTTAACGTCTTTCCATCTTAGTTTAATTACACGCCTGGGTTACCTTGGTTCACAGAAGTACCTCATTGATTGTACTACTAATTGAGTTCTTAGTGATTGACGCCGGGAGATATTTATCTGCTTGCTAAAAATGCTGTCCTAGAGAGCAATCTATGTCGGATTCATTCAATTTTATAGTGCCACCCAAAACCTAAATATGGATAGCAAATGGTGGAAATATATCCTGTTGTTGCATACCATGATTTTATTCTTCAGGCCCATATGAGTCTTAGCGAATCATCACGAAAATTGGATCTTCTAAGGAAATCCTTGGAAATGCGTCGGCAAGAACTACCACCCGATTCGACGACGGCCGCCTTGCTAAAGCATGAACTGGAAAGCGTCCAGTCGGCGAGTCCAGTTCCAGTTAGCTACACCAACTTGCAACCCTTTCGGGATAATTCGAACCGACCCCTTTCAAATCATCCGTCCTCACTCAACCGTGCAGCTGCCGTCACAGGGAAACTAGAAGTCAGGTACGAATTTCATGATTTTCTGCTCAATTATTTATTTCTGGAGATGTCACGTCAGTTGTGGCACAAGAGCACAACTAAAAATATGCTAGTTTTGAGTTAGCACCTGTTTCGGATAGCTAGAGTGCTTTATTTTGTCCTTTAAATATAAAAAGGAGACTAATTAAGTCTTTCTCCTTGAGAGAGCGGTTAGGTTTTTATTCCACAAACCGGAGAATCAGGTTGCGTCCGCGGAAGACAGGCTCCTCTCAAAGAAGTACTGAACGCCAACAATCCTCATGGTGAATATTTGAGTTGTGCATCTTTCCTATGGACAATCTTGACCTAATTCTTACTTGTTCCCTTATTTCATGGTCGAAGTCTCTGAAGTGTATAAATATTGTCCATTTAAGAAGGGCAAAACCCTGAAAACTGTGGATTTTCGAGTAAAATCTTCTGAACACTACCCTCGCACAGGCCAAAAAGAAAATTCCGTCCGTGAGCTGTTGGAGCATCAAGTTTTGGTTTATTATTCAATAATAAACCACTGTAATCGCCCAAGAAAAACATTATCTACCCTCCCCCTCAAAATTCGATGTTCTACAATTCAGGGCATGTAGATTCCGAATATCGAATAAAAAAAATTCTGCCCGTCCGCCGTACTCCTTCAACACTTTTTGACAAAACTATAAAAGCTAAACTCTTGACATTTCTACCACAATCTTGGTCTGATGATGGCTCAATTCTTTGACCATTGTTACCTCAATTTTAAGGTTACTTTAGGGGTTTTTGAGGGGGAGAAAATTCGTATTTTCCAACCTTTTGCAGAAAAAGGTGTATTAGGTATCAATTTCTATAGATTTTTGGACGCTAAATCGAATAAGACCATCGTGGGGTCGATCGCCTTATTAGTTCTCGAGTTGACGCAGCTCTCGTGTAGAATATTCGAGATTTTCAGAAATTTGGCTTGTAGGTGTATCTCGAGAATTTTCGGAGCAATAAAAATCGTTCTATACTCGTTGGAATACTCGTCAAACAGTCTCTACAGCTGTACCATTTTGTCGAAAATTTAGCTTTTAATTTCGAAATTAAGAAAAATAAAACTGATTAAAATTACAATACTTGCCATGGAGTTTTCCCTTACCAATCTGTTGTTAAGTGGAAACGTTCACATATTTTCGGACAAGTTATTATTGCAAATGGTGGTCATCTTACATCGTTATTGAAGCTAAGGAATAATAAAACCACTGTACAATAATTTGCTGTGTTTTTAACTCATTTTTGCAATAATTAATACCATCCAACATGTTGGCATGGAAATGAAACATTTTTATGAAGGAGCCAAACTTTGAACGTGATCTCCAAAAATCAGTTTTTTTAGTAGTTGCTCCCTAATTCCACGACGAGTGTGATGTGTTTTACAAATGAGTTTTACAACCCCTTGAGCTTTTTATTTTTTATAATAATTTTTTGTACTTCGTCAGATTAATGGGGTGCCAAGCTCTCCTCGAGGAAGTTCCTGGCCGATCGAAAAAGGACAAAGAATCGTCGTCGACGCCGGGAGATCTCAGATCGTTTGTCAAAGGAGTTACTAGCCGCAGTTCTAGTAAATCTTACAGCATTAAAGATGAAATCAGCAGTACGTTTTAATCTATACTGTAGTTTTTCGTGTTCTGAAAACCGTCTTGTTATAATTTGATGTTTTCTAAATTTTCAGATGAGATAATGGCCGTGATTAAATTAGATAATCAAACAGTTGCTCAAACTAGTTGGAGACCCTGTTCTCAGCAAGCCTGGGACCAGAGGTAAGCTTCTTCACTTAATTTGAACATGATGCGTATTATTCTCAATTATTGTCAGTTTTTGAAAATTCGTATTCCTTCGCAGATTTTCAATAGATCTTGATAAATCGAGAGAGCTGGAAATTGGCGTATATTGGCGAGACTGGCGGTCTCTTTGTGCTATCAAATTTCTGAGATTAGAAGAATTCATTGACGATATCCGGCATGGGATGGCCCTAGAACTGGAACCGCAGGGTCTTTTGTTTGCAGAGGTATTCAATCTTATCGTCTTGACTAGTTCAATTGCGTTGAGGAACATTCATAAATCAACTCACGTTGTAGGCTTTCTGAAACTGTTGCTCCGCTCGTTTGTCTGATTTTGCCCTTTATTTCAGATCAAGTTCCTCAACCCTATGATATCGAGAAAACCCAAACTGCAGAGGCAACGGAAAATCTTCAAACAGCAAGGCAAAAATTTCCCTCGTGCCAATCAAATGAACATTAACGTTGCCACATGGGGTCGCCTCCTCAAAAGATCTTCACCTTCTATACAACACACTCGAACTCCTTCTGGAAGTCCTCCTTCAGGTGAATTTTTTTCGAGTATATATTCTACACGATTCACTTGAATTACTCACGTACACTTCATTCATTTAATTTAGCTCAATTTTTGAAAAGGAAAGAGCCTTTGAACATTTCAATGCGTCGGTGATAAAATATTATTACAAATGGTTCGCTTTTGTGTTGCCGCCTCAAAAGCATGCACCTGTTCCAAGTGATTTGTTTTTTAAATAATAGTTCTGAAATGAAATAAGTTTTAGATTCTATATACAACGTAGTAATTCTTTTAATTTGTGTTCATAAATAACTCAGGGTCCTTGCCTTGAGTTTCCTTAGGTCTATGACCTTGCCTTGAGTTTTTGCTTTTTACGGTGGCCGAACCCTGTGAATGTGAGTCTAGGAAAACGCAAATATGATACCTCTATTTTAGGGTTATTATTGGAGGGTTTCAAGGAGGAAAATTCTCATTTTCCCAGGTTTTTGAAACATAGGTGTATTTTATATCAATTAATATTAATCAAAAACTCTCTTTTAGTTGAATTATCTCATGCGTATTATCTGCAGCGTTTCATCTGTTGTAAACACTTGTCCTCACCTACCTCTCTAATTGTGTATCGTATATCACTAAGTCTTTACGCATGCGTTGTGCGTAAAATTGTGTTCACAAAAATCATCCACAAGTGTCTTTGACTCCATAAATGTGTCTTATCTGTCATTTTCCCCCTAATGCTGTCAGGATTGGCAATGGTATTCTGTTGTGACAATATCATTCAAACTCGCAGTAAGATGTTCAAATCGAACTTCCATAATTATTACAATAACAATTACGGTAAGCTGAATTTGTGTGAATGTTATCGTTGCACATGAAGCACTTGGTCACTATTAGCACAGATTCTCTCTATTCCTTGAATCCAATTATCGTCCACGCTTGAGTTTTTCTACTAAACCGTGTTTGGCAAAAATAATTTTCAAGAGCATCTGGTATTCTTGGTATACCTGTTGAGCAGGTACAGGGTGGAGTGCGGCAAACAGATGTATTTGTTAAGGGCGCCATACCTGACACAAGAGGAGGACGATTGGGAGTGGGTTCGTTTGAAAGTGGGGAATGGAAAGTTTGTGTTTTGCACCCCTCAGTCGTCATGATGTGGTGCGTTTTTCGTGAAAGCCTAGTTTGAGAATGACCGCTCGAGCGACCGGTCCACTCTCTAAAGGAGTCAATTCAAAAGCAGTCACAGGTACTCGGCTTCCGAGACGTTCCATGTATTGAATAATTAAATAACTTCTTCATAAGCGTCCCTACAAAATGGATGTCGTCCTGGAATTAAATCCATCTGATTATGAAGCTAGACAAATCGCAAGTGAAACATGTGTACTGCACTACCTCAAGACTTGCTCATAATTTCGCTGCCCTGATGAGGCAAATGAACCGCGGTTGTGTCAATAGGCAGTGTGCGCTATTGGGTCGAGCCAAACCCCAGAAAACTCTGCCAGAGGCCACTCAAATTTGATAGGGTAACAGTGTGGTGTGCACTTTTGAAAAATGGTATCATCAAACCTTACTTTTTTGAGGAAAATGACAGAGCCGTTCCCGACAATTGGGTGCGTTATTTGACAATGATTCTGAAGTTTTTCTTACCTGAATTGAATGAAATGGACGTGGCTGACGTCTGGTTCCAGCAGAATAGGGCTACCACCCACAAAGCTCAGAGAATGATGGAGTTTTTGAAAGGGAGGTTTCCCAGGCACCTCATCTTCCTGAAGCAATTTGGAGTGACAAGCACGGTCACCAGATTTGGCCCCTTGAAAGTTTCCTGTGAGGCTACCTCAAATCCAAGGTTTAAAATTATAGTCCCAGAACCGTGGAAGCACTCAGGAACATTTTCAGGGCCAACATCGCCTAAATTCCTGTTGGAATGCTCGGAAGAGTCCACCAATACCTTGGAAAGCACGTTAATCAGTGCATTGAGCGTGAGGGCGCCCATTTAGCAGGTATGCTGTTTGAAACCGTATAAACCTAAATTCAACTTCGTAATTTTTCATCAACGTTCCATTTTGTAATCCATCTGTTTTCCTCGCTCCACCCTGTAGTTTGACGCTCAACAGTCAAATTAGTTGTCTAGCCACCTGTAACAATACAAGTAATTGACTTGCGTTCAAAGCCAGTGAAAGGGGTATTTGGCTCGTAAATAGTACTTTTTGGGGAGAGAGGTCCATACACAGTTCCACATAGTCAAAACAAACAAATTGTCAGATTGGGAGTTATCTTTTTTTCATCAAAAACAAAATTCACCAATTCTACACCGCTTTTATGGAATCAATCTTTGTTTAAATCTATTCCAGCACGGATATTATTTT
This sequence comes from Tupiocoris notatus, assembly GCA_037159825.1. NCBI lineage: Eukaryota > Metazoa > Arthropoda > Insecta > Hemiptera > Miridae > Tupiocoris > Tupiocoris notatus. The sequence continues at coordinate 316,750 of JASJUZ010000498.1, forward strand.
CTAATGAACAAAATTGTCGTAATGGTCATTGGGGTTTTTCCTTTTTTTTACCAATGAAAACAATGCTAGGGTAATAATTCATGCTGCCAAACTTAGGAAGTCTGGTGCAATATTTGATTGTCATTTAAAATTTATATTTTTCTCTTGCTTTAGTTATGGCATAAATGTTTTTTACTTGATTTATTTATTATTTTCAAGCGTCTTCTGGTATTCTATGACTTCCCTCTTTTAAAATTACTCTGTTTATTTGAAACTTAAGGAATCAAACTAATCTACATGAACTCAATTTTTTCCCATTGATTCCCACACGGTCCACTTAAAAAATCAATTGCTATGTTGTATTCCCTTTCTGTTTCTTTGAGTAGCATTATATGTGAACTGTAGTTAAGCACTTTCACTGTCACCCAATTAAATTTATTATAAATTCCGTTCAGCGAATGCACGAATTTATATTCAAATTTAGTTCATGTATGCTCAATGTGTAATTCGTATTTTTACTCCTGAAATCATGTATTCAACTGTGGAGAATTAGCAAACTAAGTTTCCAGGAATGTAGGAATTATGATGCAGTATTTGATTATTCTCTAAGTTGTTGAAAAAATTGACTGGGTGAAAACTTGGTAGAGCATTGGATGAAGCGCTTACCGCTTTTGAGTCATGATATGAAAATCCTCTTGATCATTGTCTATTCTCGTGGAAGTGTTCTTATTTGCTAGCTTAACCTTATGTTTCATTCTATTAGTCTTCATTGAAAAATTCACAAATATTATTTGCGGTGAAATTTCTGAGCGCAGAGATCAGCTTTCATTTATGTCTAAATGTCTACCCAGATCGTGCAATACCAGACCGGAAGCGACCTCTTATTGTGACGCCTACAACTCCTGTTGATGAAAAGGTTGAAACGCCAGGTGAAACTCCTGACCCGACTGCTTGTGGACTCGGAGGTGCTAGACCACTAGGAATTGCTGTCCTGCCACCATTGCCTCCAGACGTCAGTCCATTACCGTCAGCTGTTATGAATCGAAAACGTCCTCCACCTTTGCCAACATCGCCACCTCCTCCACCTCCGAGGCTTGATGTCGAGGTAAGTGTTTACAAAAAAAAGTATATTTCCTTCAGAGCAAACTATATTGCTGCCTTGTTGATATAGAGGATATTTTTAGCTCTGCCTGTTTGTTATATATGTGTATCATGGCAAACAAGGAGGTTGGCTCAACACAATATACATGATAGCTGCTCTGTACAAAATACATGGGATCAATGTACATTAGGATCACTTTACAAGTTTTTTCTTTTGAATAAGGAAGTGTTTCTGAAGTGATTATTTAAAACCGGCCAAATTGGTAGATCTAATTTCAAACAGGGGATCCTCTATGCTTTGGTCTTTTGGAAGCGGCTTGGTTGTCTGTCATTTATTTAGTCCTGTCTCTTGGAAATGGGAAAGCTACCCTATTCACTCGTAAATAGAAAGTCTCGAAAAGGATGTTAAAATAAATGTTGGGAATTTTCGAGATCCGTAGATCCAAATCTGACCTATCGATCATTCTACCTTTCGAAACAAATATTTCAAAGTCCGGCTTCCCATTTGTTTGTCGGCCTTATTTGGAATTCGGCATAAATAAGAAGAGAAGAGTTTTCAGGCTTCTCTCGATTCTGTAAATTCTAAACTGTTATTCGATAGTAAAATAATTGAACTGTGGACGACCCTATTAGCTCTGATTGATTTGCAAATAATTACTTCATTGAATAGAAACTGCTCGAATTCTACAACTTAGCTTTCATAGTTGGCGACTTTTCAACAATAATATAAAGATGACCGTGTTCTTATAACGTAGTCGTTAATCTCTCGAATATACGAAAATTTTCTTCATAAGTTTTAGGAATGTCATCCAGCATGTTTGAGCTGCATTGTTTAGCCTTCTTTCACAATCTTTTTTCGGTTTCTGGTACCATCCCTCATTCCTTTACTGTGCACTCCCAACTTTTCTGACCACATTGAGCACGTTTGAATTTTTATTATCTCAGAAAATCAAGCACGTTGAGGTTGGTGAGCACAAACTGTAGAAAGCGTAGATTTGAGAAGTCTGTCAAACGTGATCGCGGAGGGAAGGATGAAAATGTGATACACTTACGGTGAACAGCTATGAGATCTGTACATATTTTCTCTAAGACAAGTTAAAGTGTGGATAAGATGGGGGACAAATGAAGCCTTTCTTTCTATATAATTATTTGCTTTTCCTAGTATATGACCACCAATTAGTATACAACTGAACAGTGCCTTGTCATTTGAATACAACTGAATATATCCATGTTGTTCGTTTTTATTGCTAGATGTGTGTCATAATGCCATTTTATGTTGGCAAAAAGTTTTTGCTACAGTGTCATATTTAGTTGGTACTTGTTAATTTTTGTAAATAGGATAGCACGTTGTTCTAATACAATAAGGGAATTGGTGGTATAGCCCAATAAACGTAGATACTTTAACACTAATCGTATTTGGTTTCACTGTGTTAACTTCTTTCGGAATACGGTTGTAACTGTACTCACACTTTCATCCCTCGAATTCACCTCTCAAGGACGAAAACTCATCGTGCTGAGTATTTGTAAGTATGCTTCAGAAAAGTTGAGCTAGGAGAAGTGGATTCAGCAATACTGAAGTTGCAACGTTTCAACGAACTACCGCCTGAAGAAATCAGGAAACTGCTGAACAAACATATTCACGCCTTGAACAGTTTTAATCGGGAAATTGAATGATTTAGGCAGTATTTAAAAATATTGCTATAATCAGTGTGCAGTAACGTAATTTTCCTTTCATGGAATTAGCTTGATCGCAGCTGTATCAGATGGAGTGAAAAGTCCACTGGAATTTTCACTGGAGAGATTTCTAATGCTCTTGTTTTTACAACTTGATACTTCTCCTTGAATGATTTATTTGATCTTCAAATATTTTTGACTTAAAAAAAAAGTTGGAGGAGAAATTGACAATTTCTTGATTTGCTGGGTCCACTTGGTTTCATTTTTCAAAACAATCAATATTTCAACCGGCACAATAAGGAATCGGGGGATTACGGATGCTGGACAACTTGAACGAAAAAGGCTGCGAAAAAAGGCACCATTTCTTCTTGTTTTGCGGTGCTTGGTAGCACGGCGATGATTGGTCACTGGGTGAGTTTTGAAACGCACAAAATGTTCTTGCAGTTGGCTAGCGCACTCAGGGAATTTGATTTCCTCCAGGAGGAAGAGCGACCTGTACCTGCGCCGAGGACAATACTTTCGACACCTGTGTCCATTCAAGCTTCGCCTATAATTGAGTTTCCACCGGATGAGGTATAACAAAGTCATTGTGATTACCCAGAGACCATAAAGAAAAATAATCTCGAGATTAAGGGTTTTCAGTTTTTTGTTAGTCGTTGAAAAAGTAAGGACTTTTTGTTCATCGCCTATTTTCGATAAAAATATTAGAATAGAATCAAGAGTTCTGGCATGCTCTAAAACCATAAAGAGTCGGAGTTCGGAAGTTACTACTGCCGAATGTTGGTTTATTGTTAATAATAACCAACATGGGGGGAGGGGTAGATAGATTTGAGATTTTCAAACATTTTGGATTAGGGTATAACTTGAGAGTTTTTGAAGCCATGAAAATCGTTTCTATACTTGTTGGAATCGTCATCTAACACTCTCTACAGCTGTCCTTTTGGTGAATAATTTACCTTTTAATTTCAAAATTAAGAAAAATAAAAATACAAAATGATTAAAATTACAATAGTTGCTACGGAGTTTTCCCTTGCACTTGAACATTCACAAATAATTCTTGTAATAATTAATATCACTAATGATTTGTAGCGGTTTTCTTCTAACTTTGAATGAAAATTGGCGATGAACACATTTTAGCTAGGCGAAACCTGTTGTTAAGTGTCAACCTTAAGTTCTTCATCCGTTGAATACTTGAATCAATCATTGACGAGTAAATACGACATTCGCGACTTCCAATCAACACCGCTGTTTTAGTTTGATATCGTAATTTTCGAGTACCTACAAGCTATTAATTTAATTCGATGACCTTCTGCAGTCAAACTTTCACCTCACTCAATTCTTTTGCTTTACTTGGAGCACATGCATTGAAATTATATTTTCTACTTCTCCTTTTGAGCTTGTTGAAGTATTGGATGAAAATTTGAGAGAGAAGTCGCACTGAGGTGGTAGCATGTAACACCGACTTACTTATATTGAAACCAGCTTAATTTCGGTTGATGCGTCCTTAAACAGTTATTAGTTGACGTAATTCTTTGAATTTCTAACATTCCCATAATTTTTCATCTAACGTATATTGTATAGGCATTTACATAATATATGTTTCATTACTTGTACGTTTAGCAAGAGTTCGTCGAACGTATACCAGTCAAGAATTCCGAATACAGAGACAGTGCCTATGAATCTAAAAGGCAATCTCAGTTTGCCGGTATCTCAATGGATAATTTCCGATTGCTCAGTGTCCTTGGTCGAGGTCATTTCGGCAAGGTAATTAATTCTGTAATCATGAATGCAATAGAGAAAATAAATTTTCTTTAAAATTGTTCGCGTGTTTTATTAATAATTGAAATTTTACTTCTATCTCTCTGCTACGTACATTTTTTAAGACAATAAAAATCTGCTTCTGTTTTTCTCAGGTGATTTTATCCCAGTACAAAAACACTGGAGAGTATTTTGCAATAAAAGCCTTGAAAAAGGGTGATATCATAGCAAGGGACGAAGTCGAATCGCTACTTTCGGAGAAGAGAATATTTGAGGTGGCTAATACCATGAGACACCCATTTCTGGTCAATTTGTTCGCCTGCTTCCAGACTGAAGTAAGTTAACGCAATCCTCTAAGTTTGTTAACTGTTGGCTCTAATAATAAAGAAAACTTGTCGCAGATTTTTTAGCAGAACCTAGACCCCGAAATCGTATTCGTAACTTGAGTCGAAATAGCACTGGAGGAAACGCTTAACACGTTCAGTGGTTATTGTTAAATAGAAGAAAACCCGCCAGGCTGAAACTTTTTTCGCAAAACTGCTCAAAAACAGTCACGTTTTAGTAATGAGTTGAAACCAGAGCAAAATTATGAGTTTCTGACCATATTATTTATTGCACCGTATGCATCATCCGCTTGGTGAAGGCGTTTCTGGTATTGCGGGCTCCGGTATTCGAAATTTCACCTGCCTATGAGAAGGCCGAACACAATAACTAAATGCTTCAACGCATTTGATAGATGCCTGTGAACCCTGCCGCTACTTTGCCACTCTGTATATAATTTGCCTCTGTATAATTTATCTAAATTGCCAAAAAAATATTTTCAGGCTCACGTGTGCTTTGTGATGGAGTACGCAGCTGGAGGAGACCTCATGATGCACATACATGCTGATGTTTTTAATCAACCTCGGGCGGTTTTCTACGCTGCCTGCGTTGTCCTTGGACTACAGTACCTGCACGAGAACAATATTATTTACAGGTTAGTCATTACTAGATAGGGGAGATTTTCTCTGTCATGGAAGATTATTATTATTTCAACAACAACACCTGTTTGTTGGCAAAGGCCAGGAATAGTTCAAGCTCATCATGTACGATTGGTCTGTTACTTGAATTGCAAAATATTTTTGTCTCAAGGGATCTGAAGTTGGACAATCTTTTACTGGATACGGATGGCTATGTGAAAATCGCCGATTTTGGCCTTTGCAAGGAAGGTATGGGTTTCGGCGATAGAACAGGCACCTTCTGTGGGACACCAGAATTCCTTGCACCCGAAGTGCTTACCGAAACGTCATACACACGAGCCGTCGACTGGTGGGGCCTTGGCGTCCTTATATTCGAAATGTTAGTCGGAGAGGTTAGTATTGATATTTTCCAATCAGAATTTTTGTTCTTGACTCTTTATTTTCAGAGTATCTCCCATTTGTACCGTCAAATGTTGTTGTTGCGTTTTCAGTCACCGTTCCCCGGAGACGACGAAGAGGAAGTTTTCGATTCAATTGTAAACGAAGAAGTTCGCTACCCTCGTTTCCTTTCTTTTGAATCCATTGCTATCATGCGTCGGGTAAGCGGTTTTTTTTCATACTGTAACATTTTATTGGTTGTCTGTGATTCTGTAATTTATATGAACGCTCTTGGCTAATTTTGACAGTTATTACGGAAAAACCCCTCGAGGCGGCTTGGTTCCAGTGAAAGAGACGCCGAGGATGTCAAAGTGCAGTCGTTTTTCCTTAAAATCAACTGGGAAGATCTTCTCATGCGAAGAGTGCGCCCTCCTTTTGTACCCACCATCGTAAGTGTTGCAATAGTATTATTTGTTGTCGATAACCTTCTTCATTCTTTTTCATCTCCCGAACAGCGCAATTGTACGTATGTACGAGGGTCGTTCAGAAAGTAAGATTACAGGTGCTCTCTCGGGAAAGGAATTTTTTCTTTTAAGTTGGTTGGAGGAAAGATCTCCTAAATAAAATAGATTTATTGTCTTGCTTGCGGGAAAACTGCGGTTTTGGTGAGCGTTTTTGTGAAAATTTTCAATTCAAAATCCGCCGAGTGCAAAGTGCGCCTTCCACATTTTTTTGCGCATTTAATACGTTTATGGTGAAGAATAGAAGTACTGTTTACAAGTAGTGCTGAGAATTCAAGGATGGAAGAACTGCTGTTCATGATCAAATTAGTTGAAGACGAATATTTTGATACACGAGTTGGTGCAGAAAATCAAAGAAACTTACGGAGATCGCAGATTGACTCTTGATGAACTTTCCGCAGTGATTGCTCTAAAAAACCCTGCTGTTTGATACGATCATTGAAACATTTTGAAAATTAAATGCTCGGTTGGTGCCAAAACAAGGAGCACAAATTGAACTGAAAGGTGAAGCGTTTCCGGACTTCATCGTGACAGGAGATGAGACTTGGGTGGCTCATTGAAATCGTGAGACGAAAAGACAATCCCGATAGTGGCGCCATACCTCCTCACCGTCGACAAGAATATTCAAAACCCAAATTTAAGCTAAAAAATCATGGCGTCAGTTATTGGCGATCGAAAAGGTCAAATTTCTGTCACATGGGGAATCGATTAATGCGGCACAATACTGTGCTACCTTGAAAAAACTCAGGAGGGCAATTCAGAACAAGCGGAGAGGGATGCTAACAAGTGGAGTTTGGCTTCTGCGAACGCACATGGCAAACCTCACCAAGGTTCTTTTGAACTCCTTTGATTAAGACGTTTCGGACCACTCCTCGCGCCTTGTGATGTCATTCGTTCACCTCTGAAGGTACTCCTTGCTGGAAATTTTTTTTAGCCCACCAGAGGTTCAAACAGCTGTCACAAATCGGACCAAGGAGGTGGCGGGAAATTTCTATGATGACAAGATGAGAAAGCTCATTTCAAGGTCACGAACATGCATTGGTCGAGAAGCAGATTAAGTGAAAAAATTGTGAATACCCTGTATTTTTTTTTTTTTTTTTATTTTTTTTTTTTACTATTTTTCTCTAAGTACATTTTTTTGCAAAGTCTTGAAAATTTGAGTATTCTTACTTTCTGAAAAACCCTCGTATATGGTTTTTTATGCGGAGAGAACTAAAGGGAAATATCTCTGGATTCAAAATGCTTCTCAGCCCCATTGCATTTTAGACTTCACTATGAATGTTGAAATTTTGATTAGAAAGTGAACTTGAGATTGGTTGATAAATGGATTCCTCTTATCAGTTTTTTATGACCCAACTTCCCTTAATTAACAGTACTCATTTAACTTTCCCCAAATTAAATCGGTATTGAAAAAATAATAGTCGAGAGTGGAGAACTTGCCAGTTTTTTTTTTTTTTTTTTTGTACTAGCCTAATTTTTTCTTAGGCTAACAATATAATGATTTCCGTCTGCTTTTGAATGGTTTATGAATAGACCTCGATTTTTAATGGCCTTCTTTTCAGGCTAACAAATGGACTGATGAAAATGGGGTAAAGTGTTTTGAGATTTTTGCTCTCTCATTTTAATTTTTTACTCTATAATCTAGTGACTGCTATTGACCAGCCTGTAAAATTCAAGTTTGGAACAACTCCTTTTCAAACATTGAGCACATGTCTCTACGAAAAGAATGCCAAATTAGAACGGCTTTGAGTGAATTATTTTCTATTATGAACTTTGTTAATTTATTCTAGCGTTGTTTTCTTCGATGCAAATTGTAAACAATTAGCCTAATTTATTGGCGCTGTGATGTAAATGTCATGCGTGCTTTGAATGTTGTTCGAGTTTGTACTCTTGGATGATTCCTTTTGCATGATTATCTCCCAGTTTTACCCTCCCATGTTGCCACTCGAATCTTTGTATTTATACCATTTTTAATCGGCCCTCGAACGCTATTCGCTCAGGTTTTAAGAAGATTGAGAAAGTTCCCCCTTATAGTATAGAAATACGCAGAACTGAAAAAGGAAGCCTACACTGTGTGTGTTTTATACCGCTGTTTAATTGAAAGGGAATTTTTTCAAGGTTTCTTATTATGAAGGTTTATTATTGAATAATTATGGGATATAAATTTAGATAAATTTCTTGATGCTATTGATGGTTATAAATCAATTTTCATTATGACAAAACAATGATGATAATGATGAACACTTTTTAATGCTAGTAAAAAATATATTCTGATAGATAGAAAATAATAATTGCAGAATGAAGAATGAAAGAGTTTTGAAGAAGGTGGGCTTGGCTTTTTTTTAAAGCTAAATTCTTGATATTTTCACCAAAAGCAATCTCGTTCTGTTGGCTCAATTCTTTAATCAAATCGCTACCTCAATTTTAAGGGTATTTTTGAGGGGTTTGAAGGGGGAGAAAATTCATATTATCTACGCTTTTCAGACAAAGGTGTATTTGGTGTCAATCTCCATGGATTTTCGGACGCTGAATCGAATGAGACCACCGGAGGAGTTGATAGTTTTTATGGTTCCCGAGATATCGCAGCTTTCATGTGGAATGTGCGGGATTTTCAGAAATTTGGCGTGAAGCTATAACTCGAAAATTTTTTGAGTTATAAAAATCGTGCTTCCAATTTGAAAATTAGGAAAAATTATTACAATTACTATAGTTACTAAGGAGTTTTCATTTACAGTTACCAATCTATTGTTAGGTGGAAATTTTGGCAAATGTTCGGAATAATTACTATCACAAATGGATGGCCATCTCGCATCATTATTGGAGCAAAGGAATAATTAACCACTGTAAATAATTTGCAAGTTTTTCCCATAAGTTTAAGTGGAATATATAAATTGATAAAATAAGTTATGGAAATACTAGAAGAAAGAAAAGAAGTTCCACAACTGAACCTTAACAATAATTTAAACGATAAGATAGCTACGTGGATGGAGGGTGGAAATTATTATTTTTAAATTAGATCGCCACCAAAATTCTCTCTCCTCCACCCGAGAGATAGTTCTGGCCAATGAGCAACGTTTCTGTATCTATCCACACTCCGCGTTCCGTACCATGCGAACCCAACTAACAGGCAGTTGTCGATTCTGTAATAATTATTCTAGTGACTATTCGATGATAAACCTAGAAGGATCACGTTCATTCTTCAGCCAATTTCAAAATAATTTTTGGTGTAGTTTTATTGTATTGTTCCTTCGCAAAATTAATCTCTAAGAATTAAAAGGTGATAGCTGCTGATATATATCCTTGTTGACTCTGCCGAGAGAGATTCGAAGAAAAAAATCATTTTCGCATGCGAAACGCACAATTTGCATACTATAGTTAGGAAAATCCTATTTATGAATCCCCCATTTGAATCGACGGTTACATGTGATTGGTAATTTTAATTATTTAATTCTTTCCCAAATTTACCCGAATATTATGTAAACCCTTGTAAATTGAATCTAATAATTGAAAATCGTTCTCATTTCACTATGGAGATAGCAGAACCTCTTTTTTTAGCTTGATGCATGTAAATAATTATTACCAGTCATCACTGCGGTGTGCACTTTTATCAGTACGCTGTTCTTTCTGTGCTCAGTGTAAATAAATTACCATTAAAAAAATAATAAATAAATAAAAAATAAAAAAAAAAAACATGCAAAGAAGATTGTTGTGAAGTGGTCCTCTTCGAAAATATTTACCTGGAGTAGAATCAAATCTCGGGCTTTAAATTTTGCGTTTTGCACATTGACGTCTTAACGCATCATCTGAGTAAACGCTATCTACAAACCTACGCCTCACTGAGATGACAATTAAATTCATTCGGTTCAATCTTCTCCAATTTGACACAACGACTAAATAATACTCATTCACAACGAATATAATAACTTTGTTAGAAGCTGAACATAAGTGACTAGGTAAAGCTCTAGTTAATTAAACTGCGGACTTCCGGAGTCCACAGTAGATCAGCCCCATCAAATCGCTTGGTTGACTGTTGGATTGATTTTTTTTACGCCCAGTGTTGATGTTTCTTACCCTGTGAATGGCCTCCTTACCCAATTCACTCGTCTTTGAAGAAAATTTTAATGAAAATATCAAACAATTGTCAAACTGTCTCTGAATTCTATTGCGTTTTCGTTACAGAGTTCCATCGAAGATGTGAGCAACTTTGATGAAGAATTCACTTCTGAAATGCCAGCGCTGACGCCACCCAAAGATCCGCGCATCCTGACCGCCGAAGAGCAGGATCTGTTCAAAGACTTTACATACATGGCGGATTGGTGCTGAGAAATGCCGACTTCGACTATCAAAAAATTATCGAAGAATTGCGATTATTTGTATCGGACAATCGATTAATTAGCCAACGGGGAATCCAAAGGCCACTTTAATTTTTAATCACGTTTGTAAATATAGTGCTACCATCAAGTGACCTTTAGACTTGACGTTTAAAACTTTCGTTATTTTCTGATATTTCGTATTATAACAAATTATTTCGTTTTGTTTGTATCAAGTTGTTTGCGTTATTTAGGTGTCGAATTACAAAAATTTTCAAAGGCACAATTGTTCAACTGTAGATAGGTTTGACATGGTTTTGTTCCGTTGTTGTCTTTCCGTTAAGTTTTTGTTGAAACTAGCTGTAAAATTTGCTCGTGGTTCTTTTTCCATCATTCTATTAAGTTTAATTGGATTCGTATCTGTCAAGACTGTTTTTGGGGATCGGAGCTTCCAATAATCTTCAGTGGTTGTTAAACAGTGTCCTAGTATTTGTTCATGGTTGATAGGTCAATCTACACCTTTGTACTGCAGTCGTATCTATAATTACCAGACGCTGTATCATATTTTCTTAAGTAATTATCACCCTAATCTCAATATATTTATACTTGCAATATGTTTTCACATTTTTGTCGATCCAACAATAAAGTCTCGACTGATTTTCTCATGCCTTCGGCTCTACGTTCATCTTCGCCTTATAGTTATGAGTCATATCAGCAGATTGTATAAATATTGAAGTATTTTGTCCGAACGTTGAACTTTTTCTGTCTTCCTCACATGCAATAATCTACAAGCACTGTATAATTAAGCCCCTGATTATTATTAAATCATGTGATTGCATCAATGTTACATCTTTGCATACTTTGTTGTCTTGAAATTCTCAGGGCTATTTAGCCTAGCCGCATCCCTTGCGAATGATTGAAGAAATATCAGTTCAATGTGTTTGAAAGCCCATACAAAAATCTTTTCATCCTAAGTTGAATTTAAACTGAGAAAAAAACGTGATCAAAATCAATTATTAACAGCTTTGCAACTTCTCAGCATCCGAATTTAAGAGAAATCTCAACAATTGCTGTACAAGTTTTCTGCAGGTTCTTTCGCAATATATTTATTAACTGTCTAAAAATAAATTATAACATAATAGAGTAAATATATTTTCCATTTCATCACCGCAATCATCACAAATTGGACTGGAACAGTCAGTAGATTAGCATTAGTTTTATATCACTTTTGACTTGTGTAAGATTGAATCGCAAATTATATTGTGCATATGTCAATGCGTAATGAAATGATTGTATTTTGCGGTGAGAAAGAACCCGTAAAAGTAATGCAGTTATATTAACCCACCTTCTGTTGTGAGCTTCTGATCTCACTTTAGTTCGAGCTAATGATCATCATAGAAGGAAAATTAAACCTATGAGTCTGGCGTCCTGAATTTTTTAACCATTTTATTGTTATTGAAAATATAATGGCTTTATCATTAACTAGGCGGCTTTATCGATTAGGGGGCATATTGTTCAAATTGCTATTGTACGAAAGAGTGGGACAAAAATTATAGCCAATGCCGAAATGGTAGAAAGCAATATTCAGTATCAACAATCAGTATTAAAGCTGAAGGTTATGAAGCAGTGGCTAGCTTGAATCTGAGTAAAAAACACTGCTATCTGTCATCAAAACTGAACGAAAGTTCACTTGTATAGGTCCTAACAGATGTCATCACACAAAGTGATAGCGGCCAAATTGGACTCAAGACACCGTGTAATGCAAACATAATAGTATCTGTGATATTTTACCAGTTTATTGAAAATGTCGACTTTTAGAATTATTTCAGATTATTTTTAACTGATTTCTCTTTGATGATCCCAGTCTGTATTTAAAATACTAAACCATAATTTTTAGAGGACTTGTTAAGTGTAAATGGTGAAGGTGTTGGGTTGGAAAGAAAACTATTAATTGTGATATCAGGTTTATTGCAGCGGAAGTTGGAACTTTTTCGGCGCATGAAGCCAAAGAAATGTTTAATGCCTAGTTAATAGTTTTCTATTCGCCCAACACAACTTCCTATTATAAATTATTGTTAGCGCATAATGACTTGATAGCATCTTGTTGCTCATTACACGTCATAATTTGTTGACTATCGCATATTTTTTTCTTCTTTTTTTGTAAATAAACGCGTGAAGAATAATCGTGAGATAAATGTTTGTAAATATTTTTTTTTTAATAGACCGCTTGTTGTGGCCTTCCTGTCTGGAACTTCCCAACAGTTTGTGTAGTTCAGTGTCCATTTATCAAAACTGTTCCTATTAAAAATCGTGTCTGTACTCCAAATTGCAATTTATTTTCAAGTAGTCAATAAATTTACCAAAAATTAGCAAACAGTTCAAGATCTATTTTCCACATAGTTAGACAAGGGGAGCCACAACTTAATCGATGGGCCATAAATTACTATAAAAATGAGCTATTTAGTGTTTCGTGTGTCGTCTTGTAGAGGCAGTTGTAGTTGTTTTGGTTTTTTTGTAACCGTGGCCAAAGTAATGATAATATTGATATTAACCTCCAAAAATCGTAGCCTTAATTTGTCCTGATGAATCGTGAACCGCATGGAACTGTAACAGTGCCTTGGATCAGAGAAATCATTGCAAATTTGAACAGAGACAACCTCTTTCCACGTTCTAATGAATTAATCTATGTGACACCACCTGCCTTTATATACAATAGACACAGGCCTTGAATTATTTTGAAATTTGTACATCATTTAGACTTATTCATACGTAATTAATGCACTTTGTAATGTCGATCCTGATAACAAAAAATCATACCACCCTAATGGCGTGACATTAGATGAAAAATCATTTATTAATTAAATGTAAACATATGAATATATATCTTGTATCAAAGCAATGGTGTTAGAGGCAAATAAATTGATTTTTCGTGACATCATTTGATGGTTGTTCTATTAGCCTTGTAATTTGAACTCTCACATTAGCTATAGTATTTCTACTTGAAGTTCCAGCTCGAAGGGAAACTCCGTTAAAGAACTTGTTTTTTAGTGATATTTTTTTTTTGCGAAGAAGGGTAAATAAATTAGCTGTGTTGAGAAATGAATTTATTTTTTCAGAATACAGGTTTCTCTTACTTGAATAATCAGTCTTTAAAAACGATGACAATGAGTAACGCTCTAATTACAAAAAACAAAATAACCGCAGCTCAGCTTGAGTAACCTTCTTTTTTTTATTCAGTTAAGCAATAACAACTTGAGTCATTTCCATTGAATTATCTGGTCGTTTGAATCGGTGACGGTTATCCAAACGATTTACATAAATAAATTTCCATCGAAACTTCTAGTGGGAGGAGTTATAAAAGAAGAACATGTCGACTCTATTCTGTTGGTTGTCCGACAAGTATTTTTAGCCCCTTTGGTATCATCAGGGCTCAGCATCAAGTCCTATTGCCGTAGATACCTAACTTATTCAAAGCATGAAGTCCTTGGCAGACTATTTAAAACAAGTAGCCACACTTTTCTACTCCTTCGCCTGCCTATACTGTAAATGAAAAATTTAACGCAGGATTCTCTCTGGAAGTTTGAAGTTGTTGGGGGGAGAACATTTTTATCAAACCTGATAAGGCATTCTAACGAGTAGGAATGTATTTCATACTTAATAGCTTGACTCGTCTGAATAAAAATCAAATCTATCGCAATACATCCGTAGCTTAGGTACCACCTATTATTTTCAGGTTCTAGTTTTGTCATTTCAGATGGATCACGCATAACTTGAGTAACAGGATTGGAGATCAGTGCGATTTGGAGTACCTACCGAACTTGTATTGGTCATGGAGGTAACGGCGTTGGATCAATCAACTTGTTCATACGTAAGATTTTCCTTTGTTGCATTTGTATAAACGTCGAATTTTCTTAATGTCATTGGGCGAAAAACCGCTCCGCTGACCCATCTTCACACCAGGTCTCTGTAAAGTGTAGAATACGGGGAATTAATGTATCTGTCAAGCACTTGATGTTTTATCCAGGGAAGGAACTTGGTATCTGCAACAACTAGGCATAATAGTCTATAGAACTTGGTCAAGTAGATCTACCAAGCAGTAATCATCATTTGAGAGAAAGGAACTGACTTTCCAACCTGTACACTAACATCAACATTAAACAGGGTTACCTTTGCAACTATTGTAGGCATTTGATTGTTGGAGAACGCATACTCAGAATAGTGCATCACACTTCCATAATCGTAGCCAATCCCTAGACCGTCCGATGATTCGCGACTCGCCTTCTCAAAATTGTACGCTAAACCTGTAAAGAAAAAATATTTTTTGTTGATTATTTTTTATCAGTTATTATTTATTTATTTTTATTTTTTGGTCTTTATTTTTATTGTCCAAGGATCTTACGATTTTTCCCCATAACAACACTGTGACACATAACCATAATACCACACTTCAGCAATAATAAACAGTATTATACACAAAGCTATTAAATTTAATTTAACTCACAGAACTACAAGACTGTAACACATAAAAATATTTGTATCGCTTAAAATCAGCCCAATATATTATTATGTTGATATTGCCCTATAGACACAAGTTAATAAAAAAAACCTTGTTGACTATGCATCTCCTCCCCATTGATGTCAGCATAAACCTAAACAATTTATGTCCAGGGGGTGTGAGGGGGAGAAAAACAAGGCGGCTCATTCCCCGATTATTATTTGCTGTCTGAGCACTTGGGGCGGTGGACCCTACAGCTCCACGTTGCCCTGAAGGTTGCCCAAATGGGCGAAAGTGCACGGCCAGCAAATAAAGATTCCAAGAATGAGTCGCCCAGTTTTTTCCCCTCATCTGGACCTCAAAAAAATGCAACGACAAGGAAAATAAATAATTTATGGGATTCAATAACGGTGGTTAGCCTTTGAGTTAGCTATTCAGGCCACGCCAACAAGCAGTGTAAGCTTTTGCAAGCAACATTGCTTGTTGGAATTGCATGTACAGCTAACTCCAGCTCAATTTGTTGCTGAAATCCAGCATAAGAGATTTAGAGGAGATAGTGCACAAAACCAGTCTATTGAAATTGATCCCTCCCCGATTTATCTCAACCTTTCTGACCTCAAGACAGGGCAGTTGCACACAAAGTGTAAGATTGGGCCCCATTCAGCATAGTTGTAGATGGGGCACTCGTCTGCCGCTTTGAATCGATTACTGGTTCTTATAGCTCTGAAAATCGCAAAACAGGCGCTTCCCAGTCTCTTCAGGCTGAACAGCTGCTTAAAATACAGTGGGGCTCATGGGTGTAGGCCAACAGGAGCTTCAGCCTCATCCGTCAGTATCTTGAAGTATACATGGGCTGTAGACCCAAAAATACATCTTGGTCTGAAAATGGCTCAATTCTTTAGCCAAATCGCTACCTCAATGTAAAGACAACTTTTGGAGGTTTTGAAGCGGAGAATAGTTGATGTGGAAATAAAGAAAACTAAAAATCACTAAAGAAAAATTACAATAGTTGCTTCAGATTTTCCCCCTATAGTTGCCAATCTGTTTTTCGGTGGGAACGTTCACGAATGTTAGGATCACAAATGTCTTCTTAAATAATTATTGAATTGAAGGAATAATAAACCACTGAGCAATCATATGCAGCGTTTATTCATTGGCTTTAGCTGAAGATTCAGCCTGCTTACCTGGCTGTATGTTCTGATATCGAATGGAAACGTAGTCATCGCGTTCCCATCGGTTCTGCTCATGGAGGAATCCTAGAGCGTGCATGAGTTCGTGTACGACAGTGCCTTTGGTCGTCACACAGCCCGATCTCTGAAGGTTGAGCTGTTGGGCGCCGCCGTTTTTTCCAACAGAACTCCAGCAGCCTGAACTATCACTCGTTATCATCAGGTAATCCGGCTCAGAAGACCGGCGAACGAAACGGATGCAAGTTTCTTTCGCGAAGTCAGCAAAAGCCTGCTGGATCAGTGATTTCTCTTCGTAAGCTGGAGATCAAAATGCAAGAAATTATTTTTCCTTTCTTTTTTTTTCATTTTATCCTCGAATTTTCTCCTTGTCCCTGCCTTCCAAGATGATGAGTCATCATGAACTTTTAATAATTAAGAGAAATTTTCGGTAAATTGTCGGCGCTATCAGCAAAATTGTTTTGAAGCCGGACTAATTGAATTATGGAGACAAGTCGCCTGATTTGTCTCTACTTTACCCTGCGCCAAGCAAAAAAATCGGAAAAAAAATTTATTTCTTCAAAAATGTTTTGTTTTAAAAATTAATAAATAAAATAAACAATTAAAAATAATATTATTTTAATTGGTGCGTAAAAATATTTTATTTTCAATATTTTCATTTTTATATTCATTTTTAAACTTTTTTTCAAGTTAATTGTATTTTTTGTTTTTAAGGATTATTTTCAATTTTATTTTAATGATAAAATACCTTAATATATTTATGTAACATTGTCAATTCGTAAGTATTATTATTAATATTTTTTATTATTTTTTCATATATTTTTTGTTTATTTTAATTGGTACTTTTCTAATAGTCAGATCTAGGACGACAAAAATTATGAACAGGAAACTAATTCAAAGCAATGGGGCTCATGAAAATAGTCATAGCTTAGTCATAGGCTAAATTCGAATAAATAGATAAATTAACGAACAAATAAATAATAATTTGAAAATCAGCAGTCGATATACAATATATTAAAATAGGTAAGCGGTACTTGGATGTTGGTAGGGTAAGTATAAAAAGTAACAACGATTTTATAAAGAGACCTTCAACAAGGGAACCTTAGAGGGAATTCTTGGGCTGTGGGAAGGAGAAAATTGAGGATAGTTAAATGTACTATGTGTGGTTTCCTATTTTTCTACTTTACTCACTAAAGGATCCGGTGATAACGTAAGGAACGATGCCTCGTTTCCAACGTCTGGCAGTGCGGAGGCTGTTCCTTGACATTGGCAACGAATGTCGGCTGCTGGGAAATAGAATATCGCCTTCCGGGTAGTCACCCAGTTCCTCCGGATTAACGCCCGACCGTTCGTCCCAATTCGATAGTTTCAGCCCTGCGCCATTGAAAATCACACCGAAGACACTAATTGTACAATTGGTTTAGCAATAAAAGAGAAATACCGACTTATTTTATAATTAGCCCGATTTCTTAATCAGGCATCATCAACTGTCAAGAATTCGGAACGAATGTCAAGGAAGCGTTGAGGGTTGCCGACCGCTGAAGAAATGTTCCATTGTTCTTTAGCTGGGGTACCTACCAGATACCTACCTACTACAATTTCGAAGAATGAATGACGCGTGGGCGATGATTAGTGTAATCGTGATCATCCTCTGATTCTCTTCCTTCTCTCGAGTTTCGTCATCGCGGACCGATTGATACGATTATTGAAGCGCGGCTCACTTTGTACTCTTGGCTGAATTTTTTTTATAGTTAATATCGTCCAAAAAATAACAACTTCATATTTAATACGAAATTATGTTAACCTGAATAGTAGTTGGGATGAATAAATTTATAATAAAGTTGGAAAGTTTTAGTTTTTAGTCTTACCTGTTTGAAAATATGGAAGTTATTCATATTCCCCCTCTCAAACCCCTTAAAAAAATACCCTTAAAATTTAAGTACCAATTGGTCACAAGTTGCGAGTCAAAAAATTATTCCACCTAGTTTTCTCAGTAATGGGTGGACGGCGTGCGACGTAGTAAAAACATTATACCTACCATGAAGTTTATACTGTAACTAAATATTATTTTATGATAAAAAAAATTCCCTGTCAATTATTACTTGTTTCACTAGTTATACTTTTTGTTATTTCGCTTTATCTAATTTTTACAGGATAATTTGCTAAATTTTGTGATTTCCTCGTCAACCAGTTACTTGTTGATAACGCTGCAAATGATTGTAAGTACAGTGGTTAATTATTTCTTCGCTTCAATAATGATTCAAGAAGATTATCAATTTGTGATAGTAATTATTCCGAACATTTGTAAACGTTCCCACCAAACAACAGATTGGGAACTATATGGGAAAACTCCGTAGCAACTATTGTAATTTTAATCAATTTATTTTTTCTTAACTTTCAAATTGAAAACTAAATTTTTTGCCAAACGGTACAGCTAAATAGAGTGTTTGACGAGCATTCCAACGAGTATAGAACGATGTTTGGTGCTCCAAGAACTACTAAGTTAAACCTTCATGCCCAGTTTGTGAAAATCTCTCAAATTTACACAAAAGCTGCGTTCACTCGAGAACTAATAAAGATATCCCTTCAGTTCAGCGTCCAAAAATCTATAGAAATTGACAACTAAACACATCTTTTTTGAAAACGTTGAAAATACGAATTTTCTCACCCTCAAAACTCCCCAAATACACCCTTACAACTGAGGTAGCGATTTAGTTAAATAATTAAGCCGTTGTCAGGCCAAGATTGATTTATGGTGGAAATTTCAAGAATTTAGCTATTATAATTTTGTCAGAAAAGTATAGACGGGGTACGGACAGAATTTTAGTTTACTATTACTCAGAGGCGAGAAAGAGCTATCGAAATCCTACAATTTGGCGTATTTAATTATATTTTTATGTTATGTCCCCGCGGAGCTATTCGCGATCAAAGAAAAGTCAAAACACGTTTTTTGACATAAAGTGGAATATATCTTGAGTGCTATCATATACGCTAGCCGCATTTTCTTATTTTTAATAGATTCTACATTAAATTTCCTTCATTTTCTTCCACAGCACCTAATCAATTCCATTTCGGGAACGTGACGACAAAAAATCCCTAAGTTGAAACTTCAAAACTATGAAAATCGAAAAAAATTCAAAAAACATTCATAATCGTTCGATGTTGATTGTTTTCACTTTGAATTCGAATTCGACGTCTAATTTCCTGTAGGAATCATTAATTAATCAAATTTGAACAGTACTGTATTTGCAACGGATTTTCAAAATTGAAAAACATAGTACTAAAACTGGAAAAAACTAATGTTGGTCGTCAAATTTCCGCCGTTTTGACGTCATATTCGGATTCAGCGTAACATTTCCTATAAGAATAGCTTTCAAAATCGCTTTAAAACAAAGATTTAGTATTTCACCCCTACCGATGCCAGCGGAGCTCGAAAATACGGCCGGTGAAGAAGTCGATTTACGGAAAATAATTTCTCTGGCTCTGTTTAAATTTTTTTCGTCAAATTTTTTGCTATGTACGTTTGTAAGGCATTCAAATGAAGACTCCTGCATAATAAAACAATTGATTCACATTAATTTTGACCCCGAAAATCACCGTTAAAGTCCAATTTTCGAGCTTTTAAAAACCGATTTTTTTGGACCACTTGCAGATTTTTCCGAGAAATAAAAAAAATCCCAGAAATACATCTTGGTAAGACGCAACTTTCCTAAAAATTTCAGATTTTTATCTGTATTGAGAGACGAGTAAAAAATCGTTGAATGATCGGTTGAAACAAATCGCAGGGGCACCCCTTGGATTTTTCGCGAAAAATTTTTTCAAATGGATTTGGCTCAAATTCGGCATAATGATAGTTGATGATGCGTATATCAATAATATATGCTTCATTCTTTGTTTCTTTCGCACTAAATAGATGAAAAGAACGTTTAAAGTTGAAAAATGTCATGTTTTCGTGTATAGTCTACTAATATTGTTGAATAACGCAAAAACGGTTGAAAAATGGATAGGTACATTACATTAGGAAAATGTGGACAGTTAAATTACCTATCTTTTGGTATATTCAAACATCTGAATTAACGACTTTTGGTTTGAGTTACCCACTGTGCAAGTTACAAATCTTGGAAAACTTAAAGTTGTTGCATCTAATTCTGCTAAAACTTTGCTCCAGTTGAAAAACCCAATACTTTATGATACAAAGTACATGACAACACCTCTACCAACATACCAAATTATAGAAACTACTACTACTTACTATAAAAACTTATTTAGATTCCCACTCTCCATAAACAAATAATAATCTACTACCTACCTACTATACATATACGAGTATATACTATATATTAAGAGTGATAAGGACACTACCCCCGAGTGATTTATGTAAGGCCCAAAAGGAGGGGCGCAGGGGTCGTGTACAGTTGTCGATTTTTTGAGGTTTTAAGAAATTCGGCATGAGGGTATAACTCAATAGATCTTGGAGCTATAAAATCTTTCTATACTCGTTGGAATGCTCGTCAGAAACTGTTTGAATTGAGCCATTGACAGACCATGATTGTTTTTTGGCGAAAGAAACTTAAACCAAAAATTGGTCTTTTTTATTCTCATCAATTTGTAGAGTCGTATTATTTCTCATTCCTATCCGTTCCAAATAGATTGAAAATGCGCGAAAAAAATTGCCGTTTCCGTGTTCTATTATTTTTTTTTAAACTTACTTATTCAACAAACAATTAAATCGAAAAAGTTATGTTATCCTCAGATGGAAAAAAAATATATATACCTAGCACTGAAAATATCAAAATTCTATTTGAACCTTACCTGAAAACGGACTGGGGACTTGAAACAGGCTGTCGCCGAAACTTAGCACTAAATCTTGAATAGCATCATTGAGTTCCTGTTCGTTGTTTTGACCGTTAATTGGGGCCACCGCATAAAGTGTAAACAAAAACCACACGAAGTTCATTATTAATGTAGCTCGTGAACCCCAGAAAGTCGGAGCTTATCTACGGATGGCTTCAACTGTACACGACCCCTGCGTCGACCATTTACGCGAACTGTATAGGCCGAACTCAGGGTCAACTTCGGTTCTTATACAGGCCCGAATGTACTCCTCTCTATCTCGGCTATACCTTCTTTCTTTTCTTTCGTTTTATCATAGAGTCAACATGAACGCGCTTCGCGACACCTTCCACTTCACCTCGAACTTCGCTGACGAATCCGAATTGCAGGAACACACCTTACTAATGTATGGGTACTCGGTCACCTGGATATCTGGCAAGGCACCTCCAATGCCGACAGTCGAATAACGTTAATCTCAAATACAAACTTCCTTAAAGAATTTTAGTCGCGTTTTTATTATCTGTTTGCCAATACCTGCGACGGCTTCCTTTAGATTCGGCTAGCTTAGATCGTGGATAGTTTGCAAGAACGCGGAACTAATTATTTCGAGTGATGTTTACTCGCGATTATGCAAAAATGACAACCAGATTTTTTTTAATACTAAATTTAGAACAAAAACCAACAGGAGTTTCGGTTCATCGTGCATCTGCACTACTATAATCAACCTACCTTGGCTATAAATTAACATTACAGACTCATCATTATTCGCTTGCTCAAACATAAGAAATTTTTGTTATCAGAAAAATGAAATTATCAGGATTTAATGGCAGGATTTTCTGCGGGAAAAATATCCTGGCATGCCCACGACAAATAAAATGTGCTCATTAAGTCCACTGCATCCAAAAACGGCCGCCATTCTCCTATCAGTTACACTCCACACAAAGCTCATAATATTTTGGTTTATTATTATAATAAACCATTGTAATCGCCCAAGAAAAAAAATTTTCTAACCCCGTTCGGGCATAGGGACGTGGAGCCATAGGGTCCACAGCCCTTATGTGGCTATGCGACTCTATGGCTCCACGTCGCCTATATGATGCTGAACGGGCGAAAGTACTCGGCCAGAAAATAAACAATCCGAGAGTGAGTCGCCTGGTTTCTTTCCCCCTTACAATCCCTGGACATCGAAAAGTGCGACGACAAGAAAGATAAAAACACTGCAAATGATTGTACAGTGGTTTATTATTCCTTCGCGTCAATAATGATTTAAGAAGACTATCCATTTCTGATATAATTATTCCGACCATGTGTGAACGTTCCAACCGAAAAACAGATTGGTAACTATAAGGAAAAAACTCCGTAGCGACTATTGTAATTTTAATCATTTTTATTTTTCTTAATTTAATAATTAAAAGCTAAATTTTTTGCTTTACCCTACAGCTGGAGAGGGTGTTTGACGACCATTCCAATGAGCATAGAACGATTTTTATAGCTCCAAGAACTCTCAAGTTATACCCTCATGTCAAATTTCTGACAATCTCCCAAATTCGGCACAAAAGCTGCGATAACTCGAGAACCTATTATGCTATCGACCCCGCGAGGGTCTCATTCGATTCAGCGTCCAAAAATCTATAAAATTTGATACCAAATACACATTTTCCTGAAAAACCCTGGAAAATAGTTGTAGTCTACGAACAACGTATTGGCCTTTTTACTAGTTTCTTGGTTTTATAATTGGTTATACCTATTTCCGATTCAAACTCGAAAATACTGTGTGATCTATGCACATCTCTGTTTTTTTATATATTTATTATAGAGAATCGGCAAGTTTCGAAATTCATTATACACAGGATAGCATCCCAAAATGGGTCATTGATACTTAGTGGTAAGACAGGACTGCAACAAAATATATTGTAAAAATGTATTCATTTGCCAATAAGTCATTTGCAAGTAAGTCATAACTTTAATATTAGCAGTTAGCAGCCAGCCAATACAATAAGTAGTATATATCCGTAATTATTATGATAACCCTCGTCTGTGTCACTCCTTATCAAACAGTATCGTTACGAAATGTTTGTTCCTCAAAAGGTCAGGGACCTCGATACATAGTAAAGTTTCAAGCGTATGATAACAACGTTATACACGATAAAATGTAAATGCCGAATAATATCAATGCTAACTCATTTTAATAATTAATAGTTTAGTACTAATGGTGCTCACTTGTAGGGAAAAGAACTTCCTATGAAGTTCCATCTAGAGAAAAAAAAAATGAATGAATCTTACGACAATTTATTATAATAAAATTGTCTCCAAAACCTACGGGTTCAGCGATTGATATCTCAATAGCACTGAGTGTAATAAAAAAGCAGGAAAAAGCTAATTATGCACATTCTCTGAAATTTCCATTGAGTTTCATTCATTTTTCGCGGAGATGCAACGATTTATGTAAATTGTTGACCACTGACACAAGATACAAGGACAGAAGGATATTTGATCTGAAAGTGTTTCTGAGTATAGCTCTATGAAAATTTCTTCCAAATTCACCTCCGTTCCAAATTCGACTTTTCAAACGATTGCAATAGGTACATAATTCCGTTTACTACGTAAACGTGTAAGTAAAAAACAAATACGCATACGCAATTGTTCTTAGTCGGTTAAAAGCTAAGTATATCTTCTTTTTTTTTGGGCCGTTGGTGAATAATAATTTGAGATTTCACAAAACCTTAACTTGATACCTACTTGCTGAAGATAAAAAATTAATTAATGGTGAATTGAGAAGTTGTCATTTTTCAATCGCTTAAATATAACATATAAACGCTGCAAATAATTTTACCGTGTTTTATTATTCCTTCGCTTCAATAATGATTCAAGAATATTATAATTATCCGAACATTTGTGAACGTTACCGAAAAACAGATTGGTAACTAGGTACAGGGGAAAACTCCGTAGCAACTGTTGCAATTTCAATCATTTTTATTTTCCTTATTTTCAAATTGAACGCTAAATTTTTTGCCTTACGATATATTAAGATATATTTCTAACGGGTATAGAACGATTTTTATAGCTCCAAAAACGTTCGAATTATAAAAAAAAAATTCTATAAAACCTAAATTCGGCACAAAAGCTGCAATAACTTGAGAACAATAAAGCTATTGACCCCGCGATGGTCTTATTCGATTAAACGTCCAAAAATCTACAGAAATTGATTCGAAATTACACCTTTTTCTGACGTTAGAAAATACGAATTTTCTTCCCTTTCAAAACCCCCAATATGACCCTTAAAATTGAGGTGGCGATTTGGTTGAAGAATTGAGCCGCTGTGAGGCCCAAATTGATTTTTGGTGAAAATTTCAAAAATTTAGCTTTTATAGTTTCGTCAGAAACGTGTTGACAGCGGACTGCCAGATTTTTTTTTTATGGACATCATGTATTCGCATTCTACATGCCTAAAACGTCAAACATCAAATTTTGAAGGGGTTAGAATTTTTTTCTTGGGCAATTACTTGGGCATCATTGAATAGTAAATCAAGATAATGTGAAAAATTCTTCGATCTATGTGTTGTCAGTTTTTAATTATTTTTTGGCTATTCGAACAAAGTTGAACCGTTTCTGAGTTTACCTCGAATAGCTTTCTGTTCATGGCTGAGCAAAAGTCAATTTCCATCTAATTTTATTGTTAGGTAAACATTCTTTATGGCGGAAATATCTCATTGCTATTAGATGGGAGGTGTGGGGGTAAACACGCGATAATTTAAACACTTGTTTATGTAAATTCCTTGATCTATTGGGATTAACTCTGCACATGGGAACAAGGAAAAACTGCGCGTTTGCATAAAGGCGACGAAACATTAGGAATGAAATCCGAGTCGCCAACTTGCCTTGACAAATAATGAATAAATAAGCCCTGGGTTTCTCTTGAAATGAAACTGATTCATCATTTCGAGCTGGATGCGTCCTTAGAACATGGATGAAACACCTCGAGTCCTCCGAAGTTCATAGTTTCCGAACGAACCGCTTCCTGATTCTTTCGTTTAGCTCGAAGAGACAAAATTGGTCTCACTTCCTGTCAAGAGTAATGGTTTCGATTACCTCAGATGCAAAATTGGCTCAGCTACCAGCTCAAGGCCAAAGCACCAAGGTAGGTAGAAGCTCAACGGTTTTATAGAACCGCTGCTCAGCATAGTTTCTCAGTTCCAGAACAAAAATGGCGTTATTATTGATATTTTTCAGTCTGCAACAAGATAAATTTGAAGAACACTTCTCTCCCAGCTACAGCGAAAGAATAGATGGAAAATAAGATATAACGCTGCAAATGTATGTACAGTGGTTTATTATTCCTTTGCTTCATTAATGATTTAAGACCACCCATTTGTGATAGTAATTATTCAGAACATTTGTGAGGGTCTCCACCTGACAACAGGAACTGCCAACTGCAAGGGAAAACTCTATAGCAACAATCGTAATTTTTATAATTTTGGTTTATTATTCAATAATAAACCATTGTAATCGCCCAAGAAAAAAAATTTTATAACCCCCCCTCAAAATTTGATGTTTTACGTTTCAAGGCATGTAGAATCCGAATATCCAATAAAAAAAATTCTGTCTGTCCGCCGTACGCCGTACGCCGTACGCCGTACGCCGTACGCCGTACGCCGTCAACACTTTTCCGGCCAAACCATAATAGCTAAATTTTTGAAATTTTCACCAAAAATCAATCTTGGTCCTACGACGGCCCAATTCTTGAACCAACTTGCTAGCTCAATTCTAAGGGTACTTTTGGGGGGTTTTGAGGGGGAGAAAATTCATATTTTCCAAGGTTTTTCAGAAAAAGGTGTACGTGGTATCAAATTATATAGATTTTTGGACGCTGAATCGAATGAGACCATCGCGAGGTCGATAGCTTCATTGGTTCTCGAGTTATCGCAGCTTTTGTGCCGAATTTGGGAGATTTTCAGAAATTTGACATGAGGGTATAACTCGAGAGTTCTTGGAGCTATAAAAATCGTTCTATACTCATTGGAATGGTCGTCAAACACTCTCTCCAGCTGTACCGTTTGGCAAAAAATTTTGTTTTTAATTTGGAAATTAAGAAAAATAAAATAGATTAAAATTACAATAGTTGCTACGGAATTTTCCCCGATAGTTACCAATCTGTTTTTCGGTTGAAATGTTCACACATGTTCTGAATAATGACTATCTGAAATGTATGGTCTTCTGAAATTTTATTTGAAGCGAAGGAATAATAAACCACTGTACAATCATTTGCAGCGTTTTTTTCGTAATTATCTAATTAAAAGTTCGCTTAACGATATAGCTTCGTAGGTTGTTTGACCAGCATTCCAACAAGTGAAGAACGTTTTTTATAGCCTCACAATTGATTGAGTTATAATATCTTGACAAATTTCACGAAATCTCGATTATGCCACCAAAAGCTGTGTAAACTCCATCAAAGCTGTCGACTCCGTTAGGGTTTCATTCGATTCATTGTCCAAAAATCTATAGAAATCGATACAAAACACACCTTTGGTCAAAAGACCTTCGAAAATACTAATTATTCACCTCCTCACAACCCCAAAAATACCCTTAAAATTGAGGTAGCGATTGGGCTAGAGAAATGAGCCATTCAGGCCGAGAATGATTTTAGGCGAAAATTCAAATTATGTAGCGTTCATAGTTCCGTCAGAAAAGTGTTGAGGGGGTACATGCAGAATTATTTTGGTTTATTTTCAATAATATACCGTTGTAATCTCTCGAAAAATTATTCAATACCCCCTCCCATTAAAATTTTGTCGTTTCAAGGGACGTAAAATACGAATATCGAATTAAAACATTTCTGTCCGTCCGCTGTCAACACTTTCCTGACATAACTATAAGTCACGTAATTTACATTTTCACCAATAATCTTGGCCTGACAATTGCTCAATTCTTTAGCCAAATCACTCCCCTGACATATATTTTTTACGGGTATTTTCGGGTGATTCCTTAGAGGGCATTAATATTTTCGAAGGTATTTTGGACAGAGATGTGTATCTTATCTTGGGAAATTTTAAAATTTGAGAAATTTCGACACAATAAATATTGGTGGAATATTCAAGATTTCGAAAATTTGTCAGCATTGTATAACTCAATAATTTGCGAAGCTATAAAAAACGTTTTTTGCTCGTTGGGATGCTGGTCATTCTATGAAACTATATCGTTAGGCGAATAATTCAACTTTTAATTTGATAGTTGAGAAAAATAAAGAATTTTAATATTACGATAGTTGCTATGGAGTTTTCCCTTATAGTTAGTAGTTCCTATTGTTAGGTGGAAATGTTCACTAATGTTCGTAATAATTACTATTACAAATAGATGATATTTTGATATCATTATTGAAGCAAATAAATAATAAACCACTGTACAATCATTGGATATTTGGATTCTACATGCCTTGAAACATCAAACTTTGATAGGGGTTAGAAAATTATATTTCTCGACTGATTAGAATGTTTTATTATTAAAATCAAATGGGGAGAAGTTTGTCCATTTAACCCTTACTTCACTTGAAAGCTATTATTTTAAATTAAGTACGAAATAAAAATTAGGTATTAAAAATCGCTAAATTTATATTTTCTGTCTTCCTGAATAGTACGAGCAGTGATAAATTTCTACGAAAGTTTTGGATTACTTTCCAACCGTTGAGTGGAATTGAGGTTGAATTTAATTTCCAACGATTTGCAGAAGAAAACCAAGGGAACATAATGACAAGAATGACAAAGTAGTAATATTATTATTTTTTAGCTAAAAAAATATTTCCGCTTTAAGAACGAAAAGGCACAGATGGTTTGATGGGCGAAGCAACCGATCAGAAATAAGATGTAGGAAAAAGTTGGTAATTAAGATGTCAATAAATGTTAATATATAATTACAAATACATGCTGACGTCGTACGACGAACTTATTTCCTCTAGCGCTTCAAGTGTCTCGGTCAATTCCGTCATTTCCAAATCACTCGAGATAAAACCAGGCAGTTTGTGATAATTGTGGTCGCGCAATTTGGCGACCAGGGTGTCAAAAAGTGTCCGCATTTCCCTGGAGTTGCAGAGGCCAGACAAAGCACTCACTTCTCGCAGCCTACCGTAGTATAATGCAGAATTACCGAGATCGTGTGCACTGTTTATGATGTCAGGAAACGTCCGCGGAATACGAACGTTCAACGGAGAGACGAACAAGGCCGGCGAAGTAGGAAACTGCTCGTGAGGGAAGCCCCTCAGCGTAACCAATTGGGTGTCCAGATTTTTTCGAAGCTCTACAAACGGGCAAAGGCTGGAGTACTTGTGACGTTGGAGCAATTCCAAAACGTCGTAATCAATTTTGCGGTCTGGGAATGGAAATACGATTCCACCTCCTACAAATTTCCTGCCGGGCAAATTCAACAATGCGACAGCATTCGACATTTTTACATCGGGCAATCGTCTTAACCTGTAGGGTGAACTGATCAAATCGAGACAAGCTGCCATAACACTGGAACTGTGATAGGCTGAAGTTTTATCGAATGATAAATTTTGAAAATCGCTCAAAGTGTTTTTACTTGTCCAAAGGTCCGCTTGAGTACTGAAAGGCGCCACTAGATCGCACAAGTCTCCCGCTTTGGCGAAATTCAACGCAGTATTAACTAAACTAGTGAATAGTTGCTTCCTGCCTTCTATCGCGTTGATTTCGGCCTGGTCGAAATTGAAAATAGGAAAAGCGAGAATAGACTTTTTGCCGCATTCGTCACGCAGATGCTCCATACATCCGTTGCTCATTCCTGCGTACATGTTTTCACATTCGGTTAACAAGTGGAATCCTTGCAGGAGGTCGCAGGCTTCCAACTGGAACCTTAGGTTGTCTTCAAATTCGTCAGCGAACGCAGGAGACTTCCACAGATCGTGCCCAACAGCTGCTGATGTTTTGTTCAACTCTAGACCAGATACTAAAGAATTAGGAATGGTAGTCAACGATCGCGGATGTAAATCCAGGGTGAGAAGTTCAGACCATGAGTTTGGGTTGAGGTTGTACTGCGTTTTCAATAGCAAATCCACGTCCATCGCGTCATCTTTATCTTTAGCAGCGCTTTGCTTCTCCAGATCTTCGTAATATTCGTTTTTTGGCGGAGCCTGCTCCGCTCTTAGAACTTCGACGTTGTCTGTGTGAATTTCTCGCTGTACCTCTTCCAGCTGAGGTGGCTTTACGAAATGTTTTCCGCATTTTGACAAACCGAGCAACGACTGCTCGAAATCGACGACAACTAAGCGCGGTGTATAAGTAAAGGCGCCAGACTCGGAGGTACTTTCGCGGAACAATACATCGTGATAAATATCACTGGGAAAATCAGGATTGAAACTGAACCCGGCATTTTGCAGATTGAAAAAATGAGAACCAACGTAGTTGGGCAAATTGCCGAATTGGACTGTGATAATTTCCTTGCCGTCAGTTGACATATTTATAGGAACGAACTACACCCAAAGATGTTCAGCTTTTCATACGTGTATGACGACGATTTTTGTAATTTCTGTGAGACGATAGAGGAAAGAAATTATCGCTGCATGGAGACAGAATAAATAAATATAACGAGGATACAGAATGATGATTCAGGGGCAGATTTGTTTACTAAATAAATGATAACAGATAACACCTAGGATCAACGATAACAAAGCTGAGATACGACGCAGAAGAGATGGATTTTAAAAGAATGGAAGTTTGAACCATCAACATAGGAGCGCTGCTTCCATGTAAATGCAGTGTTGCCAAGTACATTTCTGGAAGTCATCTGAAAATCCCCAGCAATCATCAAACCCTGAGGAACTAAAAAAAAAAACTTCAACAAAAAGTAAATATAAAAACTAAAATTTGACCCATATTTGGACTACATAAGAAATTCAAACTAAACTGGCTCTTATAAAAAAAAAGCAGGCGTGTTGAAATCAAGAACTTGATTTATAATTTATTGGCTCAACCCTCAGAGTAGGTCTCACAATCAAAAATTCTACTGTGAGGTTTTGGATCTTGGTTGAAGTTTCTCCGCTCTTAATTTGTCCTAGATACTCCTGTCGTATAAATAAAATCCCCTGAATATTTCTTTCAAGTAAATGTTGCCATTTATTTATTTTTTACTAGTATTTCTTTCTATCTTCATGGCCCAAAAATGTCCAACTTTTTGGACTCGAAAAAGCAGTGGTTTCTCATTCCTCCATGGCAACGGCCATACCTACATGGGAAAAAATAAACTATATATCTTGAAATAGGAGGGGATTACAATTGATTCATTCATAAGATGGCGGTTACCTACTGAAAAACTTTCCATGTCATGGGAGACAAGTAGAACGAATGGTAATGCTGTACTATAAATACGATTTATTGATAATTGATTTATAGATAAACAATATTGAATAATTTGCTTGATCTAATACGTACGTTGAATTGCACTGAACTCGAGTAATTAAAATGTACTCATTCCCTGCTGGTAGAAAATTCACAAATATGAATACATTTCTTTTATGTCCGTGGATTGTGAGGGGAAGAGAAACTAGGCGACTCATTCTCCCATTGTTTATTCTCTGGCCGAGTACTTTCGCCCGTTCGGGCATCATCAGGAGTGACTTGGCTGTGGACCCTATGGCTCCACGTCGCTCGTGATGCCCGAACGGGCGAAAGTACTTGGTCAGAGAATAAACAATTGCAGATTGAGTAGCCTTTGTTTCTCTCCCCCTCACAATCCAAGGACATAAAAAAATGCGACGTCAAGAAAGAGAAGCATTTCTTTTATGTATTTCGTAGTTTAAAGTTTAAGTTCCATTATGGCCTACTAAATCACTTTTCAAGTAATGGTCGAATTTCAATTAATATTGACAACGCCTTATAAATAAAATAGAAAAGGAAATCTACATAATTATTTAAATAAACATAGAAGACATAGAAACTCCAACGATAAGGGAAAGGTGTGGTACAAGACGAGTAGAGACACTGTCTCTGGTGCTCGGTAGCTTAGTACCACGGTCGCCGCGAGCGCTAGTGAGCTCGCAACACCGGCCGAGTTCCAGACGCTGCTTCCTTGCTCTCGCTCAGTGTTGCTCGCTACAAGAGCTCCTCGTCACTCTGAGCGTCATCATAAGTTCCCAGTCGGCTATTAGAGAGCAGCAGCTGTTGTTGTGGTCTGTGCTCTCTCATTTCGTGCGAAGATAATCGGGTTCATCTTCCCCAACCGAGTCTACGTAGTTCCCCGTCCCCCCTCCCTGGTCTCAATCTTGTAGTTGTGTTCCCTTCGCGTTCGCTAGCATAGCTTTCATCCTTCGCGAGTGAATATGTTTTTACAACATTGAATCGATGACTTTATTGTTTCCATTTTAGCGTCATTAATGTTTTCTCAACATGAAATTCCGCTGAAGGGCCATTACATCGGTTTGATCGGTTCACACCATCAAACTAAGGTACGTCATTTTCGCTTCAGTTCGGTCGCCTCACACATTTGGAACCTATTTCCCTAGTTTCTGTTATGCGAGACCTACTTTTGCTGACGCTTGGTCGTATTAGTTACCCGTGAAACGTCTTATTTTTCGAAGAGTAATCTCATTTTATCGTTGATCATAGTGATGACGAGCTCGGATAAAAATTATTCTTCATGTTAGCCTACGCCTCAACTGGTGGTTAAAGTTTCGTCATCGCCTTACCGTATAACGAGCCTTGTATTGAAAATCGAGGTAGAGCATTAATTTTTTTTATTGCCGTTTACCGCGATTTTATTGAGTAACTGCGGAAACCGAGATGTTCTCACGTTATCGGTTGTATTCATGAGAAGTAACTGATTTTGAGGTCAAGTCTTATCATAAAGAAGTACGAACTTATTTTGGCGTTCATCATTCTCCCAGATTTGTCTCTATAAAGTGATCACTGCTCTTTCAAAAATGTAACGCATTATTTGACCCTTTGATTTTCAATATTGAATGTCTGATCTTTTTGTAAAATATTGGTGTCGTAATTTTTTTAACCTTTCCCCTGATGATGAGGTGAGAGAGTTCTAGTTGATTGAGCAACGATTGTCACATCTCAACCTTACAATTTTCAATGCTCTCATCGTGAAATTTTTTCTACGCCTTGAGCAGTGTCGCCAGTAGAGTTAACTACTCTTTGTGAACCTCAAAACAATTTTTCTTGATCGAAAACCTCTGAATTCTCGAAACAATAAAATACAAATGTTGCACACATTCAGTTCGAAAATTTCACGAAACATAAATATAAAAATACTTTGATTCCGTGAAATATATTATTTTCATTTGTGTTTATTCCATGGTGAAATAGAGCGAAAACACTGCAAAAACATTGTATGTGCTTTGGTTGATTATTCCTTTGTTAATAATAATGTAACCGTTCAGAACATTTGTGAACATTACCACGTAACAATAAATAGATAGAAACTCCGTAGCAACTTTGAAAATTTTAATTTTTCTCAATTTTCAAGTTCGAAGTTACATTAATTGCCTCGCAGTACAGCTGATGCGATTGTTTGACAATTTCACCGAATATAAAACGATGACTTAGCTCCAAAAATTCTTCAGTGCCAAATTTGTGAAAATCTGGCAAATTGTACACGATAACTGCGATAATTCGAGAACCATTTTAGCTATCGACCAAACGATAGTCTCATTCGATTCAGCGTTCAGAAATCTATAGAAGTTTATACCTAATTCAACTTTGAAAAGTGTTGGAAAGTACAAATTTTCTCCCCCTCAAAACCCCCCAAAAATACCCTTGAAATTGAGGTAGCGACTCGGTTAAAGAATTGAGCCATTGTCGGACCAAGATGATTTTTGGTGACAATGTTAAGAATTTAGCTTTTATGTTTCGTCGAAAAAGTGTCGACGGTGGCTGGACAGAATTTTTTTTAATTGGACATTCGGATTCTACATGCCTCCAAAAGTAAAACATCAAATTTTGAGTGAAGAGGTTACAATTATTTTTTTCTTGGGCGATTATTTATAATGGTTTACCAGTACTAATATAAACCAAAATCCAACTGAAACTGAGCTGGCTGGCTGGTTTGTTCTGATACGGTTGAATAGGTGTCTTCAATTGCCATCCAGCGGCTTTTTTTCTAGCAAAAATCAAAATTTATTGTTCTTTTGTTACGTTCTAATTGATGAACAAATATTTAGTTCGATTTTGCTGTTGAACCAATTGAATTTTCGGTTTGAGTAAAAAATCGCTTATTTTGGACAGCAACTTCAAGCGTTTGACTTCTCCAGAATTTTTTGATGAAATTTTTGCTTCACCTACAAACCTACCTATATAATTCCTATCAGCAGAAATATAGTGGAAAATTACTGTAACTTTTGGAGACCATTCATTATCGAGGTGAGAGTGTAAAAAACGCGAGGGTTTCCGATTTGTTGGCATTTTTATCTCCGTTAAAATATATCTTGGCATTATAAATCATGATCAGCTTCTGAGTTTACCCATTGAATGTGCTGGTATAAGGCAATTGGATTGCACTAGGACCCTTCACCAGGATGCTACCATTGCACCCTAAGTTGAAGACTCAGGTGCTTTCCGATGACTCAGATTTTGGACAAATATTAATTTAGGTAAATAAGAATAGCTCTCTGAGAATTACTTTTACTCCTCTTTTTAGATAAATTATGTGTTAAATTAGGATTAATATAAACCATTTCTTGTCAAGGTATTCCTGAAGATGCCTGATAATGATTCACATGATTTCAAAAAGGTTTGAGACAATTTTCCGTTATCAATTTTTACTCTTGCAGGAGCTCAGTGAGATAGACCGCGGTAATAATTGAAATTTACTCCTTACAAGCGAAGGTACGTTTGGACAATCGATCGTGTTTGCCGTTTCGTTTTCGTGTTCGAGTTATGCGTTGAGTTTTTGCTGCATTTTGTTTCGTTATAATAGTGGCTATCGTTCAATTTTGTCTCGCTCATGTCGTTCATATTCCATCGTCAGTTTTTTGTTAATTCCCGTCTAAATTTACGGACATTGTCGCACACTCTTTTTGCTTTGCTTGATTCCGAATGGTTGAAGGTAAGTGTTCGATGTGAGGCTCGATTTTATGTTTTTTCGGGACGTTTTTCACTATCGGGAGCTACTTAGGCGTTTTACTTCAAAGTTTGAACGAAAATTGCTAATCTTGGCTGAAAGATGTGACTTAATTTTAGATGCAAATTTCACCTTTTTATTTTGTACGTGTTGAGTTTTTTGTTATGATGGAACACTATTCACTTGACTTTTCCCATTGAAGTATTTCAATATTACTTCTCTGCATGTTCTCAGTGGTAGCATTTGCTTTCTGCATGAGCGCATTAATGTTTGTGCCTGTTTTCTAGTGCTTGGAAAAATAATACTTGATTAAACAAATCAATAGGGTACATGAATAAATTTTCTCCCAAGAATCGCAAATTACTTTTCTGAAAACTTGGGCGTTAAGAACAATAATTATAGCCTTATGGTACTCGAGTTTTATTTTCTGCGCACCTGTCGATTCGTCCGAGTAATGAATGTTTATCATGATGTGATGCTTTAACTACGGTAGAGTAGATAAATTTGTTGGTTATTTTACTGCTATTAACCCTTCTCCCTTATTCACTAACCAAGGTGCTGTTTCATCGAGGTAACTTGTGGCTCTTATTACATCTCGTGGTTTTGATACCGTATATGTATATAATGACGTTTTTTCTTATTTGCTACAATTTCTTCAATACAAAGAATATCCTATTTTAGCAAATGTTTTCCTTATTATGACCATTATGTGGCATCTTATATGACCACCTCGCTTCACTAGTCGTTCCTTTCGTTGAAGAGATGCTATTGCTGTAATTAAATTAGAAATTATATAATGCATTCATTTCCATGGCTATTGGTTTATTTTCATCTGTCTACAGGGTCAAATGCATGTTTTTGATAACGAAAATTTGTGGCTTCATGTGAAACGTTCTTACCGTAGTATCGAAAATCGCTTCATTTGTAACTATTATCATACCATTAATCTCCATCTCCACAGTCAACTCCATCATCTGGTGACGAATCTAGGGCTGAATTGATTAGATAATTTGAAAGTGAGAACTTCCTTGGAAGTTCCGTTCGAAAATTCAACGTCTTTATTCAATATAAACTAAGCCACTCACTGACGTCGTGGTAGCCAATTTCACAAGAATGGAAAATTAGTACCTAGTAGAAATGAGTAGTTACCCAAACGCAGCGACGAAAACGCGTTGACGCAAGCCTGTAAACCCTGTTTGTCCCCTCGAGGGCTTAGCCCGTTTTAAGGAGACGAGCAGGTGTTCCTTAGCAACGTATTATTTTTTTCTTACATGTTCTAATATTTTTAAAGTTTTCCAATACACATTTTTCATAAATTATTTTTTCAAAATAAAATTTAATTTGATTTATTAGTTTCATAATCGTGTGAGTAAAAATTAGACAAGGATAAAACTGGCGCCAACTAGAGTCTGAAATTGTAAAAATTGATATAGAAATGAACCGAATTATGTGGAAAATGTGGCTAAGAGAAGAACTTAAGTGATGTTGATATGTGATCAAAGTACATAATATCAATTTTCTCTGAGAATGATACAATTTTTTGATGCGGCATCATTCCCAGCTTAACCTTGAGTAGGTTGGTTCGCTAGGTAGTACTGAAAGTGTTTCTGCCAAATTTAACATCGTGCTTTCTTCCTTGTAGTGCATTGGGCGCCTATCATGGTATTGAGGAGAGGTCATCCGAGGCACAAGAATGTTCCCGACCCTCTTGAAGCTGCTCCAAAACGGTTAATTTCACTGTTTAAACCATGAATTTTCCATTGCTTACCTGACTAACAATATATTGCATAGTATTTAGCAATGCTTCAAAAATTATCTTCATTTTTGCAGTGTCACGACGATCCATGCCCAGCGGAAGTTCGCCCAAGGAATGATCAGTCCGGCAATGAGTCCAATAAAGGAAAAAGAGAAACGTCAATCAAACGGTGGTAATGCTAGCAATAGTTCTGCTGCAGGTAGCAGCAATAACTCAGCCCCGTTGCCATCCCCGTCTACCTCGACCGCCAAAAGACCCCGAACTGTTGATTTCATCAATTACCTCACTTTTCGACGTGAGTAAATTTTACCAATTCTTCATTTCATGGGTCACATTTGAGCAGGATTTCCTCAGTGGCACAAAAAACAACCAAGGCACCTGAGCCTTTGTCCATCCAAGTATTACGTTGTGGTTTGTCGCGTATCCATCAGATTCGACATACCTCAACCCCATGTTGGTGTTAGTAGGGAGTTAGTAAGGTGTTAGTAGGGAGTTTTCGCTTTTACCATTGTTTTTCCATGGTGGTCCAACGGACATGGGTAACTTTGTAAAATCATACTTCTCTGATGGTTACGTCATCTGGATCATGGATTGTGTTCTCTATTAGAGACGTTTACAAAGTAACCAAATCTCACAGTCACAGTGTAAAAACACAGTTAGAAGCCAAAACTCCCTATTGCCGTGCGTAGGATAAACTTCATACAGTTTTGCCGTGTTTCCCAATTTTGTTCACAACTTCGACCCAATCGAATTGAATACTTAAAATCTCCTGTCAAAGTTAATCGTGGTACAAGAAACAGGTCCTAATATTGAACAAGCTAACGCCTACTGTGTTACCAATATTAATCATCACTTCACCAACTTTCCTTGAGTTATTCCTTTGCGATAGACAGATTCTATATTGCTTCACGTGAGAATAAATTTTAGATCATGATGAAGCGGAGAATTTATTCCATTATTTAATTAGGTAAAAACAGTGTGAATGTTGAGTTCCATATTTTTACTAATTTTTTGTCCTGTTTGCCTTTGGAAAAAAGCAACAAACGCGGAAACACTTGGCAATAGTCGACCAATCAGATCACAGTCCTCTCTTTCTGTTTCTGTGTTTTCTGTTGTAATAAAAATCAAGCTTCATCTCTATAAGTGTTAAGAATCTAAAACTTCTCTCGTTTTACAGCGTTCTTAGGAACCACATTACTTCCTCAGTCGTTGAAGAATTTTAGCTTAACTACAAAACCTCAGAAGAACGATGGGAATTCGGCGCCATCTTCAAGCCCTTCTAAACAGGCATCTAGTCCCACTCGACAGGTTCGAATCTATTACATTATTTTATTTTTACTGTCTTGTAACCCTGTAACATGTACTCAGATACGATGTACTCAGATTTATTGATTGTTGCAGGAGCAGGATGAAAACAAAGCCAAAAAGGTTAAACAGGCGAAACGAGCCGTCATGCAATCAAAGAGCAAAGTGCTGGATCAACGGCAGCGTAAAACTAGGCTTAATGCAATCGTACAGAAAGGAGGTGATATTTCATTGCTTTTTTATGCCTGATGTAATATTTTAATTGTGAGATTATTCAATTTTCTAATTGACCTATACCTTAGAAAAAAAAAAAAAAGAAAAAAATCACTAGCAAACCAATTAACTTTTTTGTTCACTATTAAAACTGACTTTTGAATATCAGGAAAGACTGAATTCTTCAGTAAGAATTTTGGTACAGGGGAGTTATCAACTTGAATGATTCTTGTTTTTCAGCGAGCAAGGTATTGAAACCAAGAGATCGAAATCCGACTATCGCAAAAGACCATTTGAAAAAAGTGGTAGCAGCGGCCAGAATGAGCCCGAACAGTCAGCAGTTTAAGAAACGTCCTGGTGTTCCTGTTGCTAAGTCTTCTCATCCTTCTATCTTGAAGAGGTATTCATAATTGCAATCTATTAAATTTCAAAGTTTTATAATTACGCAGTTGTGCTTCTATAAATTCACTTCTTATAGGCTTGGGGCATCTAGAGCGCGTGCTGGACTCCGAAGTGCAGGTCAACCTTCTACTGGGACTGATACTAAAACTGATAGGAAGGCAGGATCCCCTCAACTTGCAAGGAATAAGCACCAACCTGCATCGATTTTGAGTAGGTTTTGTTCAGTTTCCATCTTACTTATTCGTAGATTAATTCCAGGAAATTCATATCAAAACTTGAAGGACTGACAGATCTGACTCTTCAGATCGAACATCGGATTGACTGTAATACGTCATTTTTCAGGAAATAAGAGCAGCTTGAGAATTCATGCAAGGATGAATTCAAAACAAAACAACAAGAGAGCAGCCTCTGCTATCATCTCGCCCAAGCAAAAACGAGATCGATTGTTGGGTAAAGGAAACCTCGGAGTTAAGAACAGCCCTCCGAAAAACATCAAGTATGTTTTCATATTCTGTTTCAACTCAGCATTGGACTCTGTTGGTTTATTATTCGAAAATAAACCATTGTAATCGCCCAAGAAGAAAGTTCTACGTAGTTTTCTTCATAGTTACCAATCTTACGTCATGTGAAAAGGTTCAAAAATGTATGGACTACTTGAATCATAATTGAAGCAAAGGAATAATAAACCAATGTACAATCATGTTTATTATCTTTTTTTTTCTCATGATGCGTTAATTCCAATTTTGTCACTTTACAGTCTTGCTTCGAGGCCAAGCAGGAAAACCAAAATTGCTGCCTCACTATATATGGAAATGATAACGAAAGATTTGAGAAGTCCAGATGAAGACGACGACTCTTATGAAAAAGTTCCTTTTGCTGGTAAAGTTTCAGTCATTGCTCTAAAAGTGTCAACGTATACTTTTTGTTTCTACTAAAATCATGCTCTTGTTTTTGTAGACACAGGATGCAAGACACCCCAGAATACAAGGCAAAGGAGAAGCTTGGGAAGTAATGAAATTGATTCGACCCCTTCCTCTTCAAAATCTGTTATAAAAATGGGTACACGCACAAGCAGTAGTGTAGCTGCTTCTATAACATCCCCTTCAAATAAGTCAAATGTAAAACCTGAAGCTGGATCTTCTAAGGCATCGGGCAAAAAGGTAAAAAATCTGAAGAAGGAAGATGAAGCAACCGATAGTGAAGAAGAAGAGGACACTAAAACTCAACGTAAACGTTATCCTGCTGTCAAAAAGCAAGTGAAAAAACTGGGCAGAAAAGAGCAAACAGTGTCTAATATATCCGCTTCGAAGCCTAATGCGACTAAACAAAGTCAACCCAAGAAAAGTGGCGTTGCAAAGAACCAGAAAAGTGTTGGAGATGAAGATGAAAATTCTAGTCAAAGTGAAGATGATGAGGATACCAACAGCCGCTCTCAACTGAAAAGAGTGAAAGCGCCTCAAAAAATGGTTCCTGGTAAAAAAGGTTCATTGAAACCAATTTCTAAAGAAGCAGCTAAAAGTGTTGGTAAAAAAGTTGAAAAAGATGCGGCTAATCAAAACGCCTCAACTAAGCGGTCGACGCGATCTGGTGGCACATCAATTGATTCAGCACCATCGTCTGAAGTTCAATATAAAACAAATTCCAGTGCAAAAACTGTTGAGAAAAAGGCTCAACCGAGTTCGCCCGCTAAAAAGCTGTCGCGCCAAAGTGGAGTCACTGCCAAGGATACAGCAGGTG
The DNA here is from genome assembly GCA_037159825.1 of Tupiocoris notatus. NCBI lineage: Eukaryota > Metazoa > Arthropoda > Insecta > Hemiptera > Miridae > Tupiocoris > Tupiocoris notatus. The sequence continues at coordinate 356,426 of JASJUZ010000498.1, forward strand.
CTAAAAAGGCTGTTACGAAAACGCAAACATCCGACGAATCAGACAGCGAAGATGAAGACGAACCTTTGAAAAAATCTTCCTCTAAATCTGCTCAGGATTCCAAAGCAGCTGAAGGGGCATCCAAAAAGCATCTAAGTAAAGCAGGAAAAGGGAAGAAAACAGCATCGGCTCAAAATGACAAAAAGTCCACCAAGAAGTCACTGCTGGTTGCCAGCAGCTCAGAGGAATCTGAATCAGAGATTGAGAAACCTTCTGGTAAAAGAGTAACTCGAAAATCGAACCAGCTTACAAAAGATAAGGGCCATGAAGCTGAGAGCTGTGATGAAGAAACAGTTATCTCGGTGAAACGAGGAAGAAAACCGGTTTTATCCGAAGTTGATTCTGACTCTGATTCTAATAAAGAATCACCCCCGAAGAGCAAAAAGCAGTCGAAATCATCAGTAGTGAAGTCGAAAAAAGTTATTTCAAAAACTCCCGTCTTTGACGTGTCTGACGAAGAAGAAATTGAAACTGAATCCAAACTTGAAATCAGTGCTAAGTCTGTCTCAAAGAAAAACGATAATAAACCTTCTCCTAGATTGAAAGCAGCGAAGAAGTCGCTAAAAGTTGAGAGTGGTGGGGAATCTGACAAAGAAGTACCAGCCAAAAGGCTGAAGGCGAATCCCAACAAAGGTTCTGGTCCATTGGTCGCTAAAGTTTTGAGTAAACAAGACATCTCTTCAGAAACTGACGGTCGCAAGCAAAATAAACCTATTGGAAAGAAGTCGTCTATAGCGTCGCCCAAAACGAAGGAAGAATCTTTGAAAAAAGCTGATAAGGCCGGCTCAGTGCAACCTGCTTTCTCCGAGAAAGCTGCAACTGAAACAGAAGTGGTATCAAAACGTACTACAAGGATAAGTACACCAACTATTCTTCCAACTTCTACGTCACTAGAATGTAACTCTGAAATGAAGCCCAAGGAAACTGGCCCATTGAAAAAATTGTCTACCAACTCCTCCAAGAAAGGCATTGTTGCTCCTTCAAAGGGAGATGAAAAATCCAATAGCTCTGAAGAGGCTGGCCAAGTCGATAGCAGTAAAATAAAATTGACTAAGGCTGGAAAAATTCCTGCTAAACGTGGAAGGAAACCTAAAAGCTTGGCTTCGGCTACTAAAATTGAAGATACCAAACCGAGAGTTGATGAACCCAGACCTAGCCGAACTCGGCGCAGGACGACTCTCATAAAAAAAGAAACCTATTCTGAGTTCAGCGACGATGATGATGATGATGATGATGAAAGCGATGTGGCCCTCCCTAGAACTCGAGGAAGAAACAGCAATGTGAAGTATACAGAGAACGACTCTGAAGACGAGGAGGTGTCGGAGACTGAAAAAAGGCCTAGAAGATCGACAAGAGCTGTATTTTGCCCTACTTTAGGACTTGATATCGATTCGGACTTTGATGATTTTGATGACTTCGCAACAATTCCCATCAAACGCTCTAAACCAGAATCTGAAGTTCTTGATATCAAAGAAAATGTTGTTGATGGAATTGAAAACAAACCTGACATTGAACTTTTGAAAACCATTCAGAAAACATCTAATGCCAATCAGAAGACATTGTCAGAAGATGCCTCTAAAAAGAGTGACAATGTTTTGGCGAAGAAAGTAAAAGAGAAGAATATCAAAATCGAAGATGGGAGCGCTTCTGATACTTCCACAAAAAGGATCAAAACTTTAAAAAATAATCAGAGAAACAATTCTTCGCTCAAACAACCTGAAAACACAAAAGGGTCTGAAAAGAAAACTGCCACTCCAGTGAACGACCCTAAAACTGGGCCCACCATTGTTCCTGTTCACAGTGTCACTCAAACTTGCATCGACTTGAATGGGGCAGACACAGTATCTCAGTCGAGTAAGAAAAATTATTCTCTTGTAACGCCTGATTCAAGTTTCATTGGTAGCGTTGAAGCAAAAGGAGATCAAACTAGGATCTCACGTCGATTATCAAAAGACAAAGCCGAAAAATCGGACGAACTTGGACCAATACTTGGAGTCGACAAGGATGGAAGTACAGTTGATCAAAGTTCTTCAGTAATGACTGGTCCTAAATTAGGACTAGGTGCAAAAACGGCCGATTTGCTCGAGAGTACTTCCAAACCTTCTGAGCTGGTCGGAGAGAATTACGTATTGAATATACCCAGTAAAGACCATTACGAAGATGGGCTTGCTACTCTTGCTGACGTTGCCATCTCAGAACTCCAGAGCAGAAAGAATATCATGGAGCGAAAGCTTAGTTCTGATTCAGCCACTAGTTTCTCTTCGGACGACGTTCTTCTTCCTGTGAGGAGGGATAAAATTATACCGAAAGCAAAAGCAGATTTACCCACTGTTCGAGAGAAAACCGAATCAGATGAAGAAATATCTGACGTTGGAAATGAAGATACAGACGATGGAAGTTCTTTTGATGAGTTCCGTAAGTCAAATAAACAGTTCAGGCGGAAAAGGTTACCAAGGCGAACGAGGAAGGAAACGTCTCGACCTCAGACACGACGACCTGTTCGAAGCGTGAGACTCGCTGCTGATTCGTATGTTGATGATAATTCATCCTCTTCTGACAGGTCATCAACTCCTGAGGTTGTTCAGGCAAAACCAGCGTTGAAGAAAATCAAGAAGCCCGATGAAAGCACACTTTTGAAGATTCCATCCAATACTGCACAACAACCTGGTAAAGTTGATGTGCCACATTCCCAACCAGCTGTACCCTTTACTGCCTCTACTACACCGATCTCGACTGAAGGGAAAAAGGTTAAGGAAGTCACTCAGCTTGTCGTTAAACCAGCTCGAGACGATTCCAAACCTGTTGTATCTTCAAAAGAAGATACTCTGAAAACTTCCAAGGCTGGAAAAACTCCATCTCCATTAAAGGCTACCATACAGCAGAGCCAGGTGAAGCTTTTGGCCCAGAAACGTGTGTTGCAAGTCGAACCGGTTTCAGCTGGTCCTAAATCACAGTTACCTCTTGTGTCACCGAAGGATGGACCTACTGTTGATGTTAGAAATAACAATTCAATGACTCTTTTTTCAGGAGTATCAGGAGTTCGTATTATGAAACCAACCTTAAGTGATAATAAGGCACCACTAGGAAAGCCTGTGTCTGTTAAAATAGAAGCGCCTCGTTCCTATCAGTCAAGCCAACTTCACCCAGCGTCTCCCAAAATTTCTAATGAAAAAACTATCAAGTCAATTGCGGCTAGCCAAGCGTCGTTTTTGCCCAATAATAGTACGCAACCCAAAGATCAGTCTTACCATTCATTTTCTGATTCTAGCATGCTAAATACAAGTGTTTCAGACTCAAAATCAAAGCCTAATATTGGCGATACATGGAAAAACGCCTTTATAAATGCAAAACTTCCTAAACCAGGACAAGTGTCACCTGCTCATCATTCGAGTGGAGGCACACCTTTTATACGTAAACAATTCACTAATACCTCTAAAACTCCTAAACTGGAAGAACCTAAACCTAGCCCACATCCACCAACGAAGCTTCCAGGGGTACAAACATTTAAGACATCAGCATTTCCACAATTGAGCAAATTAGGTAGTCAGTCGCCTAATCGGCCTCATGGTGCCATGTCACCCAGCCGACAACTTGTCAGCGGGCCTTCTTTGGAATCTAAAGGGAATATTTACCTTGGACCGACTCGTGCAAAAGGTTCACCTGCAAAAGCTGAAGAGAAAGTAGAAATGAAAAAAATGGAAAACTCGCCGCAGAAATCGTTGACGCTCTTACAATATGAAAAACGTAGCCAAGAGCTGATCAGTAGTTTGAAAGATCCGCAGCCGGTCCTTCTAGACGGGAGTAAAACTTACGTTCAGGCTTATCCTACTAAACTGAAGGAATACAGTATGGAAAAAGCTCGAAGTCAGGCTAAAGCTGCTACTGCTGCTCCTTCCTCTTCAACATCTGCTGAAGAAACGTCTAAAACTGAAGGTGGAAAACATCTGAATTTACCCTTTGCTGTCGAGCAAGCTTTTAGAAAAAGGTCTCCCATAACAGTAAAAAAACCAGTGAAGCAGCAAGTTGAGAAAAAAACCGGACCTTCAATCACAATACCTGAAAGTGCAAGCCCTGCTACCCAAACCCCAACTGTCCCTCGTACCCAACAGGTCCCCACTCCAATAGCATCCACATCATCGTCGAGAGTGGACATGCTATCAAAGAAAAAAGTCAATATGACTGAAGAAGAAATTAAAAAATGGCTCGAGGATGACGATAGTCCGAAAGTACACTCAAAAGATTGTGGACTTTTTGAAAACAATCAATGTAAATGCAGTTATCGAACAAGCAGCGAGAGCATGCAAAATACTAGCATTTTGGTGACTGAAGTGATTAAGAAAGAAGAGCATAAAGTTGATCATGGTGTTGTTGAGCCTCCCGTTCAACTCCGCGAACTGGATTCAGGCTCTAAATTCACCGCTGAAACAATATCCACTTGTAAAGTGGATGATTATAAAGAGAAGATGTTCTCAAAGGCACCGACTGTTTCAACACCTGAAGTGAAGAAGGAACTCGTTCCTCCAAACGTACCTAAACCTAAGAAGCCCTCTGTAACAGCATTATCAGTCGACAAAAACAAGCGAAAGTCTTCAATGACTGAAGATGAAATGTGCGAGTTTGATTTCAGATTTGAACGCACGTCGAATTCTCCAAGGGAGTCTGGCTCTGACATGTCCTCACCGACCCCAAGAGATGATGTTTCGTCTTCGAATGATGAAAAATTGGATAGTATGGCACAAGAACGGAAAAGTATTTTCTTGCCACGCCGACCAGGCGTCCTTCCTGTCACGCCTAAACGGAGCCAGTTGTCCAAGAGCCCTTGTGCTTTTTCAGCAGAGAATGAATCTAGCGTGTACGCATTTGATGATGCCCCACTGCCAACTGTTAGTAATCCATTTCGGCGGCGAGGAAGTCGAAATCGAAGCAGTGAAGATGATGGTCCAATTGCCAGTTCATCTATTGCCGTTCAGGTGAACCTGGAAAATAGTCCAGCAGCAGCCTCCTCAGCACTTGAAAGTGGCGAGCAAGTACTTGAAACTTCGACCCAAACTGATCAGAACGAAGGGCAGCTATTCTATTTCCCATTAGGCGGGGATAAGAATCCTCAAGAGGTAATACAGGGAGTGCAAGTGAATCTCCAAAACTTACAGAGCACCGAGGGTCCTGAGCAGAGCGTCATCATGAAAGCGAAACTGGTCACAAAACCTTCAGTGACTGTCAATTCACCATCGTCAGGATCGACTGTCAGGTAAAAAAATGAAAAAAGCTAATAATTAATAATCAATAATTTGCTTTTTGTTAGTTTCAATATTACGACTGAAAATTTTACAAGTTTACTATCCTTCTTATTTTCTCCAGGCCACTTGGAGAAAATGTTCGGATGACGCAGCGTCCTGAGCAGAAAGTCAGGCCTCTCGCATCCTGTTCGGACTCTACAGCGGCTAAACCTCCTGTGGTATCTGTCCAACCTACTATTCGAGATCCACCACCTAGCAGCCCTGTTACGTTCAATTCTCAAGGTACAGCAACTGCTACTGACGGTCCAGCCTTGGCTACTCGGAGCACTCAAGCTGCCTCGTTACCTCCTACGTCTGCTACTACACAGACTTCTACTGTACCTGCACAATCTACATCTGCGCAAGAAGCGCAAATATCTCCCGTGGAAGAACCTGTACCGGTTCCTCCGGCGAAACCTCCGACAAAAAGGTATCTAACAGAAATTTGTACTTCTCTTGTTCATTTTCAAGAATTTAGTTGTTATTGTTTCCTCAGAAAAGTGTTGATGGCCTACCGACAGAATTCTACATGCTTTGAAACTAAAAACATCAAATTTTGAGGGAGTGTTTTATGCGATTACAATTGTTTCTTATTGAATAATAAACGCGAATTAGATTGAACTGTGAACAATGAGTATTAATGCGAATCTGATAGCAATTTTCTCTCCCTGTTAATAAGTACCCCTAGGCGAAGTTCACCTAATGAGTTTCCACACCCTGGAACAACACCGCGAATGGTCGATGCTCCAACCTTCTATCCCACCGAAAAGGAGTTTCAGGATCCACTCGACTACTTCGACCAGATCTTGCCGCAAGCTCAGTCTTTTGGCATTTGCCGGATTGTCCCACCAGCTAGTTTTAAGGTTTGTACTCTAATGTGTGCAGTTAGTTCTTAGTGATTTAAGTTGAAAGCTAATATGAGGGGGTCCCAAAAGTTACCGGAATGGGGCTAGCGTGGGTAAGCGGAGAAGAGGAGGGGGAATTTCTGCAGAGTGTGGTGAAGGGCAATATCTGAGTCAAGTTTGTAAGTTGGTCAATATAATGTTGACCAATCCTATGGCAGGTCCAATGACTTGTGTTGATTCCATGCTAGACGACGATGTTATCATGATAAAATTATTTCTTGATTGCTGGGGTGAGGGGGAGATGAACTTTGCTGTTCTTTCTCTATTGTTTTTTTATATTTATCCCCCCTCACCCCAGCAATCAAGTCGAAAATGCGACTAACAAACGAAGAAAATTAATATTTCTGTTATTTCAGCCTGAATGCAAAGTAAGCGACGACATGCGTTTCACTGCGTACAACCAGTACGTTCATAAGATGTTGTATAGATGGGGTCCCAATGTACGGGAGATGACTGCTATCAAGAAATACCTTGCCACGCAGAGCATTGCTTTCAAACAGCCACCATATGTAAGCTAAACCTCTGTGGAATAATGATTGTTATCGGCCTCTACCCCCAATTCAGTTTTATCTATAGCTTTCATTTACTCATTGTGTTTTTGGTAGATTGGAGGCATGGAAATTGACCTTCCCCGCCTTTACCAGACGGTCCAGTCGTGGGGTGGCTTGAAAGAAGTCATTGAAAAAAAGAGATGGGCAAAAGTTGCTGACACGATGAAAATTCCCAAAGCTGCGCAGGATCGAGTGACTAAACTTGATGACATCTATTGCAAGTTTTTACTTCCCTACGACACACTTTCCCACTGTATGTATCTCTTATAAAATATTCTGTTCAAAAGTTTTCTTCGTGGTCTTGGGAGAAACTGATTTATCAATTCACCAAATTTTTTTCAGCCGAACGGAGTAAACTACTAGAAGAAGTTGATGCTGAATGGACCGAAAGAGAACGACGAATCGCCCTGGAAGCCGAACGAGAGTCGCGAGGGGAGAAAGAGGAAAAAGAAGAAAACAGCGATAGCGACGAAGAATCAGATGACGGCCGTGATGAGTGTATTACAAAGGTGAACCTTTTTTTGGAAAGCACATGCTAATCTGATTCTACTTCTCAATGATGGTCATCAATGGTTCATTCCCATGGTTTGAATATAGGGGCTCAAATTAGTGCAGTTTGTCGTTTTCGCCTTACTGTGAAGTAGAGACAGACAAAATAAGAATTTTGTCATCGGTGGCATAGAAAATATGTGTTATTCGAGAAGCCTCTGACAAAAAGAGCGGAAAAAAGAAATATTAACTAGTGACATCTAAGCAACGAAAAGAAAAAAGCCATGATACGCTCACAAATAATAAAAAGATCACTCACTTCACTCGCAAAAAATCAAATTGTTAACAAGAAAAGTTTAAAATGGGCTTACCATGACAAAGCCGGAAAAAATTCTCCAGCTAAAATAAAATCCTCTGAGCGAAAGGGTGGACACCCGCAAGAAAAAATAAAAGTAATAATAAATTAGTCCCCTTCGCCGATGATGAGGAAGTGAAAATTATTGTTAAGTTTGAGTTTTTACCATGTTGACGATTCAAATGATTTGGGAAGTTGGAAAATCAAACACTTGGAGAACCGACTTGAGCGGGGGGGGGCGCAGGCTAACAACTGTTTATCCGAATTCTCAGCCAATAGGGCCATTATCCCTCCAAATGTGCTCTCTTGCAGGAAAGAACGTGATAAGTTAAGCCATAAGGTTCATAGGTTTTTTTTTTTTTTTTTTTTACTTACGCAGGGTCGAACGATGCCACTGAGTGGTTTTTATCGAATTGCCCGTAACACGATGGCAATGTGGTTCAAGGAGCCCAGCCCTAGTGCCAAAGAAGTTGAAAACGAGTACTGGAAACAAGTAACGTCACGAAAGCAGCATGTTTGCGTCAACTCCGGATCAATTGATTCTGGCTCGCTTGGCTACGGCTTTCCAACTTCAAAATCAAGCTCGACGGCAAGGCATCCATGGAACTTGAAAGTGCTCACCAATAACAGCGGGTCGATCTTGCGATCTCTCGGTCCTCTCATGGGTGAGACATCAGTTTTACACTTTGCAGTTTTATCCGTTACATTTTTTACTTGATCTTCCGATATTTACGGACGATGGTGCTTGCAGGTGTGACAGTGCCAACTCTCCATGTTGGTATGCTGTTTTCAGCATGCTGTTGGTATCGTGATCCCCATGGACTCCCTTGGATTGAATATGCGCACACAGGAGCTAACAAAATTTGGTATTTTCAACTGATCACATCTTGTAACACCTACACTTTTGATACTCATCCCTACTGTTACAGTTCATATAGTTGACAAAAGAGAACCGAATCAAGGAATATTCCTAGTCTAGTTTCAATATTTCGTCTAAATTTTTTAATTATCCTTGCAGGTACGCTGTGCCCGATCTGTGGAATGAAGAATTGCATGGGGCTATGCGAACGATTCTACCTCGCTATTGTCAGGACAAGCCAATATGGTTGGCGTCTGACACAGCCATGGTACCTCCAGACCTACTCGTGCAACAAGGTGTCTCTTTGTGCAGAGCTGTTCAAGAGCCGGGCCAATTCATTCTTGTCTTCCCCAAAGCTTTCACTTCTACTATCTGCACAGGGTACATTGTATCTGAAAGTGTCTATTTTGCACAGTCGACATGGCTCGAATCTGCTTTACAAACTTTCAAGGTATTCTTGAATTCTTACATTTCACTATGACGGAAATAATTAATTCTAAATCATCAATCTTTTACAATGATCTATTGAGTATAATATTATACATGAGTGATTGGCTGATTTTCCACTTTGAGATTATGTAACTAGCCGATTACCATTTTGGTGATTAATATTAATGTCATGTGTGTTCTAGGATATAAAGGAAAGCTGCGAGCAACCAGCTTTCTCTCTCGAACGGTTGATATTCAGTATCGCTACTGATCAACGTTCTTCGGCTGAAGTACTTAGTCAGGTAATTGTCTTTCTAAGTTATCTCATTTAGTTCAAGTGTGTGTCTTTCGGTGTGGATTTATTTGCTGTTCCATTGGTTCGCAGATTCTCCCAATGATAATTGAACTGAAAGACACGGAACTCCAACTTCGAAAAGAGCTCGCCGAATTGGGAGTCACAGAATCTGAAAGGCTTGCTATATCGAGGGGTAGAAAAAAGAGCCAAGAGGATCTGCAAGAATATGAATGTGAAATTTGCCGAGGGAATCTCTACCTTTCTCTCGTTAGTATATTTTCTACTTCACGTAGCTGGTAAAATTTTTCGAGGAACTTGTCCAATATATCATACCAATTTTAGTTTTTCTCAAAAGTGTTAAAATTATGATTACCATTATTCGTTGCTTTTTATCGAAATAAAGTCCCTAATATTTATATTATTCAATTATTAACCGACTTCAAACAAGGAGGAGGTTACTATGGTCGTCTAGCGGGATTTTTTTTTTTTTTTTTTTTTTCGGTATGTGTTGTCCACCGGCGTTCAGCTCCTGTACGTCCGATCGGGTTACTTTTTTTTTTGTTTGAAAGGGTTACTATCCAGGTAGGTCCCATAATTTTTTCAATTGAGTCCATTCAGTAGTTACGTCTCCAGACGCGGAGAAACGCCGGAAAACGTGATTTTCGCGAAAAAAGGAAGTTTTGACTTTGCAAGCTTATAACTTCTAGAATACTTGCTCGATTGTTTTGTTTCTGGTGTCATTTTGTTCATAATTTATCTGCCTACAAGGGCCTAGCTTCAATTTTTTGTTCGGCATTCTAATATAGCGTGTAGAGAAGAAAGTGTAACAAAAAAAGTGATGCCAATTTTCACTTTTTTGAGGTTTTTCGAGCACCGTTCCCAACCACGTCGAGAAAAAAAATATGAACACTACTGCACTTGAAAGCACTTAGCTAGAGCTTTCTAACGATGGTAGAAAATCAAGTTTAGGTGGCATAATAAGGGAGCAATCGATGTTTTAATGGACCTGTGTTTGAGACCTCACAACTTCCAATCCTAAACTGTTTTTCCATAGTTTTTAAACTTAAACTGTTCACATTTGAGTCTAGTTTACGTGATCCAAATTTGGTATTGATTGGACTAAAAGTAGATACTTTTTAGGCCATATTTCTAAAAAATTTGTTTCAAAATCACGTTTTTTGGACTATTTATGCTTGTAGAAAAAAAACTACGTTAGTCATGGCATTCTCGTTAGAAGATTTGAATTCAGCGTTAAATTTTCAATAAATAACATCGTTTTGAAGGCCAAATAACTCCAAGTTAATGCACAAACGTTCGGCGAATTTCTGAAATTTTGTTCGGATTCTCTCATTCAGTGCGATTGCGGGTACGCTTGAGAAAATTATCACTCTATTATCGTTAGAGAAATAAAGAACGAGTGAATTGGTGCAATTCAGTAACCAGTAATGGTGTAGACAATTATTTGAGTTTTGGTAGGTGTATCAATGGGATCAAAGTATCCGGTATGTTGACCAAGAGACCCAAATCAGTGGATGGATTATTCCAAACGTTCAAACTCACTCTCAATCTACATAATAACATTGAAATAGTTAGGTAATCATTATACTTTAGAACTTCATCGTTCAACGGACTTATGAATTGAGTTTGGACGGTTAGTAGTAAGTGACAAGAACACAATAATGAAAGCTTGGGAAAATTCTATAAAGAGAGCTGTCCATAATTGTAAGTCACTAAAAAGAGAAAAATAAAAAAAAACTTTTTAAAAAAAAAATAAAACCGACTTCAAAAAGTTTGTCTATAAAATACACTCTGAAAAGGAAAAAATAACAAAAATGTCCCAACTTCGCAGCAACTCATTCGCCAACTACACATTTTAAGGACTACTTTACTACTCGTATTGACCTGACCACTTCCTGATTGATTGGATCACCTTCCCTAATAATATAAAAATTACTATTTCTCATTTCCCAAATGATTAAAAGATTTTCCTTTCACCTCTGAATTGCCTCCAGATTGATCATCTTTTGGAGTCGGCGCCTCTCTGGCAAAATAACCGATGGTTACAAATAAATATGAATTTACGATAAATTAGTGGGTGCCAGGTAATAAGTCTGGGTCTGGACGTAAAGATTCTTAGAGAAATCTGAAATGGTTTTTAGGAAAAGGCTTGAATAGTCACCTTCAAATCGATATTGTTAATGATCAGTTCTCATAAATGCTGATTTGCTCTGTTCAAGAATCGTGAAAACTCATGATATTTATATTCATACTGCTGGTAATTCGGAATCTATAGGCTTCTCCAATACAATATAAGAGAGGCGCCGACTCCAAAAGATGATCAATCTGGAGGCAATTCAGAGGTGAAAGGAAAATCTTTTAATCATTTGGGAAATGAGAAATAGTAATTTTTATATTATTAGGGAAGGTGATCCAATCAATCAGGAAGTGGTCAGGTCAATACGAGTAGTAAAGTAGTCCTTAAAATGTGTAGTTGGCGAATGAGTTGCTGCGAAGTTGGGACATTTTTGTTATTTTTTCCTTTTCAGAGTGTATTTTATAGACAAACTTTTTGAAGTCGGTTTTATTTTTTTTTTAAAAAGTTTTTTTATTGAATTATAATTATTCTGTCAAATAGTATCAAATTATTTTATTAAATTATATTGGACAAATGTGAGTGAATTTATTGTTTCAAGCATTTTAAAAGGAAATTTTCGCAATTTTTACCATTCATAATAAAATTTCAGGTTACTAATTCAGTTGAAGAAGCAAACTTCTGTCTGGACCATTCCGTTGAAACGCTTACCAAGGATAGGTCCCACATCAAAAATTGCAAGCTTATGTATTCATACGACGAAGTAAGACTTACCATTGCGGCTGCATGTTTTATCAAACTACTAGCAGAATCATATTCTTTCACTTTTGTCAAATTGAAGGGGGGTTGTGCCAACTCCGCCAGGAACACAGCTATATCCGTCAGTGTGAATTAAAGTTCAACAATTAAATTATTTTAAAAAATTATTGGAGGATTTGAGAGGGAAAATAGAGTTTGAATTTAAAACGAAAGGTGAACCTCATAGTGCTTCCATAGAGCTTCCATGTTTGAAGTTAGCCACCGATCATAAAAACAAGGTATCAATCAAGAAACTCATACGAAGGCCGCAACGTTAGTAAACAACTAGTATTATTGAAAAACTAGTGAGGGGACCCACAAACAGAAAAACACTTGAATCAGCCCAAGAACGTTCTAAATACAAATGATATTCAGACAGCATAGAAGTACGGTGTGTGACCCTAACCTTGAGAAGATTAATCGTCATTCACCCGACTTGAAAACATTTCACGATCTTAAACATTAAAATATATTGGCTTTTGAATACGATGAAGATTATTAAATATAACCAGTTGTGTGTATAGGTCACACAGTACTTCCATGTTTGAGTTTAGTACGCAACAACTGATTTTGAAAAACTAACCAGGAAACCCAAAAATAGAAAAACGCACGAATTAGTTGCTGTATGTGAGCCTAAGGATACAAGACAATTTTTCTAAAAAGAGATCATTTTTATAGCAATGACATCCAAAAATGTGTTACCAGTGTCATTCACTCATTGTTATAAAAATTATAAAACCTCCAGCGTTCAAAATTGTTCGCAGTCAGTAGAACATACCCATGAGAAAATCTCATAACATGGAAGTGCATAGTGCAAGCCAAAGGTAATGATCAAACGTCATCTGCTTGCCATGAAGAAAATTTTAAGGCTTTGCCCTATAAAAAATAATTACTTTATGGCTTGTAAAATCACAATAAACAAATGAAAGAATGTTTTAATCCTTATATCTTGTAAGAACTGTGTGTTAGGTATTGAGATTTTGTGTCTTACCTGCATTAGGAGAACATTTTTTGAAAATATTGGATCATATTCCAATGACTTTTCTGTGAGATATGACGACATTTGTAACTGATTGACCGTAAACATAACGGTGGACACACAGACAGTAAAACAAACGGACTAACAGACAGTTGTTCAGAAAGTTAGCAGAGCTCTCTTGGATCTGGTGTGCAAAAACGTTCTAGTAAAGCAGACACATGATTTCATACGAATATCGCGTTTACTATGGCAGTTGCCTCTTCTTCAACAATATATTGTGGGTCTTGACATTTTTTCCTATTTGTAAACGTCGATGAGTTAGACAAGGAATGCCCAATAGACGAAGTAATTTCGTACGTTCTGTGGACAATAGAATGGTCGAAAATAAATCCACTTTTGTTCCCAGCGACCCGTTGTTATCGTATTTTCTTCTATTGTTTTGGATCAGTTGAATCCCAGATCAGAACCCATCATAATGATAAAGGGCGATTCATCAGAGTAGGATGGATTTGGAATGGCTAGTACCTGAGTGTCCGACGTCGCCTGGAGGTGGGGCTGTTTTTATTGTGTTCGGAAGGAGGGGAAGTTTTTTTGGTTAGTGGCTAAGATGACCCTAAAATTTCGTGGCCACCTGATTTCTCGCCGAGGGGACATGTCCTGGCCCGCCCGCTCCCCCGATTTGTCGCCTTGCGACTTTTTCTTGTGGGGGTACCCCAAGGAGAGGGTTTATAAGCCCCGAACCCTGGACCAGTTGAAGGATGCCATCACTACTGAAATCAACAACATTCCTCGAGAAACTTAGGGCGAAGTGATGAGGTGCTTCCACAAAAGGTTGGGCAATTGTATCCAGGCCAATGGTCGCCACATGCTCAATGTTATTTTTAAAACCTGAAATGTCCCCTGAAATTGTCGCTTTTGACTGACAGTTGTAGATAAATAAAAGTTTTTCAACTTAAAAAATAAAAGATTTATGATTTTTCAAAATCGATCCTACTCTGTTGAATCGCCCCGTATAACGACCATGTTGACGATATTCAAGAGCACAATGAGAAAATATCATCAGCATGGAGGGGAAAATAGAGCTAGTAAAACTGGCGGAGATAGTAGCTACCTTCACTCATCAATCAGTGCATAATATTATATTTTTAGCGGAGTTGGTTGCCTTCCGTTGAACGGCCCTTCAGATTTTCACTTGTTATGGCACCGCAGTAATTAAGTGACTTTTTAGGAGGAAATGGACGAAGTGATCGAAAAAGTGAAGCTGCGGATCGAGACGAAATCCTGCAAGAAACTGAAAGGCGCAGCCAGTTGTAGCAAGTCGTAAACTGATTCATTTTTTCCTTGGAAACATACAAACCAAATAATACAAAACACGCCAACTAGTCTTCGATAGTCACAACTCCCTGTCTGGAGTTTTAACACGTAAGTATCTTACTTGCAAGATTATATATATGTTAGTAATTAACCGAAATGGATGGTAGGGAACACTCCTTAGCGCATTAATTTAAGGAAATTCCTTTATAGTATATCATAATGACAGAGGTTCACTCATTGTATGTGCACAATATTTTGATTTTATTCAGAGTTTACAACTCTTAGCTTAACTATTTTGTTGGCTATTGTTATTTTCTTGTTTTCGGCCTGTAATAATTTGAATTTCCTTTATTGCAGTTGCTTTTTGATATCAAATTGTGTACGAAAATTATTGTCTTAGAAATAAGTTCGTTGGAATTGTTATTCAGTATTGAAAAATCATGGTTTTTACTGCAGGGCTTTTTTTTTGTCGGGCTGTTTGCTTTTTATTATTGTTCCAATTGATGTGTTGTTAGTTTCGATTGAAATGAAGTTAATCAATTACGTCATCTCCTCCGTATGTTTTACCAATATCTAGTACCTATTTTCTTGGATAATTTCTCTATAAAAAAGTATTCCCGTTGGAGGGGACTTATATAGTACATTTGAGGTGTTGAGATGTTTCAATGGAATTTGTACTGAGAAGTTTGCCAAGTTCAGCAGTATGAATCAAATGAAAAAGCGTCTTCTTTATTCACGTCCGAAGATTAACCGATTTACTACTCAGGTTTACTACTCATACTCGGGCAGCAGGATTTTGCTAGAAATATCCTATGGTTTCAACTTCGCCGCATCTAGTTTTGCAAAATTTGTTGCATTTGGCCAATTTCTCAGCGCTGAGGATAATTATGCAACACCTTCAAGTGTGCATTAGGTGTCAGAATATTTTAAAATCGTATTATCTTGAAGTTGGACGCTATTTATTTTATCCTTATGAAAAATTAATTGCGAATCCACGGAATGAATTATCTCTTGTTAATTAGGAAACATCAAGTACCTACTGAAACTTGGTACGTAAGGTAAATTAGGATCAAAGATATTTTCAGTTGTATCGATAATGGAATGGGCACGCTGATAGTTTTGTACGTTTTTGATAGTCAATTGTAGAAAATATATTTTTAAACGTTGAAAATTTGTAATCGAAATTGTTAATGGGCATAGTTGGTGGCAAGGAAATAATTTAATTACAATTTACTCGAATTTGAGAGGGCCCAGTTGTATTAGAATTGACTTTATCGGCCAACATTGTACCTACGACTTCTGCAATATCATGTTGTATTGTTAAAAGTGACTCAATTTTTCAGCTACACAGTTTTACCTGATTTTTTCATTACTGCAGATCCCTGACCGTCACTTTTTCCTATCAAAGATGATCAGATATAAAATATAACTATTTAAAACTGGGAAAGAAATACATTAAATGGGTAATT
Organism: Tupiocoris notatus; assembly: GCA_037159825.1. Classification (NCBI taxonomy): domain Eukaryota; kingdom Metazoa; phylum Arthropoda; class Insecta; order Hemiptera; family Miridae; genus Tupiocoris; species Tupiocoris notatus. The sequence goes on from JASJUZ010000498.1 coordinate 372,276, forward strand.
TTGCTCCAGAAACGTGAAAGTATAAAATAATGAGTTTCGAGAATATGAAGAAAACGAGTGGTCTGTTGAAAGTAGATCGGTTTTAAACATGGTCCATATAAATCACTCTCACTCGTACAATTAGGCGTACATGAGAATTGCACCTATTTTACGATTTCTTAAATCGGCCTGACAATTAAAATATGCGACGTCAAATTATTCTACAAGGTGGTAAATTTGCAAAATGTTCAAGTTCTCCTAAAATGTGAAGAAATACGCCGAAAGTTCACGTACACTACGTTTGAATTATTTGTGACCACATTCCGACCAAATTTTCGAATTGAATGGTTATTTAGTCGAAGGAATTTCATCGGTTAGATTCATAATCAACGTACCTACATTGATATTTAAAAAATTTAATAAAAATGTAAATTTTTTTAAACTTGTTTTGAGAAATTTCTTGGAAGTAAAAATTGACGATAGAGTGGCTCGTAATAATGAAACTCGAAAACATTCTTGAAAACTAGTGAACAAAAAAAAAAAAATTTGAATGCAAAAAAAAAAAACTCAGGGAATTTTTTTCTTCCGATTTTGGGCGATTTAAAACCTCATTTAATATGAGTTGGTTTTATTTTACCTGAATTCAGAGCATCTTAAGGTTAGGTGACTTCAATTAGACTGTCACTTATTCGTTGCATGTATCATACATAGTAAAACCAATGTCTCTTAGTATGAAGAGAAATCGCCTTAAACTGCAGGTCACAACAATTTTGAACTTTCTGAAGCACGTATTATTTTCATATCAAATTTACCTAGGCGTAGTTTCATCTCCAGCTTGTACTCGTTGTAAATGCTCGCCGTCTCCAAATTCCCACTGCATGCTTCTGGAGCGTTTTTTCGTTTTTTTTTTTTTTTTTTTTTTTAAATTTTAATTTCGATCGGTGAGCTTTCTCAGCGTGAGTGATCACCGTCATCTCGTCGCTTTCTCTTGCTATCAAGGACCCAAGTATCTTGGTAGCTCGAGTGAGCTTAGCGTGTTTTGAGGGCTTGATTGACGAATTGCTGAGGAAGTAGATAAGAGGTTTTCACTTTTCCGATTCAGCAGATTTTAGTTGGAGAAAATTAATTCCCAGCTATTGTATCCAGTCATAGAATCATCCAATGTAGCTCTGCATCGTCGTTTCCATCGACTTGTGAGAATGATAAAGCTGTTAGACTTGGTCGATTTTTTTTTCTTGCATGAATGTCTTATGGGTAAACATTGATTTGTAAATTAGGTACCTACCATTCGTTTTAATTCCAACTTCGACCGACTTTAGTTCTTTATGTACCGAACAAACACTTCGGTTTATGAATTAATTTCAATAAATGGAAACCCTGTCAATTTTTTCTGTTTGAATGCACGCGTACATCGAGCTGGTTTCACTAACATGAATTTTTGTCGCAGTTTTTCCAAAGTCGGCATTTATAATTCAAAATCCCTTGCATGATGATTAATCAAAATATCTTATTTTTGAGTTCGATCCCACTTTTTCCTCCTCTTTCGAAACTTCACTGCGATTTCCCTCACAAGTTACCCCAGAATTGTTGTAAATATCATTTGTCGGAAACCTAATTTCAATAAATCCCAATTCGACCTAAATTTAACCCCATTTAATTGGTCGTTTCGTTTACAATCGGGCGGTCGTTTTTATTGCTATGACGCGCCCATTACGCACACGAAATTCCATTAGATTCTAAGTGTCGCGATAGTTAACCTGATTGCCTTCCCTATTAGAACGCTTTATATGTATTAAAATATAAACGGAATATATAAATGAATAGTAAGCACGTGAGAAAGTATATATTAGCTAATTATTTTTTATATTTATACATAAAATCGTGTAGATGAGGTCTTTCAAATGCAATTAGTTAAAATCGATTTGCACGCATTAAATTTAATTGATCAATTTCGACTTGGAAATATTCGTTGATGAAATTGTGGAAGATTTCAGACCTTGCTAAGGTTTTATTTCCCTTCGTTCGAAAATGGCGCAATTACTTGAAAAGTCGATTTCACCTTGTAGATTTTCTACTGGTTTTTGATTTTTTTTCGGGCAAAGATTCCCGAAATTTGTACAAAACTATTTACTGTCCTAAGATCGGCGTGAAATTAGCTTATACGATCATGTATCTGATATATTCATTAACACATCTGTCATCCATCTAGTTAAGAATCCAAGATGGACCAAGTAGTTAAACAACCTTCTAGTATTGTAACATACATATTTTTTTTTTTAAATTGATTTATTCTTATAATTTGGTAAATCTTATTTTCGTGATAACAATTCAACGTATACTTACTTATTGATGTCAATGTTAATGATATTGGAAAGAAAACTGTATGTTATTCCTTGTGGTTGATTATTGAAAAAATATTTTAAAAATAATGCTTACGTTGTAAATTTATATTCTGAATGTGAAATAATTTTATTCTGAACTCTACCATTTTGCGAAACAAATTCATGGTTTGGAATATTTATTTAATAAAAATGTTGAAGTTATCTAATGTTTATTTCACTAAATACCCAAATGAGCGTCTAGTGCAAACGATGATTGTTGAGCAGTTGTTCTACCTAGCGATGAACAAAGCTAATTCTAGTGTTTTTTTTTGTTTTTTTTTTTTTTTTTTTTTTAGCCACTTGAAGCAACGGCGTTGCTCAGTCTTGGCGACTTAAGCCATCAGCGAATTTGTTTTGGTTGATTAAACCGATTGTAATCGCTCATGAAATTTTGTTTTCTAACCTCCGTCAAAATTCGATGTTTGACTTTCAAGTCACGTAAACCCAAATATCTAATGAAAACATTTCTATCCGTCCTTTGTCAAAACTTTTCTGACGAAACTATAGAAGCTACATAATTGAAATTTTCACCAAAAAATCAGTCATTAGGACTATGGTGTGTTTGGTGTCAGTTTCTATAGATTTTTGGACGCGGAATCGATAGGTTTGATGTTTTTGATTTAACGCAGCTTTCGTGTAGAATTTTTGAGAAGTTAAAAAAATTGGCATGACCGTGTAACTCGAGAAATTTTTTTAGCTGAAAAACCCGTTCTGTACTCGTTGCAATGGTCATCAAACACTCCGTTAGCGGTACCGTTAGGTGAATAATGCAACTTATAATTTGAAAAAAAAAAGTTGCAAATGATTATATTGGTTTATTATTCCTTCGCTTCAATAATGATCTGAGAAGGCTATCAATTTGTGATATTAAGGCTTCCTTGGCGCATTTTAATTTTCATGTCCTTCTCTATTTCTTTCCCTTTATTCGTCAAAGAATTCAATTGTTAATTGTTCTTCATTTCGCTCCATTCAATTTGTTCGTCATCATGGATGCAACAACCAAGAACATCTGTAATGAATACAGATTATTATAGTAAGCCGAATCAGTATAATTTAAGCACTGGCATCAGTCAGTTACGTTCTGCTTTTTGATTAGGTGTGTTTTCATACCTTTGGCGATACATACCTTTAGGAAGTACGCATAATTCAACTCAACGTAATTTAGAATGAAAAGCCTAATCCTGCCGTACTGGTTTCGAGGCACAGCTCGTAGATGGAAAACGACCTCTGGCTGCAAAAATATAATATAAAAATTAATTAATAATTAATATATATTTTACATATTATAGAGATATATACAGTCGTACTTTATTATTTTTTGTGCTGGTGTGGATATATTACAAGGATGATGGTGATCATTGTGAATTTACATAGAATTATATAGGTACATTAAAATATATCTCCATCGATGAATAATAACCTATGAGAGATACAGAACAGACAAATCGGTTACTGATTCTTGGGCTAGTATAAAACGATTATTTGGACGAAAACTATCTAATGACTTTAATAAATTGTTACCATAAAAATCAGTCACAAAAACGTTCTCGATTAAACCGTGCACTGATTATGGATTATTGATTTCTCTAGAACGACTCACCGTTAAATCAATTCTTTCTTTCAGTAATCCAATGTAAATTGCTTTGTTGAATTTTTCTGCCTGAAACAAGAAATTATTTAGTTTTCAAGTGTTGCTACGTATCCATATTTATTTTGAACTAGCGTCTGTAGACCCAGGCGAACCCTTCCCGATTTTTAACCGCTCCGTTTTCTTTTTACTTTTGGTTTATTATTCAATAATACCTACTTTTCAAAAATACTTTTTATAAGTTCTAAAACCGACGTCTTTTTTCAAGTTTTTTTACAAAGGGTAAGACAATGAAAGTGCTATATTTTGACTACCTCTTCCGAAACCAAATGGGGCAGAAGAATTAATTCCTACGAATTTGCTCGTTTAATGAAAACTCTTTTTTAGGTAGCCAAGAATTAAAATATGACACAAATTTATTATTTTGGTTTATTATTGAATTATAAACCACTGTAATCGCCCTAGAAAAAATGTTCTAACCCCCCTCAAAATGTGATGTTTTACGTTTCAAGGCATGTAGGATCCGAATATCCAATAAAAAAATTCTGTTCGTACGCCGTCAACACTTTTCTGACCAAACTATAAAAGATAAATTCTTGAAATGTTCACCAAAAATCAATCTTAATATGACGATGGCTCAATCTTTAGACAAATAAATACCTCAATTTTAAGGGTATTTTGGGGGTTTTGAGGGGGAGATAATTCGTATTTTCCAACGTTATTCAGAAAAAGGTGAATTTGGCATCAATTTCTATAGATTTTTGAACGCTGAATCGAATGAGACCATCACGGGCTCGATAGCTTTATTGGTTTTCGAGTTATTGCAGCATTTGTGTTGAACTTGGGAGATTTTTTTTATTATTGAATAATTAACCAAAAACGTATGATTTTTATATTGGCTGAACTTGTCCCTAGTTTCTCAACTTCGTCCAAACATTTTTTCAGTTTCTCAATCTAATAGTTTACCGATTGGTTTTTAGTCTTTCGCGACGAACCGTTATAATTATTTATTGCTGCGAAATTTGCGAATTTGACCCTCCGCCTTTTCCGTTTTAAGAATTCAATTACGTTCTCAGTTTTTAGTTTTGTGAAAAATTTCCAGCAAAATAAACCGTAATATTATAATGTTGGAAGAATTTACCTCGTCCGTTGCTGTTTCAGAACTTTCGATTATGAGCCAGGGTAAGAGACAAACATGCACTAAAGTAACCAAATAGTAAAGTTGTTCATCGTTCGACGTCAAATCGAAATTCGCCTCCAATAATGATGACAGATCGTACGTCGAAGTGCAAAGAACGCTCAGTATGTAAAATTTGTAGCTGCAATTAAGCTCTTGACAGCCTCGAGTGAAATTCCAGTACCGGTTTGCAAAATCTTTCACCAATCTGCTAGACAATTTCGATCGTTTAGCGCTCAATTCGGATGTCATCTTTTTCAAACAAACTGAGGCAATTTTTATGGGCGTCGTAAGTTGCAAAGCGATCACTTGCATTAAAAGTTTATTCGACAAAAGAACGATAGAGCTGATGGATTCGCCGCTGCCCTGAATGTAGTACTTTACATGAATGAAACTAATCGCGCAAAAAAGACCGATGTCGGTTAAAAACAGATATTTTTGCAGCTGCAGAATTGAAAATTCGTATTTGCACGCGCAGTAAGCGCTGTTTATTAGTTTAAATCCCCTTTCCACGTGTTGGCGCCTGCTCATCAGACAAAAAGAGTTGACCGTCGATATTGCTATGGGCCGAAGAAGATAACCATAACTGAGTAACTCGTTCCACTGTAAATAGTTGAGTACCGTTAAGCCAGTTCCATAATGTACAGTAGCCATGAAGATAACATAAACCAAAATAAGACTACAGACGAATAAAATCCTAGAAAATTTAAGTTCTTTTTTGTAATAAACGAACGGGAATGTTCCCAGGCATGCGCTCAAATAAATAACTTTGTTCAGCGGTGAATTCATTGTAGCTTACTGATGCGAAACTTAATTGCTACTGTTGACCCGCAATCGAACTCTTGGCATGATGAATTTGCACCAAGACAACGATCAGCGGCTGAAAGCCTGTCATCGTTTATAAGTTGACCGACTGTCAATTTCAGTTTAATAAATGAAACAAGTATGATGTTGCGTGAAGTATTGGTTTATAATATAACTAGGGGCTGAGCGCACCTGGCGGCTTCGCCGCCCAACCCCCTCAGAGGGGGGCTTCGCCCCCCTCGGCTATCGCGCCCTCCTCTCGGGCCTTACATATCGTTTTGTGGGGTTGTTGTCCTTTTCACTACTATATATAGTATGATATGTATAGTATATAGTAGTATGGTATAAATATAGTATAGGTATAGGTATGGGTTTAGTAGTTAATTATTTGTGTATGGAGAGAGGGAATCTATAGGTATTTTCTGAGTAGGTAGTACTAACTAAGTAGTGCTATATATATTTTTTTTCATCTGATGATAACATAACTTTTTCGATTTAATTGTTTGTTGAATAAATAAGTTTAAAAAAATAATAGAAAACGGAAACGGCAATTTTTTTTTCGCACATTTTCAATCTATTTGGAACGGATAGGAATGAGAAATAATAAGCCTCTACAAATGGATTATATTAAAAATTAGACCAATTTTTGGTTTAAGTTTCTTCTTCAATGGCTCAATTCTAACAGTTTTTGACGAGCATTCCAACGAGTATAGAAAGAAAGCCACATGCCGAATGCCGAATTTCTTAAAACCTCAAAAATTCGACAACTGTACACGACTCCTGGCACGGTCGGCCCGTCGGAGGGGCTGCGGCCATAAATCACTCGGGGGTTGTGTCCTTATCACTCTTATATATAGTATATATATGTATAATAGGTAGGTAGTAGATTATTATTTGTTTATGGAGAGTGGGAATCTAAAGAAGTTTTTATAGTAAGTAGGTAGTAGTAGTTTCTATAATTTGGTATGTTGGTGGAGGTGTTGTCATGTACTTTGTATCATAAAGTATTGTGTTTTTCAACTGGAGCAAAGTAGGAGCAAAATTAGACATAACAACTGTAAGTTTTCCAAGATTTGTAACTTGCACAGTGGATAACTCAAACAAAAAGTCGTCAATTCAGATGTTTGAATATACCAAAAGATAGGTAATTTAACTGTCCACATTTTCCCAATGTAATGTACCTATCCATTTTTCAACCGTTTTTGCGTTATTCAACAATATTAGTAGACTATACACGAAAACATGACATTTTTCAACTTTAAACGTTCTTTTCATCTATTTAGTGCAAAAGAAACAAAGAATGAACCATATATTATTGATATACACATCACCAACTATCATTATGCCGAATTTGAGCAAAATCTGTTCCAAAAAATTTTTCGCGAAAACTCCAAGGGAACTCCCTGCGATTTTTTTCAACCGATCAGTTAACGATTTTTTACTCGTCTCTCAATACAGATAAAAATCTGAAATTTTTAGGAAAGTTGTGTCTTACCAAGATGTATTTTTGTGATTTTTTTTATTTCTCGGAAAAATCTGCAAGTGGTCCAAAAAAATCGGTTTTTAAAAGCTCAAAAATTGGACTTTAACGGTGATTTTCGGGGTCAAAATTAATGTGAATCAATTGTTTTATTATGCAGGAGTCTTCATTTGAATGCCTTACAAACGTACATAGCAAAAAAATTGACGAAAAAAATTTAAACAGAGCCAGAGAAATTATTTTCCGTAAATCGACTTCTTCACCGGCCGTATTTTCGAGCTCCGCTGGCATCGGTAAGGGTGAAATACTAAATCTTTGTTTTAAAGCGATTTTGAAAGCTATTCTTATAGAAAATGTAACGCTGAATCCGAATATGACGTCAAAACGGCGGAAATTTGACGACCAACATTAGTTTTTCCCAGTTTTAGTACTACGCGGTTTCATGTTTTTCAACTTTTAAAATTCGTTGCAAATACTTACAGTGCTGTTCAAATTTGATTTATTAATGATTCCTACAGGAAATTAGATGTAGAATTCGAATTCAAAGTGAAAACAATCAAAATCGGACAATTATGAATGTTTTTTGAATTTTTTTCGATTTTCATACTACTTTTGAAGTTTCAACTTTTTAACTTTTTTTTAAAGCGATTTTGAAAGCCATTCTAATAGGAAATGTAACGCTGAATCCGAATATGACGTCAAACCGGTGGAAATGTCACGACAACTATCAGTTTTTCCAGGTTTAATACTACGCCACTCCTACGTTTTTTAACTTTGAAAATCCGTTGCAAATACTTACAGTACTGTTAAAATTTGATTAATTAATGATTCTTACAGGAAATTAGACGTAGAATTCGAATTTAAAGTGAAAATAATCTAATTCGAACGATTGATAATATTTTTTGAATTTTTTACGATTTTCATACTTTTGAAGTTTCAACTTTGAATTGATTATTCCAATCATTGGGGTCACACGCAGTACTTCCTCGTAAAACGTATTTTCAGTTATTTTATTCTAACGCTTTTGTAACTTTCGGGCACCTTGCTATAAATATGATCAACTACGACCACGTTCAGAACACTTGTTTTGTATTGTTTTGATCACATACCGTACTTCCGCCTTAAGCCTTTTTTCGCTGTTGAGCTTTTTTATAGGCCACAAAAATCAATATATTTGACGCTAGAGGTCTTTAATATTTGTAATGGCGAGGGAATGACGCCTGATCTTCACCGCTGGGGTCACACGCCGTAACATCCGTGCTATCCAGTAGTTTTTTGGATCAGAAATATTCACATTGCCCTAAAGTCAATACAGTTGAACGTTTAAAAGGTCGTGAAATGTTTTCTTTGGGGGTGAATGACTGTCTATGGTCCGAGTAACTAATATTCCCATATCTCCCAGAAAAAATTCTTGAAATTTGAGTTGTTGTAAATTAACGTTGTGGCCTTCGTACGATTATTCTAATTTTATTATTGGTTATACCTGCTACCGACTCAAACATGGAAGTACTGTGTGATCTATGCACACCACTGGTTTTAATGGATATTCGGATTCTACATGCCTTGAAACGTAAAACATCAAATTTTAGGGGGGTTCTTTCCTGGGCGATTACAATGGTTTATTATTGAATAATAAACCAAAATTGGAAAATAGTTATTATAACAAGGAACTGGAAAATTTACCTCGTCCGATGCTGTTTCATAACTTTCGATTATGTGCCAAGATAGGAACCAAACTTGCACTAAGGCAATCGAAGAGTAAAGTTTTTCATCGTTCGACCTGGAATCTACAAGATCTTCAAAAAATTCAGACAGCTCGACAGGGGATGAGTAAAGAACGCTCAGTATGGATAATTGGTAGGCAGAATTGAGCTCTTGGCAGCCTCGAATAAAATTCGAGTAGCGCTGCGCAAAATCTTTCACCAAGCTGTTTGACAGATTGGTTCGTTTAGCGCTCAATTGTAAAGTCATATTTTTCAAACAAAATGAGGCGATTTTCAAGGCCGTCGTTAGTTGCATAAGAATCACCTGAATTATAAGTTTTTTTGAGAAAAAAACGACAGGGCTCATGCTCATGACGCTGCCCTGAATGTAGCACTTGGCTTGGTGGCAGCAGATCAAGCAAAAAATGCTAATATTGATGAAAAACATACATTTCTGTAACTGTAAAAGTGAACACTTGTATTGGCACGCGGAGTAAGCAATGTTGACTTGTTCGAACCCTCTTCTTATCTGTCCGCGCTTGTACATTACGGATAAAGAGTTGGCTATCAAATTTACCCAGAGGGGAAGGGAATCAGCAGTTTCAAAGGAGCTGGTAAACTCTGCGAACTTCGAATAGGTGAGAATCGCAAGGATAACATGAACCGAAATGAAACTCCAGACGAAAAGAAACCATGAAAATCTAAGTTCCTTTTTGAAGCATACGAACGGGAATACTCCCAGGCAAGCGCACAAATAAAGAACTTTGGAAAGCGGCGGCTTCATTGCTGCTTTCTGTAGCGAAACTTATTTGCAACTGTCAACCCGCAATCGGAAGCTCAAACTGATAAACATTCGTTTTGAAACGATAGCAGAAGATGCCAAAAACCTGCCATCAACTGTAAGTTAATTACGATCGACGGTTGATTGTATGCTAACGATAATTCGAACACCATTAGCGTTGACAGAGGTATCTCTGAGGTAAAATTAACAAAAACGCCGTAAATGATTGTACAGTGGTACATTATTCCTTTACTTTTAGAATTATTTAAGAAGACCCGTCCATTTTATTTTATGTTTTTATTTATTATTATTTTATTCATCACGTTGCAAAAATCTGAATGCGATTTTTCAACAATAAACACAATAATGCATAACTTTTTTTCTTTGAACTCAGACTTTTCGGTGTAATGTATATAATATTTTCTGCATGCCAAATACTCAGATTATCGTTTTATAAAACTTATGGGTCTCATTTTCCTCAAAACAGAATTGTTGAGCCTCTTTTCGGTTTATTATTCAATAATAAACCATTGCAATCGCCACGAGAAAAAAATTTGATGTTTTACGTTTCAAGGCATGTAGAATCCAAATATCCAATTAAAAAAAAAAAATCTGTTCTTTTGCCGTACGCCGTAAAAAGCCCTTAACAAGTTTTGGTTCGGTACTGTAACAAGTGCTGGTGTGCAAACCATGAAGGAAACAAAAAGAAAATGAACCACTATACAATCATTTTTTGGTCATTCGAATTTTAACTGCCTTGAAACTTGACAGATCAAATTTTGAGGAGGATTATAATTATATACCTTTTTTTCTTTGGAGATTACAATACTTTATTTTTGAATAATAAACCTACGTTTATATAATTGGCAGATATTAATGTGCTTGGCACTTAAACGACCTTAAACTTTCACCTTCAACGACGGAGCTCCTTATCTTGTCAGTAATGCGTCACAAAAATGCATCTCTTCGATAAGTGCACTTCAAATGCATCTTTACAATGAACTATCCAGCTATGAATAGATGCGGTTTAATAGCCATCGCGGCACCTTTTTTTCAAGCTAGTGTATCCAATCTCATGATCAACATTACTTTCGATTATACCACCAGTCATTTTGTCCTTCCTGCTAAGCTTGAAACAATGAAATTCTCCGCTGGTTTTCGATGTACCTTCGACGGGCTTTCACATGAGCAATCATCGATCAAAGAATGAGACCAACCTGATGAGCCTAATGATCTATCCATTTGCTATCCCTACTACCCTAGTGACGCACAAAATCATTGAAAAGTATTGTTCACGCTTGCCCTCTATATAAAAAGAAATTTCAATTGCTGCCCTGCCCCAGTTTTAACCAGTCCACCGTGACGAACGATTCAGAATCGACGAGCGAGTAAGTTGTTTTAATTAACAAAATTGATAAAAGGTTAAAAACTCTACGATTACTATTATACATTGTAGCTGTATTAATTTCCAGGCATCATAAGGGCGAGGCAGCATAATGGACGCAGAAGAGTTCAGGAAACATGCTAAAATGGCCATCGATTACATTATTGATTATAATGAAAACATCAGAAATCGGTAAACAGAAAGAAATTTTCATGAACCAGTTGGTAGCTTCTTTATGCCTATAATAAATTGATGGAAAAATCCAACATTTTCGCTTACTGACGATACCTTCAATATAATGATACAACTGTGTATGACTGTGAACAATATGTTACATAATAAATTAGCAATCGAAAGATCTATTCATTGGATCGTAGGGTTTTTCATAATCTAACAGCAGATAAAATCATTTTCAAATCAATTCAATTCAAACATTTATTGAAACTGTAAAATACAAGTGGTTTGCATAGATCACACAGTACTTAAATGTTTATGTCGGCAACAGTTATTTAACCAATTATAAATTCAAGGAAATCATACCAAGGCCGCAACGAAATTAAATTTATGCGATCCAAACGATTGAAGACAAGTTTTGTGAATTGGTGTCATTTTTTATTGTAAGGAGACCCAAAAATTTGAAAAGCTCCGACAAAATAACTGAAAATGTGATTTACAAGGAAGTAATGTGCGTGACAAACTTGATTAAAATCACGCATTCAATCCGAGCATGTAAAACTCAAAATACAAAATCTGCACTAGTGAAATCGTGAAAAAGGCTCATAGCGTGGAGGTACAGTGTGTGACTCAATATCCGAAAAATCAAGCGGCATCTGCTCGTCATACCCAACATTTCAAGACCACAAACGTAGAAAAATATTGACTCGTATAACCTGTGAAAATCCAAATAGAAAACAACTTTGAACGACCATATCTCGGAAGTACTATGTGTTATCAAAAAATTCAATAAAAGCTCATTTTGCTCATTTACTATGAAAATATTTTAGGGAAATGGCATTGAGTTTTATTCATTTTTATGTCAATTTGTCACTTCAGACAGTCGGACACGTAGGACTTGTTCAGAATGTGATTCTGAGTATACAGTATACAGTAGTATATGGAGGATTTTGAGTATAGTTCTATAAAAATTTCTTCCAACAGGACCGTGGTTCCTAATTCAACTTTTTAGACGATCACAATCCATTGCATTTCATTCCATTTACTATGTAAACATGGAACTAAAAAATATTTATAGAACAAATAAGAAAAATCAAGAATCGTTCACCTGCCGCAACGAAAAATTTGAAGTCCCCGCATTCAAATATATTTATTCGTGCGGACGGTAAAAATCCAAATACGAAATCCGCACTCGTGAAAAAAGCTCAGAACATGAGGTAGGCTGTGTGACCCAATAGATGAAATATCAAGCGTCATCTACTTGCCATAACATTTTAAGACCTTCAAACGTTGAAAAATATTGACTCTACCTTTTGAAATCAAAATAGAGAAAAAATTTGAACGGTTATATTTCGGAAGTACTGTGTGTTATCCGAAATTCGGAAACAGCCAATTCTGTACATTCACTAGAGGGAAATTTTCTGAAAATTTCATCGAGTTTCATATTACGATTTTCGTCACTTTTTGACCACAGATACAAAGACACTTGTTCAAAAAGCGATTTGATTATAGTATGAAAATCACATCCTAATTCACCTCCGTTACGAATTCGACTTATCGGACGATCACAATACCTCCATCCACTTCTTAATCATAAAAGTCGAATTTTTTCCTTAATTTTTAAGTGAATAGGAATATTTCAACAATATTTTGATGACATTTCTTTCAGACGAGTGTTGCCGAGTGTAGAGCCGGGCTATCTGCACAAATTAATCCCATCGGTGGCTCCTTCGACACCAGAAGAATGGTCGGCAATACTGCCAGATATCGAGCGCTTCATTCAACCCGGAGTAATCTTTACACGTGAAAAATCGATAAGATTCAGAAAATTAACGAAAATATCTGAGCAAATATGAAGCAAAATTGAAGAAACGTAGAAATTGTTATCCAAGTTCGGCTTCGTTTATTTAGTCGTTTTTTATTGGCAGTTCATCGTCGGTTTGAAAAATAATAAATGCACAAGGTTCAGAGAAATTGCCAAACTACTGATTGAAAAAAAATTAAGAATTTATTATAAAAATTCACCGAACATTACTGCATTAGGTAACTCCTCCCTAATCTGTATCATTCTCATATCAAGTGTTCTTGGTGCAGTAAAATTGTACCGAATTCCTCATCAACTGACTTATTTATTTTGATGTTTTACTACATCTCTCTTCACTTTTCAATCCAGTCGATCCATTCAATGAAAAGTCAGTTTGACTTACACTTCCAAAATTTTTAGAATACCCATCGGATGGATAATCGAATTTTGGACCTTTTGTCACTATTAGTAAACGTATAAATATTATTGGTAAATGGTATTACGAAGATACCTTTAAAGGAACGTATAAAATGTGCTCTTTTTATAGTTGACGCATTGGAATTCGCCAAATTTCAACGGATACTTTCCTGCGGGCAACTCTTATCCTAGCATGTTAGGAGAAATACTCAGCGCCGGCCTTGGGTGCGTCGGATTCAATTGGGTAAGCAAACAGGGTATTTGCAAGATGACATTCTTCGGATTTTAACATGTTGGATACGTACCTTGCAATATGAAACATCAAATTAGGCGGTGGTCTCAACTTCTTACGGTTAATTATTCAATAATAAACCAATGAAATCGCCTATGGAAGAATATTTTCTGAACCCCTCAAAATTTGATATTTCACGTTTCAAGGTACGTAGAATCCAAATATCCATTAAAAAATATTCTGTACGTCCGCCATTGTCAACACTTTTTTTTTACGAAACTATAAAAGCCAAAATCTTGAAATTTTGACCAAAAATAAATCTTGGCCTGACAATGGCTCAATTTTTTGACCAAATCGCCAACTCTATTTTAAGGGTATTTTTGGGGGGTTTGGAGGGGGAGAAAATTCGTATTTTCCAACGTTTTTCAGAAAAAAAGTGTATTTGGTATCAATTTCTATAGATTTTTGACGCTGAGTCGAATGAGACGATCGCGGGGTCGATAGCTTTATTGGTTCTCAAGTTATCGTAGCTTTTGTGATGAATTTGGGAGCTTTTCAGAAATTTGGCATGAGGGTATAAAAATCGTTCTTCACTCGTTGGAATGGTCGCCAAACACTCTCTCCAGCTGTACCTTTATGCAAAGAATTTAACTTTTAATTACAAAATTAAGAAAAATAAAAATAATTAAAATCGAAATAGTTGCTACTGAGTTACACCAATCTGTTGTTAGGTGAACGTTCACAAATGTTCGGAATAATTACTATAACAAATTTATGGCCATCTTGAATCATTATTGAAGCAAAGGAATATAATCACACAATCATTTTCATTGTTTTTCTAAGGCATATAACAACTATTGTTTATTGTTCAACAATAATAAGAATAGTTAGCTAATAGAAGAAAAAAAATCTTGTTCAAAATTCTACCGAATAATTCAAGCTACGATTAGGAAAATAATGACTCCGTTTTTAATAAAATGGGCTTAGAGTATAGCTTACTTGCCAGAGACCTAGTTTATCGAAAATGGAATTATTCGTCAATTATTCTCGTAGCTGGATTTCCAAAACATCAAAATATCAGTTTCAATTCCGGTTTGTTTGCCTTTGATCTGCTGTTCGTTAGACAGGTAAATAAATTTATAAAAATTCCATCACCCGTTTATTTAATTACCAAATAATGTATTGGAAGTAGTAAACATTTTTTTAGCTTTTTGCCTGTATTCCGATTAAAACATCAAATGCACGAAATATGTCAAGAAAAAGTGAATTTCCTTTTGTTCCAGATGTTGAGTCCAGCTTGCACAGAGCTGGAAGTAATAGTTCTCGATTGGCTGGCTAAACTAATGGGTCTTCCTGATCATTTTCTTGCTGAGACTGCCGGCCCGGGAGGAGGTATAATTCAAGTAAGTATAACACTATAACAATAACGCACCTATTCCAATCGGCCACTGGCTTTGAATTCGATTTCGGTTTATTATTCAATATTTAACAATTGTAATAAATGTATAAAACATACTGATACTAAAAACGAAGTCCGTGGCAACTATCGTGGTATAAAATATTTTTATTTTTCTCTATTAATTAATTTGGAGTAAAATTAATTGCCTTTCGATACAGATAAAGTGTTTGACGAGTTTTCCAACGAGTAATCAACTACTTTTATAGCTCCACAAACGATCGAGTTATACCATCTTGAAAATGTTCTCAAAATCTTGTCAATTTCACATAATGAAACTACGATAACTCGAAAACGATTAAAGCTATCGACTCCGTTATTGTCCCATTCGATTCAGCGTCAACAAATCTATTTAAATTAGTACCAAATACACCAACGTTTCAAAAACCTTGGAAAACGCGAAGTTTCCCACCTCCTGGAAGCCGCCCAAAAATAGCCATTTAAATTGAGATAGTGGTTTGGGTAAACAATAAAACAAGAATGATTTTTGGTGACAATTTTAAGAATTTAACGTTGATATTTATTAGTTCAATATTCAATAACAAAAAAAAATCTATCCCGCTTAAAAATTTGATTTTTTTTGTTTCAAGGCAAGTAGAATCCGAACATCCAATTTCAAAAAATCTGTCTTCACGCCGTGGTCGCCGTCCATCGTCAACACTTTTCTTAGGAAACTATAATAGCTAAATTCTTGATTTTTTCGCCAAAAATCATTCTTGGTTGACAGTGGCTCAATTCTTTAGAAAGAACCTCAATTTTTAGGGTATTTTTGGGAGGGGGGTGTAGTTCGCGTTTTCCAAGGTTTTTGAAACTTCGGTGTGTGAATCGAATGGGACCCTAATGGATAGCTTTGATGGTTCTCGAGTTAACGCAGTTTTTATGATAAATTTCGCGGTTTTGAGATATTTGGCTAGGAGGTACAACTCGTACAACTCGTTAGAAAACTTGCCTAACAATTTCTTTATTTGTATCGTTAGGCAATTAATTTTATTTTGAATTAAGTGATTGAGAAAAATTAAAATATTTTATATCACGATAGTTGTCAGATATTTCGTTTTTAGCTATCAATATGTTTGTAGGTGGAAACTTTCATAAGAGTTTGCATTAGGTCTTTCCAAATCATGATGGAAGCACAGGAATAATAAACCACTAAGCAATCGATTGCGGCATTTCATTTATTGATTACAGGGTTCAGGAAGCGAGGGAATACTTGTGGCGTTGCTCACAGCAAAGGAAAAAACGGTTCGACAAATTAAACCGTTGCAACCAGATATTGAAGACGGAATTATAAAAGCGAAACTCGTGGCTTATTTTTCTGGTGATCATAATGTTATAGTGAATATTAGACTTCATAATGATAAATATGAATGCGAATTAATAGATAATGTCCGTATAAATTGTTTTTTTAGCCGGCCAAAATAATTAATTGACCCAATGACCGTTTTAGATCAATCCAATTCTGCAGTGGAGAAAGCCTGTCTTCTGGGATCGACGAAGATAAGACTGATCAGATCTAATCCGAACGGAACTCTAAAGCCCTCCCATTTAAAGGATACGATTATCGAAGACAGAGCGAACGGTTTAATACCTTGTTTTGTAAGTAAATTTTGAATGCCGATAATGAGATAAACCATCCAATATATTTTTACTAAGCGAAATTGTATCATATTTCTGATCAGGTGGTTGCGACGTTAGGAACAACTGCGACTTGTGCATTTGACGATTTGACTCAATTAGGTCGTATTTGTAAAGAAGAAGGTGTCTGGCTACACGTCGACGCTGCATATGCTGGTAAATAATTCCTCGTCCTCAAACTTATGAACTTTTAAGGATCATAAAATCCAGAGATGGAATATTTACTCTTCTTGAAGAGCGGTTTATTTGCCTTTGAACGGCCGGCTTTCCGTTGGAAAAACCAAATATTTTAACTATCGAGTTAATATTGAGTTTTTAGCGCATTTCTAGTTTTTTGAAAACGAAAGAAAGAGTTTAGGTTACTCTGTGAAATCATATGTCAACGTGGTCACAACAATTCGCCATCCACTGGGCGATAATCTTAAAAAACGAATGGTTTAACAAAGAAACCAAAACTTCTACGTTCAAGTTTCCAAAATGTACACAATGCAATACACGCAACCAATTAATTGAAAACAATTTGACAAATCCATTTCAAACAAATTAAGTTCAAGTGTAAAAAGGGTTTTCTCTTCGTTTTTCCAGTTTTCAAGGCGATTTTGGGATGACGTAAAATTTATTTTTACTTCCACGTTTACGTAGAAAATGAAAGTATTGCACGAAAAGTCGAATTCGGAACGGACGTGAATTTTGAAGAATTTTTTCATAGCACTATACACAGAAATACTTCCTGAACAAGTGTGTGCGTCCGTCTATGGTAAAAAAAGTAACAAAAATCGTCATATCTCCGTGAAAAAGGGAACCAGTCAATGAAATTTTCACAAAATGTTCTTCCAGTGAATGTGCACAATTAACTATTTGCCGATTGTGGGTAACTCACCGTTCTTCCTCGTAACTCACATTTTCAGTTATTTTATTTGAGGAATATGTAGGTATATTGTCTTCTCGCTATAAAAATGAAAAAACACACAAAACTTTTCTTTGTCGTTTGGTTTACATTGCGCTTCCGTCTTATACGTTTTATTCTCTATTTCGATTTTCACAGTCCACAAAATCAATATATTTGAATCTTAGGGGTCCTGAAGTTTTTCTAGATGGGCGAATGACAATTGATTTTTGCCGTACTGCAACAATTTTTTTAAATGATTTTTTAAAAAACATTTAATAGCAGTTAATACGTTTTTTCACAACTCTCAATTGAAATGTGATCAATCGAAGGGTTCGATTTCGTTTTAATTTTGACTCATAGATCATTGTTTGTTTTAAGGAGCAGCCTTTGTATGCCCCGAGTATAGACATTTATCAGCTGGACTGGATTATGCCGATAGTTTAAATATGAATCCACATAAATGGCTTCTGGTTAACTTCGACTGCTCGTGTTTTTGGTAAGGAATAAAATACAACTCGAGAATAAACAAATAAGGTGTTCAAGTTGCTATAGAGCAAATCAGGGAAATGTATTGCGGCTACGCTGTATTTCGACTATATAACATTTTATTAAAATTTAACTGGTCCATCAGGAAAGAATAGATGTAAGTAATCTGCAGTTTTAATCGAAACACTAGGTAATTTATTATTTTTTTTTTTTCAGGATAAAAGATAGATCGCACTTGTTGAATGCTTTCACTGTGGAAAGAGATTACCTCAGAGATCATTACAGCGAAATCATGCGACAAAATTGGTCTCCTAATTTTAGAGTAAGGAAGATCTCTCTTTCGAGCTGATACGCATTTTGACCCCAACGTGATGCACACCAATAAAACTTTCGAACGATTAGATGCATTTTTGCGGAAAATGAAGCTACTTTAGAAAGTGTGAACTTTAATTTAAAAAAAAAAATTAAGATTTTTGGAAAACATTTTCTTGTCATAGAACATGAAATGGCCACAGAAGTGAAATGATGAGATTTGTGATGGTGAATTTGAACGATTTTTGAGCACGAACTATGATTCTGATTATTATTTCCGAATGTTTCCCCTTCCGAATAGGAGTTTCACGATTTCATTTTCTTATAAGGTGTTTTATGAAGAAAAAAATTGATTGTCACTATAAGTGATGGATTATCATATAGGTAGTTTATTATAAAATATTAATTTTGAAGATTACAGACGAGTTAGTCTTCCTGTCGAAGCTTTAGAGTTGATTCGCTATCTATGAAAAGATTTATTTAGACGACTGAACTTGTTATTAATCCTTTTAATTTGGGGAAGTGATCAACTTATTAAATTGAAGTATTGTATTTTCTAGAACTGGGAAATTCCCTTGGGGCGTCGTTTCCGAGCTTTAAAACTCTGGATAACGCTCAGACTGTTCGGTGAATCGGAATTGCGATCGTTCATCAGAAAGCAAGTCAGCATGGCGAAACGGTTTGAAAAGAAAATTATCGAAGATTCGAGATTCGAACTGTGCGCTCCCGTCGGTTTGGGCCTCGTGTGCTTCCGAATCGCTGTGAGTTTGAAACGAATTCCTATTAGACTTGAGAAAAAATCCGATTCAATTGTCACACTCTTGCGCAATATTCTCGATTCCATTTCGTTTACATCTAACCATTACAATCTTCTTAATCTTCCGTTTTGTAGGGAGAAGAACATCTAACCAAGGAGCTTCTTTCGATGGTGCTCGACTCAAAAGAGTTGTTTTTGAACGGTGCAAACCTTCACGGAAAATATTTCCTCCGCTACGCTATATGCAGCCGTGACATGGATTTTTCGGACGTGGACAAAGGTTGGACAATTATTTCCAACGCATCCGATGCAGTATTGTCGAGGTACGCAGCGAAAAATCAACTCGGAATCACTGAGCTCACCAACACCAACGTTCTCAAGGCTGGAATATCTAGATAAAGTAAAAAAAAAGAGAGAGAAAAAAACCCATATTTTCTTCCGAATTATTGTACTTACGAAATTCAATGAATTACGTTAGCATTTAGTTTTATTTACACAATGGAAGAATCGTGATATTGTATACATTTAAATTTATTCGAGTAGTTTCTATTGATTGCGGAGTTGGAATCCATTCAATAAATATATAGATTGTACCTACAATAGGCACCGAGCGTAATATTTTTTTGCTCATTTTGGACCACAGCTTGTTGTCATTTTTTTATCCAATTTCGGCACATTTAACCCAAAATGGATACTAAAGTGTTAATTCGAGCTCCTTGTCATAAATTATGACGTGGAAAATATGCAGGAATCAAATCTGTCTGAACGGTTGGTTTTTCGGTTTCAGCAAATATTTCCAAATGCAGCCGATAGAAAATGCTGCGCAAGAGCTGCTCGTGGTTCTATTTTTAATGTTCTCGGCGGTAAGCGAAGGGGAAACTAGCCGGAAGTGATCCGCACCGCCTTACAACTGAACCGAAGGAATGTAGGGCCAAAAAATATATTTACACCGCGATGAAATAGCGGCCACGAGGTGAACGCCCGTGGTTATTGTGGCAATAGGCAAGCATTCGGGAGCCACAACGCTAATTAGTTGGCAAATATGCGGACGTTTAGGAAATAGGTGGCGAAAATATCGTTGGGCAGTTTCAAAACAGATTCGTATCGAACTAGCTGGGTACCAAAAGGGCGTAAGCACACTTTTGGACGAAATTAGGTGCTCAACCAAAGACTCGATTCATTTACAACCGTTGCGGCGATAGTTATGGCTATCGCGTACAGAGTATGCAGGAAATAGAGTAAATGAAAACAATGTTGCAAGGGGTTGTTAAAAAATACAGCATGGCCAATTTCGTCATAAAATCATGGTCAAGATCTTTTCCTTCCAACTCTGAAAATTTCTCGTTTTCCGTCGACGAAGTTCAAAACGGTTCAAAACTCGGACTCACTATCAGCATAGATTTTCAATATATCTTTATCGTCGATTTCAATAAGTAGCATTGAATTTATAAGTGCACTGTTTAACTTCATATTGTCAACAAGTTCGGATGAATATGATTTTATCCTAAGATTTGTCATATGGTCGTAATACAGATTAACCAGTGGAATAGAATAGAATACGATTTATTTCCATGAGCAGAACAAGTAAAAAGTTGTGTGTAAAGGTCACATACTACGTCCATTTTCGAATCGGTATAGGCAAAACCAATAATAAAAATCAAAAAACTCATACAAAGGCCGCAAAGTTAGTAAACTACAAACGTAGTAATTGAAAAACTAGCCAGGTCATACAAATAAGGGAAAAACGCACGAATCAGCCCGTAAACAAATATCTACATTCTAGATTATTCTAGACATTCTATTTACATTCTAAATACAAACGATATTTGGATAACGAGGAAGTACGGTATGAGAACACTAATATTAAAAATCAATCGTCATTTATTCGCCATTACGAACATTTAAAGACCTAAAGCAACAAATATATAGATTTTTGCGGCCTGTCAAAATTGAAATAGTCAAATAGCGCATATACGGTGGAAGTACGGTGTGTGAGCCAAACGATACGGAAAAAGTTTTATGAAAGTGATTAGTTTTTATAGCAAGGAAACCAAAATATTTAAAGGTGCTCAAATAAAATAACTGAAAAGGCGAATTGTGAGGAAGTACGGTGTGTGATATCAATAATCAAAATCAAGCGACAAAATCAATCTTGGTCTGACAACGGCTCAATCCTTTAACCAAATCAATTCCTCAATTTTAAGGGTATTGTCGGAGGGTTTTAGGGGCAGAAAATTCGTATTTTCCAAACTTTTTCAGAAAACGGTCCAATTGTCATATCATTTTCTTTAGATTTTTGGCTGCTGAATCGAACGAGATTATCGCGGGGTCGATAGCTTTACTGGCTCTCGAGTTATCGCAGCTTTTGCGTTGAACTTGGGAGATTTTCAGAAATTTGGCTTGAGGGTATAACTCGAGAGTTCTTGGAGCTATAAAAATAGTTTTGTACTCGTTGGAATGCTCGTCGAAAACTCTCTTCAAGTATACCGTTTGGCGAAAAATTCAGATTTTAATTTGGAAATTGAGAAAAATATAAATAAAATAAATAATAAAATTTCAATAGTTGCTACGGAGTTTTCCATATAGTTACCAATCTGTTGTTAGGTGGGAAAGTTCACAAAAATTCGGAATGATTACTATCACAAATGGATAATCTTCTAAGCCACTGTACTATCATTTGCAGCGTTTTTAAAATTATACGCGACTTCTAAACTGGCAAACGTGCAGTCGCTTTACTGATCCTAGCTTACACAACACACATGCCTCAAAATTCAGTACATCGCGGTTCATTTCGAGATTTATTCAAATTTTTTCTCTGATTCTTGGTGCGCTTTTCATTATATCACTCAACAAACTACGATTTTACGTGCATTGCGAGTAAATTGATATTACGACAAGGACTAGAAGGGATGGCCTTAGTCGATGCGTTTCGGGACTTGTCATGGTTCATTACGTACACTCATGTAGCTCAAGCGTAACGCATTGCTTCGGGAACGGCCCACCCTTTCGAAGAGCTGGTAGAATGTACTTACCTCAGCCGATCCTGTTGATTTAAAAACAATACTCTCATCGAAGTTATAAGAAGCACATCATCTTCGTTTGGTTGTCGTCGCATTTGTTGTAGAGGGGTTGTGAGGGGGAGAAAAACCAGGCGACTTATTCTCCAGATTTTTAATTGCTGGCCGAGCACTTTCGCCCACTCGGGCATCCTCAGGGCGACGTGGAACCATGAGGTCCACAGCCAGCAATTAAAAATCTGGAGAATAAGTCGCCTGGTTTTTCTCCCCCTCACAATCCCTTTACAAGAAGCATCATGGCAAACACGAATCGTAAGCTTGTAGAAAAAACGCTGCAAATGATTGTACAGTGGTTTATTATTCCTTCGCTTCAATATTGATTTAGAAAGACTATCCATTTGTGATAGTAATTATTTCGAACATTTCGGAACAATCCCACCGAAAAACAGATTGTAACTATAGGGGAAAACTCCGTAGCAACTATTGTAATTTTAATCAATTTTATTTTTCTTAATTTCCTAATTAAAAACTAAATTTTTTGCCTAACGGTACAGCTGGAGAGAGCGTTTGACGACCATTCCAATGAGTATAGAACGATTTTTATAGCTCCAAGAACTCTCGAGTTATACCCTCATGTCAAATTTCTGAAAATCTCCCAAATTCGGCACAAAAGCTGCGATAACTCGAGAACCAATAAAGCTACCGACCCGGCGATGGTCTCATTCGATTCAGCGTCCAAAAATCTATAGAATTTGATACCACGTACACATTTTTCTGAAAAACCTTGGAAAATATGAATTTTCTCCACCTCAAAACCCCCCAAAAATACCCTTAAAATTGAGCTAGCAAGTTGGTTCGAAAATTGGGCCGTCGTAGGACCGAGATTGATTTTTGGTGAAAATTTCAAGAATTTAGCTATTATGGTTTGGCCGGAAAAGTGTTGACGGCGTACGGCGTACGGCGGACAGACAGAATTTTTTTTATTGAATATTCGGATTCTACATGCCTTGAAACGTAAAACATCAAATTTTGAGGGGGGTTATAAAAATTTTTTTCTTGGGCGATTACAATGGTTTATTATTGAATAATAAACCAAAACGCACATCCTAATGTTTGTGTTGCCAAGTTTTTCACGGAAATTTGGCTTTATCGACTTGGAGCTACGAGATTCTCCTGCACGGAATTAATTGGCTACGCTTCACTAGTGTTTCCACGTCCAAGATTTCACTCAATTCGGCTATGCTGCTTGACTCTAGCCCGACGAGCCGTACTATGGTAACAACGTGATGCGATTTTATCTTCATAGTTGAATTATGCAGGCTGAACAATGCGAAGTTCGCTATTTTCAAGAGCCGAAAGGAAAGCGTTCCAAAAGTCAAGAGCAGGGCTCGAAGGATGAAAGCGTGTCCTAGCTTCAAACCCACTTAAACGTTCGAGCTGAATCAGCTCGGATCAAGTTTTTCCCTGTAGAATTTCATTATTCGAGATGAAAAATAAAAAGTATTAGAAATTGTACCAATTTTAGTAGTTGCATAGCTGTACAACGATATTGAACATGAATAACGTGGCCGCGTAGGAAGTTACATTCTTTGCATCTGATCAACTTAGCTTGTTGCCCGCCCAATCCGCTAAATTCTTGAACGTTTCACCAAATATCATTCTTGGCCTGACAATTGCTCAATTCTTTAACCAAATTGCTGACTCAATTTTTAGGATATTTTTGGGGAGTTTCAATTGAGGATAAAACTCGTATTTCCCAAGGTTTTTTAAACAAAAGAGCGTTTGATATAAATACATTTTTTACGCTGCATCGAATGAGACCATAACGGTGTCGATGGTTGTTGAGTTATTGCAGCTTTTATTTGTGATTTCCGAAATTTCGAGAAATTTCCCATTTCGGTATGACTTGAGACTTTCTACAGATATAAAAATGGTTCTATGCACTGTTATAAGCTGTATCGTTCGGCGAATAACGTAATAAATAATTAGATAATGTAACTTTTAATTAGATTATTTAGAAAAATAAAAATAACTTAAATGTTAACGAGTTTTCTATCAGTTACAAATTCTATGTTACGTAGTTCACAAAAAAAACATGTTCAGGATGGTTACTATCACAAATGGATGGTCCTCTTAAATCATCATTGACGGAAAAGAATATTAAACTACTGTACATTTGCAGCGTTTTTGTTTCGGTCATGGAGTGCGCTAATAATTGTGCTGAAGATTTCCCTTGATATGCTTGGCTTTGTGTTCAAAAAGTGTTGGAGCAATCTGATGTTGAAAAGAATTATTTCCCTTCGATACTACGGGTTCGTTTACACGTTCTTTAGGCACGCTTGTTTGTTTGTGGGGTTGAAAGACTTCAGACTTACCATGTGTTGTGTTTCGAGTGTGAAAGGACAAGCGAGAAGTCGAGAAAGCAAAGATCCAGCTCCTTTTACAGTCAGCTTTATCATTACGCAACTGTGGCGACTTTGAGTCTTATCATCATCCGAGTGTCAAAAGAACGCTCTAAAAGGATAAGGAGCTAGGAAAGAAGCTATGAAGGATGAAAAATGGGTTGGGGTGAGTGTGAATGGAGGTAGAGGGTTCAGACCCCAATTCAAGTCCAGACTCAAAGTTAGTGTGTACACTCTAAGTCAACTTCGGACAAGAAGTAAGTCTGAACTCAAAGATAGTCCTAGTTCATAAGTTACAATCTGCAGAAACTCTTAAATTGGCTATAGCCCTCGCGCTGAGCAAAATTGTATTTTTAACTGGGAGTCAGTTACAAACAGTAACTTCCAAAAATAGTCATTCTCAAATTCGTACCTTCAAGAGTTTAGTTATTGAATATTTTCTATTTTAACCGTTCAAACTCAGAAAATTCATTCTCCGTCGCAAGAACATTTCATCCGAGCAGCAGTGGAGAAGGAAGACATTAACCTTGAATAATACTGACCCTCGGATGGGATGACTGCAGAAATCTTCACGAATCCGCTGGCCGGACACAAGTTCTTCATCCATCGGGAGAAAATTGGACCCACAGCAGCTAGCGAGGTGAGTGTTACAAACATTAATTTCCCAAAATATTCATTCCCCAATTTATATTTTCAAGAAATACTTCATTTATTAAATATTTCTAGTTTCAACCATTCGATCTCAGAAAATTCATTCGAGAGAAACTCATCACTTTACTCTTTATATATGCATGGTAATCATTGGATCACTTCATCCGTTTAGATAAATACTAATTCCCACTTCTGAGATGTCAAGGAGACAATGAAAATTGGCTCGGCCATTTGGACAACATCAGTTCGATGAAAAATTGGGCTCAATGTTAATTAGCCGCCAGAAACGACTTTGACCGTCGAACCTTTGGCAGACAACCAAACTACAGGACTGGGATGTGACCCATCCGAGATGCAAGTGCTACCTTATGTATATTTATATACAAACATATTCGAATGAACCTTTCCAGACTCATGGGCCAAGGAGGGGATAAAAGAAAGACGTTTTGGCGTCCCCCTCATGGAGTTATACTCACATCACATGTACGATGTCGGATCGTGCCACAAACTTCATAATTTAGTATAGAGCTTCCAGTTTCAATAAAAAATGACTAGACACTCATTTGAAAGTGCTGATATTTTCCCAAGCTCTATCGCTCTTTCAATTTTTCCAGATGATGTACTTAAATAATTCTCTATATCCCTCATAATTTTCTCCTTGCTTATTCTGTCCGTATTTAGAGCCTGCTTAACATTTTAATTTTACTCCGAATTCATTTTACAATATACCATTTCCCCGTGGAGTTAATTAGAATTCTAAAGCCCTTTAGAACATTTAAGGTTTTTTATTAGAATGATTGTCGTTCATGTGAACTTCTTTGAGTCGTGATCTTCCAATGTCCGTGTCCGACGCATAATTCTAAATTTAAACCTTATCCAAACCATCGAAGCTCGTGTCGTGTGCCAGCCCTATTCATCTCATAAACACTCCAGCCGCGTTTACATGCACAGACCAAAACCCTTGAGGTCTTGTAGCATTGTTCATAAACATTCGTCCATCACTTCCCACCAATATCGGGTTCTAGGAGTTTCTTCCTAACTTTATTATCCGTTTGCCGTTTCCTATTTTTATTACGTAAGCAACCTACCGAAAATATCGAATTTTCTAAAAGACCCTTCATACTTACTTTTGAACTAAATTATGTCCGAAATCATGGTGAATCATGTCTAAATGGGTGTTAATCAGTGTTTGTCTCCTGTCGGTCTGTTTACTCGGATATCCAATTGAATTAGGCGCGAGGAAACTTTGGCGACGGCTTAACGCTCCTTGTTTGCACGACGTCGCTTCCGATTTGAGGTGAGAGCCATATTCGAATTTCATTGCAACGTCAACCTAGTGGAAATTATCCTATTGCAGGTACTGATGTCAGTGGTTTTTTGGTAAAAGTAGATGAAAGTCGAGCCTCTAATAAAGTAAGTAAAACCGAACGTTTGTGATTCGGATTTTATCTACAAATTTTTTAATTTTAATTATTGACAAATTGTTTCACGTTAATCTTGACCATATTTATGTTCTTACGGCGTATAATGTGGCCAGATGGCATTCAATGCGGGCATTTCTCTCCCCCCCAATGTCACCAACTTTTCAAACAATGTTTTAAGATTTTTTGTGTCTACCATCTGGTCCAACCTTCTGCCCTTGGTCAAACCCACGGAATTTTCTGCCGCCTAATCACCGCTTTTATTGCAACGTTCCTGTCGTTTTGATTACTTTTTTCCTACACCTTCGAAGGCGAAATAATCTTCCTTTTTGTTATTTCCGCTTCGTTAAACCTGAGTTGATGCGGTTTCTTACCTTTTCTTAGGCGACCTTCATATAAGATAAGAAACACGGAGTCGTTTAATGCTTCATTCAATCCTCCGCCTTGCTCAACTCACTCATCTCAGTACGAACGGTATGAAATATAAATATGAAAACCAGTGAAAACCATGAACGATATGAAAAACCAGTGAAATTCATAGAACACATAGTACTTTCATGTTTGAGTCGGTAACTGGAATAACCAATTATAAAATCAAGAAGCTCCCACTAAAGGTTCAACGCTATTACTTTACAACTGTTCTTGGAAAACTATCAAGGAGAGGCCAAAAATAGAAAAACGCACCAATTAGGTTAATAATGCGGAAGTGCAGTATGTGAGCCTAACATAACGACACAAGCCAAGTTTTGTAAAATTGCATAATTTCTATGAAACTCCAGCGTCAAAGATATTGATTTTTTCATGGCCTGTAAAAATCGAACTGCACAATAATCCGCAAAAGGCGGAAGTACGGAGTGTGATCCAATCGATACACAACAAGTTTTGTGAAATGGAGTCATTTTTAAAGCAATGGGACCCGAAAATTACAAAAGCGCTTGAATAAAATAACCTAAAATGCGTTTTACGAAGATTTACTGTGTGTGACCCCAATAATAAAAATGGAGCGATGTCCAGATGTCATATAAAAACATTTGAAGTCCCCCAGCGTTCAAATATATTCATTTTTGCGGTGTGTAAAAATCGAAATATTGTCAATATGAGAATAACGCAGAAGTACTGTATGTGACCCGCTTGATAAAGATCAGGCATCATTCAATCGCCGTTCCAAACATTTCTAGACCTTTAACGTTCTAGTATATTGGTTTTCCCGGCCTGTAAAAAACAAAGTACAAAATACGCACAAGCCAAATCGTGAAAAAGACTCATAATGTTGAGGTACGTTGTGTGACCCAATATCCGACAAAAAATCAAGCGTCATCTGTTCTCCCAACATTCTCGGAAGAGACCACGAGCTGTTTGATTCAGCCCTTTTCTGGTGAACAAATAAGAAAATAAAAGAAAGGGGAAATAACAATTTCCGTGATCTTTGTGAGTGTTTCGGTAAGAGCACAATGTAAAAGTTTGATAGAAAATGCACTCTCAAATTCATGTTTTTTTTCTAATTACTCCCAGGACTTATACTTAATAAGCGGTGAATTCTAATTATAAAATCCCTCGCGATCTTGAATTTTTGGGGCTTTGATAATTCTCCAATTGCCAGTTGATTCTTGACTATTTTCACCAATTTTAAGTAACAGGAAATTTGATTTCCAGTCTATCAATAAGTATTACTTTTGTCTATCGTAGAAGACGAGGGACTGGAGTCAAATAAATTGTAAGACTGTGCGCACTTTTTACTCCAGCTTGACTTCATACCAATGTTGACCTACGCGGGTGAAGTCTTTCGAATGGCGATCACGATAGTAATTGGATCCGTCCCGATTGTTGATTCGATGCGGTCGCTCATAGCTTCTCTCTTTCTTTACCATTCTCTTCTTCGGTTGAGAATTGACGACCAACGATAAGGAACCCGACCAACTAGTATCGACTGTTGAATCCCAAGGCACGACCAGCCTGAGCGAGGTGCCTACCAGGATTTAATTGAAAACTACCTTCTCTTAGACTGTCAAGCGTGCCCATTTACAACCCAAGCTTATTTTGAAGGGTTGTTAAATTGTGATAAGTGATATGTCGAAATGCATTATTGATGTAGTATTGTATCTGTGAAGTGGTATTAGTATGGCTGGTGGCATATAAAAGAACTATTGATAAATAAAATGAAAACTCTCCCCTTTAAAACACCCAAAAACATTGGCGATTAGTTTATCATTGAATAATATACCAAAACCAATTTCCATTCAGCCACATAGAAAACATTTACGACCTTAAACGTTCAAATACGAGTATATATTGACTTTTAGAAAATGTGGAGATTTCTATATAGAAAAACTAAAAGGATATTACGTGACCTCTTACTGAATGAGTTGACCTCAAGCGTCAAATATATTGATTCTTGCGACCGGTAAAATCTAAATAGTGAAAAAGAATCATAAGGGAGTTAGTTAGTATAGTGAGTGAGCCGAACGAAACAGAACATGTGACATATGGGATCATTTATATAGCGAGGAGAACAAAATATACAAAATTGCTTAAATAAAATAAATTAAAATGCGAATTAGGAAGAAGTACGGCGAGTGACACCAATAATAAAAACTAGCCGCATTCAGCTGACATAAAGGAAAATTTTAAGTTCCCAAGCGTTGAAATATAATATTAATAAAAATTAATTTTTTTTTGTTACGTAAAATCAAAATGTTGTCTATAACTCCGAATAAACCGGAAGTACAGTGTGTGATCCACGAGATCAAAGTCTTCGTCATTCATTCGCCGTCCCAAAGATTTCAAGACTTCGAGCGTTCGTTGTCAATTTTTGCGAAATGAAATCGCGACGGGAATAGCGAGAAAAGAATGCTCATATTGTTGAAAATGTTCATAAACGTTTGTGTTTCAAATTTTTGAGTTAGCGATCTATAATGAATCCAAGTTCAAGGCTTCTATTTTAATCTCAAATCTACCAAAATTCTTCAGGCCCGCGCTTTCGGAAAGAAAGAAGAGTTCCAAACTGTCCTTTGTCCACAACACGTCGGCATAATGCTCATAGTTTCCATTCGCCATTATT
The DNA here is from genome assembly GCA_037159825.1 of Tupiocoris notatus. Classification (NCBI taxonomy): domain Eukaryota; kingdom Metazoa; phylum Arthropoda; class Insecta; order Hemiptera; family Miridae; genus Tupiocoris; species Tupiocoris notatus. The sequence continues at coordinate 402,264 of JASJUZ010000498.1, forward strand.
CTTCAGCTCTTCAGCCTTTCAGTAGATTCCCTATTATTGTAAGACCTGCCGAGTCGGTGTATGCGATCGACCATTGTCAATTGTTCCTAGTTTGGAGTGTGAAAGCAAAGAAAACCATAGATGATGCCCCAGCTATTCGGGCAGCCGCGTGATCGAACAATTGCCTTATTTTCTATTGTGTTACTTCACTTGTTGCCGAAGAAATATTGGCTCCCTATGGAAATCCACCGGCATCAGGTAAGATCGGCGACCTCGAGGAGACTTCAATGGAGCGAAGGAATTTCCATAATGGGAAATATTGTCTCGTCGTCTGATTTTCTTTTCGAAAAAAGCTAAATCAGCCGTTCTTGATTCTCAGAAAGAGACAAAGTTAGAATTCAGCTCTAAACGAATTAATAGTTAAATTTATCGCTTCAATGATAATCATTAAGTTATCGAATGGCATCATGTGGACCGGAGCATTTTTGTAACGGTTCAGACGTCTTTTTTTTTTTTTTTTTTGTTTCAGAATGATTTTTATTTTTTCTATCACACGTATTTTACATTTTACTATTGTTATTGCACTAAAGTTTATTTAGCGAAAAACATTTCACGTTGCTGCTCTCAAAGCTTCCTCGGAAATACGTTTTTTTTTTACATAAAAGCGGAATTTACATCTCGAAAAAAAAATCACTGTCCTTTTTTTATTTTTAATCGATTCTAGATTAAATTTTCTCAATTTGCTTACACAGTAATTATTTTTTTCCAATTCGCGAACGTGATGAAAAAAAATTCTAAAGTTGTAACTCCGAAAGTATGAAACACCGAAAAAATTAAAAAAACATTTATTAATCGTTTGAATTTGGTTATTTCACTTCAAATTCGAATACTACGTCTGATTTCCTGTAGGAATCATTAATTAATCAAATTTCAACAGCACTGTAAGTATTTGCAACGGATTTTCAAAATTTATAGACATAACGACGGTGGAATACTAAAGCGAGAAAAACCAATCACTGTCGTCAAATTTCGGATTCAGCTTTAAATTTCCTATAAGAGTGAGGGATAAATTGATATTGAACAGCACTGTGTTAGTACAGCAACAGATTTTCCGGGTTGAAATACATAAAAGTTGCGAAACACTAAAAATTGAAAAAACTTATAGTTGCCGTCAATTTTCCGCAGTTTTGATGTCAAATTCGGATTCAGCGTTCGATTTCCAATGAGAAAAGCTTCCAAAATCGCTTACAAACAAAAATTTAATTTTTTACTCGAAATGACGGCCGGTGAAAAACTCAATTTACGTAAAATAATTTCTGCGGCGCTGTTTAAATGTTTTTCACCAAATTTTTTGCTATGTACGTGTGTAAGACGTTCATATGAAGACTTCTGCATAATAAAACAATTGATTCTCATAAATTTTGACCCCGAAAATCACTGTTAAAGTCCAATTTTCGAGCTTTCAAAAACCGATTTTTTTAGACCACTTGCAGATTTTTCCCAAAATTGAAAAAAATCACAAAAATACATCTTGGTAAGGTACAACTTTCCTGAAAATTTCAGATTTTTATCTGTGCTGAGAGACGAGTAAAAATTCGCTAAATGATCGGTTGAACGAAATCGCAGGGGTACCCCTTGGAGTTTTCGCGAAAAATTTTTTGAAACCGATTTCGCTCAAATTCAGCATAATGATGGTTGATGATGTGTATATCAATAATATATGGTTCATTCTTCGTTTCTTTTGCTCTAAATAGATGAAAAGAACGTTTAAAGTTGAAAAATGTGATGTTTCATGAATGGTGTACTAATATTGTTGAATAACGCAAAAACGGTTGAAAAATGGATAGGTACATTACATTAGGAAAATGTGGACAGTTAAATTACTTACCTTTTGGTATATTAAAACATCTGAATTGACGACTTTTTGTTAAATTTATCCACTGTGCAAGTTACAAATCTTGGAAAACTTAAAAGTTGAAACGTCTAATTCTGCTACAACATTGCTCCAGTTGAAAACCCCGCTACTTTATGATACTAAGTACAATACAATCCCCACCACCAACATTAGTGTAGTACAGTGATTTATTATTCCTTCGCTTCAATAATGGTTCATGAAGATTATCCATTTGTAATAGTAATTATTCCTAACATTTTTGAACGCTCCACCGAAAAACAGATAGGAAACTATAAGGGAAAACTCCGTAGCAAAAATATCGTAATTTCATTAATTTTAGTTTTTCTTAATTTTCTCATTAAAATCGGAATTTTTCACCTTATTGTATAGTTGGAGAGAATGTTCGACGAGCATATCAACGAGTATACAACGATTTTTATAGCTCCAAGAACTCTCGAGTTATACCCTCAAGCCAAATTTCTGAAAAGCTGCGATAACTCGAGAACCAATGAAGCTATCGACCCCGCGATAGTCTCATTCGATTCAGCGTCAAAAAATCTAAAGAAATTGATATACCAATTCGACCGTTTTCTGAAAAATGTTGGAAAGATGAATTTTCTGCACCTCAAAACCCTCCTACAATACCCTTAAAATTGAGATATGGGTTTGGTAAAAGGATTAAGCCATTGTCAGACCGAGATTGATTTCTGGTGAAAGTTTCGTGAATTTTTCTTCTATAGTTTCGTTTTTAGTGTTGACGACGGACGGACAGAATTTTCTTAAATTGGATTCAACATGCCTTGAAACGTAAAACATTAAATTTTGAAGTGGGGTTTGGATTTTTTTTTTTTTGGGTGGTTATTATTGAATCATAAACCAAAACACGAAATGCACTAAACCTCTCCACTCTTCCTCATTGCTTTCACCGAAACAAACCGTTATAACGTCTGAGTATTTAGAACGTAAGAGTATTTCCAGAAAATTCACTAATATGAGACAAATGAAATGGGAGCTTTAGAGGTTAAAGTAAATGTCAAAATTGGTTAAGTTTTTTTCAAGTTTTTCATAGAATAAATTGTATTTTAAGTGCTGATCGTTCAGGGGCGATGTAATCACGTATCTGCGCGGTTGGAATTCACGAGCTAGATCGAATCTTCAAATCCGATTCTCCATCGATCGCATTCCTTAATTCCACCCCTCGATACGCATGAAGTCTCCTTCTACCGAAGAACTATGCACGAGCCCTTGCCAGGTTCATAATAATCGATGACTGAACATCCTGTCCGAATATCGGAACCGGTACGAACTTCCCGTTCACCGCGAATCTCGACGAATCGTGTATCGTGATCGGATCCGAGACGGATGAGATGCTCTTCGCGATACTGGAGGAAAAATCCTGGTAGAGCTTCGGCCCGTAGCTAATTACATCGAATCGATACAGAACCGAAGGTATCAAGCTTCATCGCTGTCTATGTGACTCGCGATAAATGTGCATCGCTGCCTATTTCGAACAGAATGAAATCCGGTGCAGAGTATGACGATAATTCAATATTCCTCTAATTTCTCTCTTCGTTGGGGAATATTCTGGCCGAGATAAGATCGTGACTTATGAAATGCGCTCTTGAATGGTGAAATCGGAGCCAATTCGATCTCTTTCTTTGCCATGATAATACTTTTTGGTTTATTATTCAATAATAAACCTTTGTAATCGCCCACAGAAAAAAAATTATAACCCCCCCTTGAAAATACGTTTCAAGGCATGTAGAATCCGAATATCCAATAAAAAAAATTCTGTCCGTCCGCCGTACGCCGTCCGCCGTTAGCAGTTTTCCGGCCAAACTATAATAGCTACATTCTTGAAATTTTCACCAAAAATCAATCTCGGTCCTATGACGGCACAATTCTTGAACCAACTTGCTAGCTCAATTTTAAGGGTATTTTTGGGGGTTTTGAGGGGGAGAAAATTCATATTTTCCAGGGTTTTTCGGGAAAATATGTATTCGGTATCAAATTATATAGATTTTTGGACGCTGAATCCAATGAGACCATTGCCGGGTCGATAGCTTTATTTTTATAACTCAAGAGTTCTTGGAGCTATAAAAATCGTTCTATACTCATTGGAATGGTCGTCAAACACTCTCTCCAGCTGTAGGGTAAGGCAAAAAATTTAGCTTTTAGTTAGGAAATCAAGAAAAATTAAATTGATTAAAATTACAATAGTTGCTACGGAGTTTTCCCCTATAGTTACCATCTGTTTTTCGGTGGGATTGTTCAGAAATGTTCGAAATAATTACTATCACAAATGGATAGTCTTCCTTAATCATTATTGAAGCAAAGGAATAATAAACCACTGTACAATAATTTTGCAGCGTTTATAAGGTTTAAAACCGACGGCTATTCTTCAACTTTTTTTACAAAGGGGAAGCCAATGGAAATGCTATACTGCTCCCCCTCACAACTCCCGGCCATCAAAAAATGCGACGAGAAGGAAAAGAATAAATGAAATAGATCATTATGATCGGTTTACATCTCGAATCGATCTGAACCGCCGTAATAAATGAAGAGATCATGAAAATAGTGGTTTATTATTCCTTCGCTTCAGTTATGATTTGAGAAAACGCTCCATTTGTAATAGTAATTATTCCGAACATTTGTGAACGTTCCCGCCGAAAAACAGATTGGTTACTTGAAGGGAAAACTCCGTAGCAACTATTGCCATTTTAATCATTTTTAAAAATATTTTTCTTAGTTTTCAAATTATAAGTAAATTTTTCTCCTGGCAGTACAGCTGAAGAGAGTTTTTGACGACCATTTCAAAGAGCATAGAACAACTTTTATAGCTCCAGAAATTCCCGAGCCTCATGCCAAATTTCTGAAAATCGACACAAAAGCTGCGTCAACTCGAGAGCCAATAAAGCTATTGTTGGAGCTTATCTACTTTTTTTCACGTCCCTTTACTATCGTATTCACAAGTAGAACGGTAAAAAAAATCAAATTTTGAATCTTTCTGGAATGTAAGTGATCAATTTTCCGAAGTCGCAGAGCATCGGTACTTCTCGGCGGAGAGATCATAATAGCAGGAATGTTGAGTTTCTTTCGATTTCAAACACCCGGCAACGTGACATTGGCTGCACAAGGATCGAATAACTTGAAGAGGCTATGACCGGTCCTGACCTTCGTTGGAAGCCATGAGATCCTGACACTCGGACTGAGAACAGACCGGTTACTACTTCTAATTCAATGGTTACATCACATGGTCACATAAAAGTTCTTTCCCGGACTGAAGCGACTAGGTATCGTTACCGAATGAGGAATCGATTGAAAATGCCATGGACTCTGAGACCATGATTGTTTTCCGATCGCCTAAATTCCGATTTCTCGTAGATTCTAGTTGGTTCTTCTTCAAATAGTCGTACATTTTGTTAACTTTTGAAGCGTTCATGTTGATGCTACACGAGTAACCTTCATTACTTTATTTAAGGCGAATTTCGCTTGAAAAAAAAAGCGCTGCAAGTGATTGTACTCTGATTTGTTATTCCTTTGCTTCAATAATAATGTAAGAATACGATCCATTTGTGAAAGAAATTATACCGAACGTTTTTGTGAACCTCCCACCGAAAAAACTGATTAGTAAAATTATAGGAAAAACTCCGTAGCAAATCAAGTTTAATTTTTCTTAATTTTCAAATTAAAAACTCAAAGTTTTGCCTAACGGTATAGTTGAAGCGTGTGTTTCACGACCATTCCAACGGGTATAGAACGATTTTTACAGCTCCAAGAACTCCGAGTTATATCCTTATGCCAAATTACTGAAAATCTCTCCAATTCTACAAAAAAAAAAGAAAAAAAAATTAAAAAATATAATAATAATAATAATAATAAAATTTAAAAAAAAAACTATGATAACTCGAGAACCAATGAAGTTATCGACCCCGCGATGGTTTCATTCGATTCAGCGCCCAAAAATCTATAGAAATTGATACAAAATGCACTTTTTCTGAAAAACGTTGGAAAATACGAATTTTCTCCCACTCAAAACCCTCCATAAATACCCTTAACATTGAGATAGCGATTGAGTTAAGAATTGAGCCATTGTGGCCAAGATTGATTTTTGGTGAAAATTTCAACAATTTGGCTGTAATAGTTTTGTCAGAAAAGTGTTGATGGCGTACGGCGGACGGCGTTCAGCGCACTTTTTTAATTGGATAATTTGGATTCTATATGCCTTTAAACGTAAAACATCACATTTTGAGGGGGTTAGAAATTATTTTTCTTGGGCTTTTTTTGGGGCTTTGGTTTGTTGAATAATAAACCAAAATTGAGTTGGAGTTAGCCTTAGAGTTAGCTGCACAGGCAACGCCAACTACTAGCAACAACATTTGTTTTCAAAACTATCATAGCTTGTTGGCGCTAAGCAAAGATTAGCTAAGGTTAATTTTAACTCTCAATTTTTTGTTAAATCGACCATGAGTGGCGTAATTAATTTCGTATGTAATATTTGTACGTAATTAATTAATTTTCACACAGTTACTATTTGATTTTCACAGACAACTAAATTTACTATAGCGCATAATCTAAATTCTTTTTTTTCCACCGCATCTTCTCCGAAATTGATTCGACAGGAATTGACTAATTCCAGTAACAGAGAACTACAAACTTCTGAAATTGGCAGTAATGGCGGTCTAATCAGGAAACGTCCCAACTCGGGAAGTATTCCCAATACCTTGAACAACAACCAACATAAAAGCTAATCCTGTTTGGCGCCTTGGTCGGTACTTTAGTGCTGTTGGCGACGGGTATCTCAGGTAGAATGCAAATATCTCTGGAAAGCGAGGAACGACCCGAAAAGCTGAGTTTAGCCGCCTCGTTGCATTCGTTTGATCTCGTTTGTCAACCTGGTCAAACAATTAGGTTCATGTAGTCTCCCTGTTTCGCATTTACTGCGAAAATTCTATCCTAACTTTCTCTCCCCAAGTCATTTTCAAAGGAAATTCAAATGAAATGGGCTTCCCACGACTGAATAGGCAATAAATTGGCACTGTCATCGAAACCCTTCAAGAACAGTTCAACTTCCGTCTTACGATTCCTTGATGTGAACCAAGGTATTTGTTTACTGACATTTATCAGGATGGAGGTCAAAGCAAAGCCTGATAATCTCCTTCAACGAGCTTTCGGAAGAATTTATTTCCTTCCTCAGGGCTTACAAAAGTTATAAACAATGTGCTAGAACTCGAAGGCATTTTTTCTTGTCGCATATTTTATTGTCTATTCATGAGGAGGGTGAAAATGTTAAATAAGGGTGAAAGAGCACTAACGAATATACTTTTCGGGGTAAAGTAAAATATTTGCTACTGCTTAGTTCGAATTTTTTCGATGATTCGTTCAATTTTGAAATTTTTGGTCTGAATGCCGTAAAATATTCGATATGGTTTTCCATCGATGATTCCGACTTTTGGTTAATTCTTCAATAATAAACCATTGTAATCGCCCAAGAAAAACATTTGCTAACCCCCTCAAAATTTTTGTTTTACGTTTCAAGGCATGTAGAATGGAGAATATTGAAACTTACCTATTGCCTGTAAAAAAAAATAAAACATAAAAAACAAACAAGATTTTTATTGCGATTTATTGATTTGTCACGGAGATAAATGACGAGTTTTACTTTATGACTTTATGACCATAGACAGACGGACAGGCCAGACAGGCAGACTTGTCCAGAGAGTATTTCTGAGCACAGTACAATGAAAAGTTCTTCCGAATTCACCTCTGTTCCGAATTTTCGAACGCTCACAATATTTTCATTTTCTGCGTAAACATGGAAGTAAAAATCATTCCTATCATAAGTAGTAATGGTCGCAATTGGTTTCAATGCCGAAACAAGCTTAACATCCAATGTTCTGTTGTGGACAAAGAGAAGTACCGTTAGTCGACCACAAAAACGGGACCGGTTCTTGATTATCTGAACAGATACAGATCGGTTGGACCTATTACTCGAATTGGATCTGAAAGTGATGGCCGAATAGCTCAGGGCCGTCTTGATACCCAGCGGTTCGAATTGAGCTCACGAGGGTCAAAGGATGTCCCGATGGCTTCTTTTTCTACTCGAGCTGCTGGTTATAGAATGGTGACCATGGTGGCGCTTTGTTAATTTTTACTTCTGTCAAACGCTTTTTAGCTCTATAGGCCCTTCATAATCAAGTCGTGAAGGAATGCAAGGCATGAGGATTTATTTCAAAGGAGTTGCTCTGAAGGGAACTTTCGCTGTCACATCGCTTCATTCGTCCATCTTGGAAAGTTTATGGGTGATTTGCATTTTATAGAGAACATCAAAACTGAAAATGACGAGATTTTATTCGAAGAGAAGCGTCGATAAAACAGAAGAAATTGAATCGAAGAGAACAATCCAACGTATAACAATCGTAAATCGGTTAATTGTCTATTGAAAGACCTAATAGCTATTACATTCCGCAACGAAATAATGTAAGGAAAGTGGACATTTTACTCGTCTGAAAGTTGGTATCAATTTGATGTGAGGATTACAAGATCACTTTTTCCCGTTTGTTCCAGATAGCCTGCTTAGAGTTCCCAACAATTTTCATATTATGACCTAAAACTTCCAACTATCATCTTTGCATCTATGAAAAAAGAAAAACATCAAGAGTAGGATGAATTGCCCAGTAAATTAACATTCCCAATGGATGAGCCGTTGACCATGTTTTTCCCAAATTTTAAAGAGACAATTCGCTTTAGAGGTCTTTATTAAAATTTTGTGGTTACAGAATGATTTCCTAGAGGTCCCATCAATTCAATTTATTTGAGGTTCAATTTATTTGAGAAATAGCTACAAGCTTATTTATTTCAAGGAGTTTCTACAAGCTTTAGATTTTTACAAAATTTTTCATTATTTCAAGGAAAAGCTACAAGCTTTTGATTTTACAAAATTTTCATTATTTCTGAAAAATCTACTGACTGGTTTATTTTTAATTTTTTAAATTTTATTTTTTAATATTTTTATTTTATTTTATTTTATTTTTTAAAATTTTATTTTTTAATTTTTTAAATCATTTTAAAGCTCTCAATTTTAAACATTCCTTTGTAACGTCCGTTTTTGCCTAACTAATAACAAACCTTTGTCCAAGTATTTCTTTTTCTGGTATATGTTTTGTTTGTTAACTTTCATGTGGCGTGTAGAGCCTTACATTATTATCCTATTAGGTACATGTAGATAACTCGAATTTAATACTGCACCCATAAATTTTATAACCAAACAATTATCTTGTTGCGAAGTCGCGTTTTCACTCCGTCATTAATTATTCTACATATTATACTATTTTTATTGAGTGACTAATTTAAAATCCACGAATGAACAAGAAACCTATTTCTCGTTTTCCAATTTCTACTTGCATATTTTTCCAAGTATCTTCACGAATGGCTCGATACAAGTGAGTCGTTAACTTTTCCTTCTCTCTATAACATTTTTCACTCAAAATCTATAAAGATGCGGACTTTCTATTGATTTTTTGAAAACGTATACGAAATTTTTGTGTACATGAGCGGAAATTTTTTCCTTGACTACAAAAACTTTGCCCTCAACTAGGAAAATTCTGAAATTTTTATCTAGAAACACAAATTTCAAGAATTTAGCTCTTATAATTTTGTCGGAAATGTGTTGACGGCGGACGGACAGAATTGTTTTAATTGAATATTCGGATTCTGCTTGCCTTGAAACGTAAAACATCAAGTTTTGAGGGGTTGGGTTAGAAAATTGTTTTCTCTGGCGATCAAGTACAATGGTTTATTGTAAATAATAAACCAAAATCGGCTGGTCGACCTTCACGCCTTTGTTTACTTTCCAGTGTATATGCTCCGAACGTAATCACCCAGGAAACGAGCCTCGTCGGCTGATTAGCTAGTATTAAAGCGACAGCGACCTTAGCTATCTCGGTAAGCCCTCTCTCATTCAGGATCAGCTGAGGCATCCGAGAGTCGTCCTTGCCCTGCAGTCGTATACGAATTGCTGACGTGCTGACCTCCGGGGAAATCGAACAGACATCACGTACAGATAATAGACAACTACGCAAACCCTCTCTGTCTATCGAGTCCTCGCTTTCGATCCTCTCGGCTGGAAACGATCGCGGTCAGTTGAAAAGCACGCACTTCTAATGATTGTGTTTTCAATCCCCTAAGCGTGCAGCTTGCAATTATTCGAACGCGAGCAAAAATAATTGAATCTTTCACCTTCGTGCTGGAAGTCAGACTGAACTGATTTTCGTTCACAACCTTCGACAACTGTATATGAATTTTTCAGATATTCGGAACGAAACGATTGGTTCCAACTTCCAAATATTTAATAGCTTTCTTCAACTTCAATCAAGTTGGATAAACCTTAAAGCAGAGTTGTCGATGTTGTTCAAAGTTGTTCTTTTTGTTCAGAGCCAAATTATATTTCTTTGAAGCCCACCTTTCATGAGTTCAAATTTACGTTTTGCCGTCTATCTGCAAGATTTTGCTATTTTTAGGGGATTTCTCTTCAATTCAGGGGATCACTCGACTCAGTTTAGGGGGATTTCGAAAAAAGCAATTGGCAACACTTGCTTCATCCATATACGTTGTGGTTTGTCGCGTATCCATTCGATTCGACATAGGGTTGAGGTAGACATTAATTGCGACGTTATCTCATATTGCGTTTCTATATTTCTTGACAGATGTTTCCTGAAGAGGCCCAGTGCGGCGAAAGCGCTATAAGAAATATAGAAACGCGATAATATATGAGATAATGTCGCAATTAATGTCTCTACCTCAACACCATGTCATCCATAAATATATTGCTTATCTGCCCATTTCTTATTCGAGGTATTGGCCAAATAGATATGCGCAGTGTTTTTCAAATGGAAAGAAGGGAGCTTTGGGGATTTTTAGCTCATGTAAAACGTGATTCAGTGACATCAAAATAGACTCAGCTCATATAGCAGAATACTGCGGGTGAGGGGACATACTTATTGAGCAAAAAAAAGACAGTTCAATATTTTGCACTGCTTTGAAGAATATCTACGAATCGTAAAATTTTTGAAAATTGTTCAATATCTGGAGCGAAAATCAGAAGCCTGTGTTGCATTATATTGCTTCAGTTTCTTTAGTAATTAATTTTTAACAGGCGGCTGAATATGGGAATTTTTTGGTGTAAATTAAGACTACTTTTCATGATGCAAAAAAAACCCTCCCCCCTTTTTTTCTTAGAATGAAAAAAATTAATTAATAAAAATAGAAAAAACACTGATAAAGAAGGAACTAAGAATTAGAACTAGAAATTAGGTAGGTACTAAAAAATAAATAAATAAATTACCAGTGTTTTAAATTTGTATAGAAAAAGGGAAACCTGGCAACACTGGATATGCGGTCCACTAAAACTGCAAACGCTCCCAGGAAAATAACGATTAACAATTTTCGTGTAATATAATGTTTAAATTTGATTCAGTAGAAATGAAATAATAGCTGCCAAAAGTTTCGCATTACTAAGGAACTGAATACTCTTACGCGGTGAATAATTTCACGATGAATTGCTAACATCTTGAGCTGTAGTTGCTTAAGATGTTAAGCAGCCAAAGGCACTTATGATAATTTAATGGGCAGGAAGAGCGTTCTTCCAAAAACTACGTTAGTGAGAAGAGAGTGTACCGTTAGATGGAATGTAAGTAATTTGTATAATACGAGTTCATCAGCCCATGGTGATGTTCAAGAGATCTATTAAACTAACTGTTTAGTCAATGAAGTTGACACCGATGTAGGTCATGGTTCAATAGGATATTATTATCATTGAACTAGCTTTCATTCTTCTATTACGAATGCATCTCGTTTTTTATACTTGAGCTATCCAAAAACCTGCAACTTGCTGTTTATTGAATGTTTTCATTTTCTGAAAATGAGAAATGATTTTAGCTCGAGTGGTGAAATTTATAGTTTTTTAGTTCATTCTTCTATAATAAACCATTGTGATCGCAAGAAAATTTCAAAGTAATACCATCAATATTTTCGAAAGCTCCACACGAAACTCGAAAACAATTAAATCTATCGACTCAACATGTAATAATGGTCTCATTGGAGTGTCAAAGAATCTATATCAGTAATATCAAACACACATAATATTTATGTATTTAAAAAAACTTGAGTTAGCGATATGCCAAAAGAATTCACCCGTTGTCAGACAAAGAATGGTTTTTGGTGAAAATTTCAAAAATTTTGCTATTCAAGTTTTGTCAAAAAAATCTTGACGGAGTAACTCGAGAATTTTTGGAGCTGAAATAGTTCTAAACTCGTTGGAACGTTCGCCGAACACTCTTCAGCTATATCGTTAGGCGAATGATTTAACTTTCAATTAGACAATTAAAGAGAAGAATTAAAATTACCGTAGTTCTGTACGAGTTTTCTATTTTTAGTTACCTATTTGTTGTTAGGTGGAAACGTTGACGAAAAATGTTCACTTATAATCTTCTTCGTAATTCATAATTGGTGCGAAGTTATAATAAACCAACGTACAATGATTTGAAGCGTTTTCATTAAACAGATACGCAAAAACATTACTTCAATAACTTTTTAATGTATGGGACCATACAATTTTTTCGAATATTCGTCAACGTTTCGAAATATCTTTTTAGGAAGATAACAATATTTACAACGATTTATCAAAGACGTTCTAAACTATTATTATTATGCGTTAAAAAAAAAAAAAAAAAAAAAAAATCCGCAAGACAACCATAGTAACCTCCTCCTTGTTTGAAGTCGGTTAAAAATGCCTTGACTCAACAAGGATTTTTAACAACAGGATTTTTAAAGCTGCAGTTTATTGAACAAAGCTCATCGCGCAAAAAAGATTTGAGCAGAGCACTCCAGCAAAACGTTTCGTCCGATCCGTTTTCCGTTCACTCGCATTAGTATTTGGGCCGTGCCTGTCCTCCGGGATTTTGGCAAACGAGTGCACTTGGTCGGCTCTCGGTTGTAGCCTGTATCCTTTCTAGCGAAAATTTCCACTTCGTTAAGTTTGTGTTTGCTTACTGGCTGAGGTTGCAGCGATTCGCTCCAGTTTAGGGTTAAATTGATAAAGATCGAGCTTTGAGTTGCCTAGTGTTGTTTTAGAATTAATTTTCTCGTATGGAGATTGAAAATATGACTCAATGTTATAGTTTTATTTTCCACTCATGTAATTAATGTTGACTATGTTGTGTTGTTCTCAATAAGGGCGAATAAGGCTTATTTATAAATATTCAGACAGCGTAACCTCATAATTTTAAAGTAAACTTCTTGATATATAATTAAGGTTATTAATTTTCTTTGTAAACAAGGAAGTTGTGGTGTTATTTCCATAGACGGTTGCGCGTTGTCAACAACTTCTATTTACATTTAATTAATAATACCAGTCTGTTCTAGAATTTTGCCGATTAAAACCTACTTCAGGTGTGATCTTCTATTTCAATCGGCTAAATATGAGATGGAGCGTCTTTTAAGACCAGATCTCTCCCACCGACAGAAACACAGCCCAGAAACCAACAGCTCTTGAAACAGCCCAGAAACATTCAGCTACCTTGAAGGCGTTAATCATTCTACCAATGCTGTGCCGACAAAACCTAACAGTTCTGAATTAATAAAGACTCCATCGTCAGATAACGTTACTAGTTCCACTCAAAAATTTCAAACGTGTTATTTTTGTGGTAGAGAACGACATCCTCGTAGTGAATGTCCAGCAAAAGAAGCTACTTGTCGGTACTGCAATAAACAAGGGCATTTTGCTTCAGTTTGTAAATCAAAACGACAACTCTCGGCACGACCCGAAGAAGAAAATCTTTCTGCTCCGCGAAATCTTTCCAAGTCGATCATTGACATCACTATCAATGGCGTCAAAGCCAACGCTCTAGTTGATAGTGGCAGTTCAGCAACTTATGTTGATAAAAACTTTGCCCGCTTACATAATTTCTCGTTGAGAAAACAAAACAGTTCAACTTCATTAGCATCAACTTCTCTAACGTGTTCTATCCGATTTTGTGTGATAGCAACTAACGCACCATTCCGGTTTGAATAAAATACCAAAACAACTACTTCTGTCGATTTTATTAAAAAATATTGATTTTTAACAGAATCGTATGAAATTGATGAATTGTGGAGTGTAGAAGCTGTGAGGTTGAGTGTTGAGTCCGAAATAATGCTGGTTTTGGCTGGCCGTCAAGAATTTTCTTGACGACCACGTCGTTGGAAGAATGGGAATAGGATTTTCAATCTACCTCCTCGGACAAACTAAACATATCAAAGAGAAAAAAAACCGATCGAAAATGTTAGAGTTGTTTGTAAATACTTTCGTATATAGACGTTTCAGAACGCGAGGAGATTAGAAATAGAACTCATAATATGAGAAAACAAATAATTTTTGGGCGAGTTTCCAGACCAGGGTTGTTATTGGTAACCAGAATCGAAGCAATTTCTCGCTGAGGTTTCTATAGTTTTGCGGTCGTGTTACAGTCGAAAAACGTCTACGCCTTTTCTAAGAAGTATTCCCACATTTTGTACAATTGATCGTTTTGAGTGTTTAATTGATCCAAATCGCTGAGACATTTTCTGCCAATAATTATCTGGAGATGAACGTTTCATATACATCGGCAGTTCAGGTTCCTTGTTGGTGCAAGTAGGAATGACTACCGAAGTGCACCATGTAACCTATTCAAGATTATTTATTTCGCGATTTTTAATACTCATGCTGTCGATTCTACATCTTCTCTTCCATAAAGCGTTTATAACTGCTCGATGTATTTTTGCGATACCTGGCAGTACAGCAGAATAGCTGAGCTATCAAGTTTCATATACTAGTTACCTCGTGTGATTTCCGCTTGAATGACTTTTTGTGTTGTGTTCTGCACGTCACCCCTTGCCAGAGCAATATAAAAGTCGAAGGTTGGAAAAGAGCTCGTTTCGTGTAAAGTAGATGTCTGCTCGTCGTCTATGCCAAAAAGAAAGTTTCTGAGTAGTTCCTACCTAATATTGGTTGTAGAAACGAAAGGCGAAGAAAACGTTTGCCATTTCGCTTACTTGCACTCGTACGTATGTCCTTTTGCCTCATTTGGGATCGTGAATGCTCGATTGAGATCTTCCTATAAATAGAACCGCCCAACGAAGATGACGAGAGGTATACGATTGATTGGGAAAATTGGCCAGAGGGATTTATATTTTTTTAAATAAGGGTTGCTTAAAATTTAAGCCCATTGGCTGAAAAAATCGACGAATTTTGATTTTTTGCTTGGTTTTTTTTAAAAACAATTTGAAATGTATCGAAAAACGTCGTTTTGGGTAAATTTTTGGATCGCGGAATTTTTTCTATAGAGCGATGTCGCGGTTTAAATATCGGTTTTCGTAAATCCTAAACGCATTACAAAGTTGTAGCAAGATGAATTCTGATCATTTTCGTCATGAGGATCGGTCTCCGCGGAGATGTGGCCGTCTACAGTCGGAATTTGAAAATTTGAGTTTTAAAAAACGCTGTAAATCATTGTACAGTGATTTACTATTCCTTCGCTTCAATAATGATTTAAGCAGATTATCCATTTGTGATAGTAATTATTCCGAACATTTGTGAAAGCTCCCACTGAAAAACAGATGGTAACCATAGGGAAAAACTCCGTCGCATCTGTTGTAATTTTAATCACTTTTATTTTTCTTAATTTCCAAATTAAAATCTGGAATTTTCGCCTTACGGTATAGTTGAATAGTGTTCGACGAGCATTCCAACGATTATAGTACGATTTTAATATCTCCAAGAACTCTCGAGTTATTCTCCGAGATTTCTGGAAATCTCCCAAATTCGGCACAAAAGCTGTGATAACTCGAGAACCGATAAAGCTATCGACCCCGCGACGGTCTCATTCGATTCAGTGTCCAAAAATCTATAGAAATTGATACCCAATACACATTTTTTTTGAAAAACCTTGGAACATACGAAATTTCTCCCCCTCAAAAATACCCCAACAATTGAGTTAGCATTGTGGTTCAACAATTGGGCCGTCGTAGGACCGAGATTGATTTTTGGTGAAAATTTCAAGAGCGTAGCTATTGTAGTTTGGCCGGAAAAGTGTTGACGGCGTACGGCGGACAGACAGAATTTTTTTAAATTGGATATTTGGATTCTACATGCCTTGAAACGTAAAACATCAAATTTTGAGGGGGGTTAGAATTATATTTTTTTTTTTTTTGGCGAATACAATGGTTTATTGTTGAATAATAAACCAAAAAACTCTCACGGCTGGTAGATTTCGGGAGAAGTTATCTGACTTGGCAACACTGGCTATAGCTGAGTGTTCGTGATAACGCGCTCTTCTTTCATCAGTTTTAGGCCTTAGTAAATGTTACCATACTTGCAGTTTCAAAAGAAAACGTGCAAAGAGGTGCCAGATGGGGTTTTAAAAGCACACTGCACGCTTTCCATATCGCCAACTTGATTCAATTAATGCAAACGGGTTCTGAAAAGTTCTTCACAATGTCCGTCGGCACACGCTCGTTCGAACAGTTCCATTCTAATGGGACATCCTGTTCATCAGTCGCCATTGAACTCGCCGATGAATGGAGTCGCGATTTTGAAGCTCGAGGATATTTTCTGTTCAGTTCAGTCGAGACCTATTGAATGTATTCATCGCAAATTCATCCGCAAGTTTGTGCATGCGTCGGATACGAACCCACAAAGGTACTCACCAGCCAATGGGGGCCGACCGCAGTTTCATCTACACCCTAATGGAAATAGAAGTGCTTGCCAATACCGCAAAAGATCTCCGTCAAGTCCACTGAGGTGAATTCGATTCAGCCTCGATCAAGGTTTCAGGTCCAGTGGATGGCCTTAATTATTTTGTTTCAAGTTCACTACTATCAAATTAATGTAGTTGGTAGAATGCGCTAAAATACTGAAACCCGAATTCGAAATAAATTCATTACTCAATCTAATAATAAAAAAAGGTACTGCTCAACATAAAAAAAAAACGCTGCAAACGATTGTGCAGTGGTTCATTATTCCTTCGTTTCAATAATGATTTAAGAAGACTGTCCATTTATGAAAATTTCTTCAGAATTTACTTGCATTACGACGTCGACTTTTCAATTACGATACTTCCATTTGCTACGTAAACATGGAAGGAAAAATATTGAAGCCATTTAGGTACAGAGAAAAATGTGCAGCAATGAACGTTTACAGTAACAACATTTCGGTAATAACGAAAGAAATCATTTTAATTTCATAAAATGTAGTCGAATTTTTAGTACTTGATGAAAAGATACGTACAACTGTAATAAATTATATTAATCCTGGTATAGTAATCAATTTATTTTTCAGTAGGTATTAATTATGATTTTATGAGCAATACTAATGATTATTTTCCCGATTGCGATTCATTGTTTAGTAGAATTAAATGAATTTAAAACTCGCGCTATTAACTAATAATTGCATTCGGATAACGATGTTCTTCCTGGATAGGGCAGTATAGATATAATTAATACCGATTGTAATAATAGTAATTTTGAAAACCAGACGAGCCAAATCGTTAGATGGAGGTCATGAGAAAATAGTTTGTTGTTGCAAGAAATATGACCGTATGAATCGTAAAAGTTCTCGCTCTCGGCGAAGTTCATGGAGTCGTGAGGAGCCATCGACTCGGCAATTAAACAACTATAATGGGAAAATGGCGTATCACGTCTCCCGATCCCAAATGGAATGTGAACATCCGGTAAACTTGGTGTAATCTCCAAGTATTATCTGTCAATTGCACTCTGCGTACTTAGCTCAATAATGCCAAATAAATTACGATTACTGAACTCAACTCGAATAGTCTGGTTTCTCGATTGTGTGCGTCGTTTATGGCCGAAAAATGCACCGAGTGCAGTCCGCAGAAAATAATTAGGAACGAGTTGTGGGAAGACTTCGTGGGGCAGTGAAATGTGTATCCGGTTTTTCGTGCTGAACCAAATGAGACCAACGATGGGGTCGGTGCCTTCATCGTTTTCGAGTAATCAAAGCTATTGTTACGGATTTTTGAAAAATACAAAACTTATGAGAATACTCTAGTATTAATCCTTATATATAAACGACACAGCATGTCTCTCCGTCTGTTTGTTACTACATATTTCTTGATCAAACGAATGATCACATGAAGATGAAATTTTACACAGCAGCTCGTTGAAAACCGGTGCAGATTTCAGGCTACTTTGAATTTCTAACCTGCTCTTTCGAATTGAAAAAATAGATTTTCTCGATTTTTGAAGATGATGTTGGTGTGATTGCCGCCGGTTTTACTGCATAATTTTTTTTATTTATTTTTTAACGGTTTTATTGTGTTTATCATAAGATTTCACAATGGTTGGTAATAAATGAAAATAATACAAGATACTTCATTGTAGAGTCTCATGAAAGATCACTTGGCACAACGTTCAGTCACTGAGATCAAATTGCACGGCACATCACATTTCTGGACCCTAAGGGTATTGAACAACTAAAAAAAAAAAGATCTTAGTACAAATACAAGAACACTAAAAGAAGAATACAAAAAACAGTAAAAAAGAAATAGGAACAGAAAAGAGATTACTTACATGGTAAAACTAAAAAACAATTCCTTCATTGAGGATGATCGACCTTTGCCTAACCGTGGTCAGAAGATAGCGAAACAATAATGAACAGTCGTTAGTTGACATTGGTGAGACTAGTGACAAAAATTGGTCTCTTGACAAAAAATCACAATTAAAATACTTCAACCTGTCGCCACGAAACACTGGACATCGGCACTGCATAATTTTAAAACGGGGAAGAATCAGAATGTCGAGTTAAAACGCTGCAAATGATTGTACAGTGGTTTATTATTCCTTCGCTTCAATATTGATTTAAGAAGGCTATCCATTTGTGATAGTAGTTATTCCGAACATTTGTGAACGTTCCCATCGAAAAACCGAATGGTAACTATCGAGGAAAATTCCGTAGCAACTATTGTGATTTTAATCATTTTTATTTTTCTTGATTTCCTAATTAAAAGCTAAATTTTTTGCCTAACGGTACAGTTGGGAAGAGTGTTTGACGACAATTCCAATGAGTGCAGAACGATTTTTATAGCTCCAAGAACTCTTGAGTTATACCCTCATGTGAAATTTCTGAAAATTTCCCAAATTCGACACAAAAGCTGCAATAACTCGAGAACCAATTAAGCTGTCGACCGTCTCATTCAGTCGATAGTCTCATTCAGCGTCCAAAAATCCATATAATTTGATACCAAATACACATTTTTCTGAAAAACCTTGGGAAATACTAATTTTCTCCCTCTCAAAACCCCCCAATATACAATATAAATTAATATAAATTGATATAATATATATAAATATAATATAATATAAATACCATAAAATTGAGTTAGCAAGTTGGTTCAAGAATTGGGCCGTCGTAGGACCGAGATTGATTTTTTATGAAAATGTCAAGAATGTAGCTAAGTAATATAGTTTGGCCGGAAAAGTGTTGTCGGCGAACGGCGGACTGACAGAATTTTTTTATTATTATTCAATAATAAACCTTTTGTAATCGCCCATGAAAAAAAATTTCTAAAAATATTTCTCTTTTTTTCTTGACATTTTCATAAAAAATCAATCTCGGTCCGATTAATGACCAACCGTCAATTACTTAATGACCACATTAATCATGACACATAGAAACTGATGGTGGATTCGAGAATAGAGCTCCAATTCTGTTCTGATCTATAGGAATTCCGTTCCGGTTCGAAGGTTTCTTTCTACACCCGTTCGACTGCAATTTTACAGTTCGGTTATTATGAATTTTGATCTAGTGCCCATGTGTATCATAACTGGCAAACTTGCTAGTTAGGCTATAAAAATTGTTTTATATTCGTTCTAATATTCTCCAAACAGTCCTAATCGCTCGTAAAGCCATGCCGAGACACTGTAGTTTTTAACATTATGCCTTCGATCACCGATGTGCTGTAAAATGGAACGATCAACTTATTTAGTTCACGCGTAAAATTCAATTGGCTTGAAAAACTGAGTTTTCGATTGAAAGAATCACCAACAGGTGGCACGCGACCTCGCACTCCAATTATGGCGGTAACTGGTGACATCATGCGATATCGTGTCATTTAAAAAACCTTCTCTAGCTTCCTTGAAAAGCCATCTGGCCCATGCACCTGTTGCTACAGGCGCTATCATCATCGCTAGCCTTATGTTACCGTACATCATTGTTTCGTGCAGATACTGACAATAAGGGTATTCCTCCCTACGTGCAAAGTGTTTTATAAAAATTAATTGCTCCCTTATTATCTATTGAACTTGCCTCGAAAGTGTTATATCTAACCAAGGCAAGGCGGTCGATTTTGGCGACAGAGAGGCGATTTTAATGATAGCGTGTCCTACTTTCTACGATATTGCGAGTGTAGCGTTTATTTTTGTTCTCGCTATCATTATTCGTTTTGTTGCGTTAATTACTGGTTATTCTTATAAAATTGTGAATAAAAAATTGTGATTGTGATTGAAAAAATCTGGAAAAATTGTGTAGAGAAAAATTACTGGTTATTCTCATAAAAAATTGTGATTGAAAAATTGTGGGTGAAATTTCGTTGTCTATCGTGAGCTATGAACTGACTACTACTAGCCATGATCTTGAATTAGCACGCTGTAGGATTATCGGCAATCTATCTGTGGCACTAAAATACTAGAAAATGCTCAAATAAAATTATTGTTGGTGAAAATTTCGGACACGTTATAGTTCATAATTTCCTCGGTGAAGTGCTAACTGCGGACGGATATTTTTATACAAACAATCCACGATTTCCAAATAGAGATTAGATAAGGTACATTAGCAAGAGTATAAATGTCGTATTATTGAACAATAAACTTTAAAAAAGGGTATGCCTAATAAAATGATATCTGCGACCTTCGAATTTTACTCTTTGGGAAATCGGCATTCATCGCGAGAAATCGGAAATCGCGAACACGGTATTAAATTGGAACACATTTTATTGTCAAAAAGTGAATTTAATTCATTGAACATCGGTGAAAACAAGGAAAATCAGTAACCACGGCACTTTTTGGTTTTTGGAAATGAATTATAAATGTCCTCCAATGTTGCTATTATAGAGATAGCACTGAAATTCCAGTGTGACGATAGAAAAGGTTAAATCTCTTGTGTAGTAAACCTACATATTTATCTCCAAAGTAGATGTCTTAGGGATCTACGTAGGTTGGAGATATTAATTTATATAAAACAATAAAAGTTTAGTTGGGTTTTATCTTTCAATCGTCTCACACTTATAATACTACAAAATGGCCCATTGACTTTGAAAGAACCAAAGGGGAGACTAGCAAGGTGGCAGATTTTCTTAATGGGGTTCAATATTTCCTTTAACCATCGCAAAGGAAGTGAACTTCAAGATGCTGACGCAATTTCACGATTGTGTGTGGGTTGTCCCTCTCCTGTGAATTTCATCAGTTCTTCCATAAACAGCGCTGTGTTTTTGTGTTGGGTCTCCATAATCATTTGCGCCATCGCGAGAAACTCTGATCGACCTGTCAAGCTAGAGGGTCCTACTGGCTGCGCCATTTTGTAGTATTATAAGTGTGAGACGATTGAAAGCTAAAACCCAACTATACTTTTATTGTTTTATATAAATTAATATCTCCAACCTACGTAGATCCCTAAGACATCTACTTTGGAGATATGTAGGTTTACTACACTTTCCCCCGCTCTGTTAGGTCTTGTTGCGGTTGCAATAAGGCAAAAGGTTTCTTACACTTGCAGCAAAGAACAAGAGCGTTTCGGTGAGTGGCGATAGAGCGAGTTCATGTCAGATCCGCTGATCATGCTTACGCATGACGTGGGGTAATTGCCACAAGCATTTGAGCCAAGCGATTGACTCCGACGACAATCGGTTCGTGTGTAAAGACATGAGCTGTTCGAATGGTCGTTCGGCTTAAATTTGGCTCATAATAAACCATTGTATTCGCCCAAGAAAAAAATGTTCTAACCCTCCTCAAAATTAGATGTTTTTCGTATCAAGGAAAGTAAAATCTGAATATCTAATTAGAAAAATTCTGTCCGTTCGCCGTCAACACTTTTCTGACGTAACTATAAGGGCTAAATTCTTTAAATTTTCAATAAATCCTTTAACCAAATCGCTACCTCAATTTTAAGGGTATTTTTGGGGGTTTTGAGAGGGAGACAATTCGTGTTTTCCTACTTTTCAGAAAAAGGTGTATTTGGAATCAATTTTCATACATTTTTGGACGCTGAATTGACCATCGCGTGGTCGAAATGTTCATTTGTTCTCGAGTTATCGCAGCTTTCGTGTTGAATTCGGGAGGTTTTCACAAATTTGGCAGTGTACAATCATTTGCAAAGTTTTTCCTATAAGTATTTGAGTCTTAACTCGATTTCGGCAAGTAGCAGTTAAAAAATCCTCGCCAATAACAGAAGGTACTCAATTTTCAACGAGGATGATCTAGGGAGGTACAGGTGAGTATTTCTGTGAGGTGATTCGGTGGCGCCAGGAGACCGACAGGACGTTAGAAGAGACAGTCGGGGTAAACAAAACACATTACCCGGGCATTCCGATGGGCGATATATATACGAGATACCAGGGCGCGGACAATGTCCTCTCTGCGAGGACAGAACCCGCTCGGGCTCCCAAGATAAAACTAATGGCATCTCGAAATTTTTCTAATCTTCAGTCGATGGTGGTGTATCAATTAAGGCCCTTGACTTCTCTGGGGACCATTTCAAACCGTTGAGGTCAGGATGAACCAAGTACTTCTCATAACCCTACTTACATCAGTTTGTTGATTGTTAGAATAATAAATTTAGGTAGAAAAGTGTTGAGGGCGGATGGACAGAATTTTTTTGGTTTATTGTTCAATAATAACATTCTCACACAAAATCAATCTTGGCCTGACAATGGCCAAAACCAAATCGCAAGGGTATTTTGAGGTTTTTTTTCTCAATTTTAAGGGTATTTTCGGGGGCTTTAGTGGAAGAAATTTCGCATTTTCCAACGTTTCTCAGAAAAAAAGTGTATTTTATATAAATTTCTATTGATTTTTCAACGCTGAATCGAATGAGGCCATAGGGGTCTAATTACAATAATTTACTACGGAGTTTTCCCTTATAGTTCCCAACCCTTAGTTAGGTGGAAACGTTTACAAATATTCGCAAAAGTTATTATCGCTAATGATTGGCCTTTCTAAATCATTATTGAAGTGAAAGAATAATTAACCATTGTACAATCATTAGCAACGTTTTTATTGGATATTCGGATGCTACATGCTTCGAAACGTAAAACATCACATTTTGAGGAGGTTACAAAAATTCTTTTTGGGGGTGATTACAATGGTTCGTTATTGTATAATTAACCAAAATCAATCGTGGCTCACCCGATTAGAAAACATTTCATGACCTTAAACATTCGAATATATTTACTTCTCGGGACTGTGATGATGTCTAGTGATTAAAATAAGCGAGGACTTACGGTGTGTGGCCCAAGCGATCAAAATTCGGCGACATTTTCTCGCCATTATTAACATTTGAAGACTTCAAGCGTCGAATATTAATTTTTGTGGCCTGTAAAAATCGAAATAATGAAAACGAGCGGTGAAAAGATAGAGTGAAGCCAAACGATACAACAAAAGTTTCGTGAAATAGGGTCGCTTTTATAGCGAGGAGACCTAAATATACAAAGGTGCTCTAATAAAACAACTGAAAATAATATGAATTATAGTGTGTTACACTGATAACAAAAATCAAGTGACATTCGGCAGGCATAAAGAAAAATTTAAAGCCCCCAAGCGTAAAAATATATTAATTTTCGCGGCCTGTAAAAATCAAAATGCGCACTAGTGAAATAGTGAAAAAGCTCATAACGCGGAAATTCGATGAGTGAGCCAATTGATAAAAAAAATTAAGCGTGATCTGCTCACCATGAAGAACATTTAAAGACTTCAGCAGTTGAAAAATATTAAACTTACAGCCTGTAAAAATCCAAATAGAGATAACGTTGAACAATTAATTCTCGGAAGCTGTATATTATCCAATTTCTGGAAAGGCCAATTTTGCACATGCGCTCGGAGAAGATTTTCTGATAATGTCATCGAGTTTCGTTCATTTTTTCACAGAGAGATGACGGCTTTTGTCATTTTTTGCCTCGGAAACACAGACGCTTGTTCATAAGTGTGTTCATAAGGAAGTAAAATGGAATATTCTTCTTCAAACATTGAATTAAATTTACCGTTACCGTTGTTTGTGAAATGTGGCTTCAACTGAGCAATGCGGAATAAAACAAGGCAGCAAAATTAAGAGAATCAACGGAAAATTATTGAGTTTCTAGATTTCCTCTTCACTGATCGAAGCGTTTCACATAAACCTATTTATCACTTTTACTGTCCGAAACGGTAGCAGCTTCTAGACGCCCACAATAGCCGTAGAGGCAATTTCGCCCACGAACTATGGCTGAGCACGCGCCGGTGCCGCTTTGAACTCGGCGAATTACAAGGCGTACAGTGTTGAGCTTGTCGATGGTCGCCCACTTGGTGTTCAGTGGAGATATCACATTCAAACATCTAGATTCATCGCTGGAGACAAAAATGAAAAACTCCAGAGTTCAAAGAGAATATTTACTAGGGATATCATTTATGAAGTAACTAGAACTTAGCTTGGAAAGAGGAATGAAGTAGGTGATGGCTCACGTTAGGATTTGAAGATTGGTCGGTTAAAGATAGTATAGCTCACCTTCGTCTGATCTAAGTTCGAAGAGATTATTGGGTTTTCATCAACTAAAAAATGTAAGCAGTGACAGTAAGATCTATTCGTCATCGCTGTAAATCCCGTTGTACATACTCCTTACTAGCCAACCATCTGAACTGCCACCAAATCTAATATTAAACGGCCTCTGGCGTGCCTTCGCATAAATCTAACTTCCTCATATATTTGTCTCTTATACCATCTACTTCATTCGTGAGCACGCTCACTGCTCATGTCTTGTAAACTCTGGAGCCAAGTTAAATCATTAGAGAAGCTACCCTGACTCGAGAATTATTTTCAAGAGCAGTATCAGATACTGATATTTAGCTTCTCTAATAGATTCTATTCCACTTACAAATGGTCTAGTCGGATTGCGGGAACTTTTCAAATCCTAAAAATTATTTTACGCTTTGAAAGTTGATAGTTGGGGACAAAACTAAAATTCTCAATATTCGCCAAGCCGTGTCTTTACAATTCGCATTTTATTGAAAACGTTTAACAAAAACTGCAAACGATTGTACAGTGGTACATTATTCCTTTGTTCTTTTCTTAGTCGTCGCATTTTTTGATGTCCGCGGGTTGTGAGGGGAAGAAAAACCAGGCTACTCATTCTCCGATTATTTATTGGCTGGCCGAGCACTTTCGCCCGTTTGGGCATCTTCAGGGCGACGTGGATCCCTAGGGTCCACAGCTCTTTGGCCCTCATTGCTCTACGTCGCCCTGAAGATGCCCGAACGGGCGAAAGTGCTCGGCCAGCTAATAAAGAACCGGAGAATGAGTCGCCTGGATTTTCTCCCCCTCACTCAATGGACAATATTCTTTTGGTTCAATAATGTTTTAAGAAGAAGTTCAAGTATTCGTTGAACGATACAGCTTCAGAGCTTTCACGAGCATTCCAACGAGTATGAAACGAATTTGATAGGTCCAACTATATTTGGATAACGCGGAAGTACAGTATGTGACCCTAACGTTGACAATCAATCGTCATTCACACCCTTGAAAATATCACGAACTCAAACGTTCAAGTAATGACTTTTGGGAACTGAAGTGATTTCTAGATACAAAAATTAAGCCAATAGCACGAATGTACGGTGTGTGACACTTGCTATAAAAATCAGCCGTCATTCACTCGCCATTAGGAACATGAAAAATTTTCTTAGGTGATTACAATGGTTTATTATTGATAATAACCAAAAATCAATCGTCAAGCCAATGGCGAATTCAGTTCCGTTCCTAATTCTAATTTTCGGAAGATCACAATATTTTTTCCATTTACTATGTAAACATGGAAGTAAAAACAACTGACGCTCCCTCCCAAACGAAACATATTGACAAAAACTAATTCCCACTTCAACACAGATCAATAAGCTGAAGATATCGTCGAAACATCAAACTACGCGTGGCTTTCTCTGATTCCAATTCAAACAGATATCCACGCGAATCCCCAAAAGTGGCCAGTATTTGTTTTTAGTGAGTCATGTGAATCGACCTACTTTCTTCCTAGGTGGTACTTGCTCCTACTCGGATAACGAGGTTGAAATTCGACACTGCTCGGTCACCTGATAACTTCACGCCTCGGACAAAGGCTCGCATAAGGTACATCCTTTACATAGAACTGGAGGAAATCCGAACAAAGACGAACATTCGGCAGGTAACAAAATCACTGCGAAATGCCACAGGATCGAAAAATTGCGAAGATGTTTCCA